>JANRFK010002918.1:15803844-15820936 GCA_030068395.1 Apalone spinifera | reverse complement strand
TGTAATAGAATAAAAATGTAAAAATTAAGAATCTGATTACATGTAAGTTACACATTTATTTGGGCATTTATGTAGTTGGTAGCTGTACTGAGTGTATTCTCCTGGTTAGTAAATAGAAGCAGCAAATTTGGCATAAAGGTTATATTTAGTTGTAAATCAACATGTTTTAAAGGTTGCTAATCAATGAGACTCAACCATCCTTTAGGAAAATATTTTAAAAGTATACTTTAAATGATTAATTGCTCATTTAAACCAAGGTTTTCTGCTTGCTGGTTTAAATCATGATTAAAATTAGAGATTTTAAATTAAAGCTATTTAAATCATTCCACCCTGCTTCACAGGCTGTTCGGTCCGTCCCTGAAGGAGACAGCACAGTGCTGTGCTTGTGGAATAGGTCCTAGGCTAGGTTTTGTTTTGTTGTCTGGTGCCTGTCTTGTTCTGGACAGTTGCGCTGTGGAGTTGAAACAAAAATTCTCTTAATCCTTTTGAACTGTCTCATTGTATATTGAGGCTGATTCTTGTCCATGGACACCAAGAGTTGGACAGCTTATGTGTTGGGGTTGGAGTCTGAGTGATGATATGGCTTCTAATAATAAAGTCCCTTTGCAGAGTGAGGAGTGGGACCGGGATTCCAGCACTGGGTGATGTGAACAGCTGCATGCTGTGGATGAACCTGCCCTCTTTGTCCTCACATGGGGACAAACTTGGGCCTTTGGTCTCCAGGATGTGTAGTTGCTAATGGTATCTCCCTGTTCATCAGCAGCAATCCACCTGCATGCCTGGAAACACGTTATCCGTTTAGACATGCACTGTCTCCTGTTACTGCAGCGTCTGGTACAGAAATTATCCCTTTTCAAACACCTGGTACAGCACCAAGGACACAAATGTCATCTGTGCCTGGCAAATCTGAATTGAATCAAGACCAGTTTTCCCTTCAGCTTCACCTGCTGAGCCAAATGGAATCATGATAGTGCTGAATTTGACCCATTGTCTGTATAGAAAGATGCTTAAAAGGCTCCCACATTAACTCATTCAGCCCTGACAGCTGACAGATGTCACTTTCTCAGACAGTGACTTGACTTCCCGACATCTCTCTGATTGTTGAGATCTGCAGAGTATAATGGGGATATGTAAGAGCTGGGTTTTACCCCTAATGCCCCCTCCTCACACTAGGGATGTAATAGTGTAGTCGATTAACGGAAAAGCAAAAGCTTATAGGTTAATGCTATTGACTACACATGTTCTCCCACTCCTCCCCTGCCAGTAAATTTTTTAGCAGGCTGGCCAGCAGCCCAACTCAGCCCCAGCTTGCACTGGGTCCTAGACCAATCGCTGCTGTGTCTCTGCATTTAAAGTGTATTAGGAGCCAGGTGGGCAGGCAGCCCAGCTCCATTGTGGTGGCTTGTGCTGGGTCTGGGAGCGCAGACCCCTCCCCCTAGGACAGCTGCCTGGGAACAATAGAATAGTCAACTAACCGGTAAGAATTCGTGAGGTTAATCGACTATTCAATTAACTGATATTTAACATCCCTACCTCACACCCTAATCCTGTTGCCTTCTACTCCAGAGGTGGCTGTATGTCAGTGGTGCTGTGAGTATATGGTTTGTAAAGTATTGGGGGTTCCTTCTATTAAAAAGTACCCTAGAACTGTTCTGTGCCCCCCTCCCCACTCCGAGTCTGCAGGTATCAGTAGGGTACATACAGGAGCCAGGCAATGTACAGAACTAGAAAGCGTGGTGGTTGTATGGCGGCGGTTACAGTCTAACAAGTCATTCAGAGTTTGCAATGTGTTTTTCATACGGACACTCTAGCTCTGGAACTTTGGTCCCATTTTCATTCTAAAATCTGCTGTGTTGTTCAGGGCTCCTTGGTGCTACACCTATTCAAATACGCAGTAGTCAGAAGAGCAGCCGATAGAGGAGCTTGTGAGTGAATGCAGGGAAGGTAAAAAGTTTGTTTCTCTATTTACAGCTGTCCCTTCCTTGCCAGTCACCTGACCCTGGCCATTCCCATCATCGGGGGTGTCCTGTTCTTCTTTGTCATCAGCTGTCTGCTGCAGACGAGCTTTAGAGACCCAGGTATCCTGCCCAGAGCCACCCCCAGTGAGGCTGCTGACCTGGAGAAACGGATCGGTGAGCCTTTATCTCGTGCATTTACTGTAATTTGTGTGTGCATGTTTTAGACAAAGCTAATTCTTTAAGATGGAGGTCCCACTCATGGGTCTTGGCACCTTAGCAATAGATGGAGAAGGTTTTTTGTGGGAGATAAGGCAAATGGTGTTTGGAGTAGAGTCTGACCTGTCTGCTGCTATCAGGCTGAGCCCCAAAACTGAATCTCTTCAGAGATGTACAGTTTCAGAGAGGTAGCTGTGTTAGTCTGTTTCAGCAAAAACAAGGAGTCCAGTGGCACTTTAAAGCCCAGCACGTTTATTAGAGTATAAGCTTTCGTGAGCTACAGCTCACAATCTCAGGTGCCAGAAAGAAAAAGAAAAAAAGTTACGGAAATGGCTGACATACCCACCTCTGTGTCCTTTGTTTGCTGTCTTTTCAGAGATGTAGAATTAGAAAAAAAATTATTCTATTTAAAATTGCAATTCCCAAATGCTTTTGGTTACCTGTACCAATTTGCCAGATTATATCCGTCCCAAATACTGTAGTCAGCTCTGTATCCTCTTCCTGCCCTGGAGTTCAGCTCTCTACTTGCTCCCTAATTATGGATGGAAAATCTCATTTAATCGGTTAAACATTATGTCCAACCAGTTAACCACTTAAATGGGGGAGGGTGGGGCTGTTCTGGGCTGGAGCGGCCCCCACCAGTTACCATATACATCCCCACTTCCCATGCGGGGAGTTTGGAGCAGATTTCAGTGTGCACAGCTACAAGGAAGTGGCCCAGCACAAAGATTAATTGAGAGAGAGCTTGGTTTAGCATTATGGGAAACCCTCAGTTTAGAGGGATTGCATACTATGCGCTTACATACTGTGCTATTACTCAGATCCTAGACTGTGGTGTAGAGAGAGGGATTCTAGTTCAGATAACAATTGTTGAAGTACAGGGCTGGGACTGGAAAAATCCTGAGTTCTAGTCCTGGTTAGGAAACTTGCTTTTTGTGCCTTTGAGGAAATCAATTCACTGCTGCTTCACTTTCTCCATCTGTAAAATGGGTATAATACCAACCTCCCTTCTTCTCAGGGCTTCAGTGAGGATTAATTAATTAGATACCATTTGTGAGGCTGTTTGAACACAAAGCGTTCTGTGTAAGTGCTGAGAATTTGTGCTTATTCCTTTAAATGGCAGGAGATGATAGCACAGATGCTCTTTCACCTTGGCTGGTAGGCCTAATCTTAGCATGTGTTGAGTAAGCTCTTCAAGCGCTGCTTATTTTCTGGTAGAAAATCTTGACAGGAGTAGAGAGAAACCAAGCTCTTGTTTTGTTTTTGACTGTGATGGTTACATTTGTTTTTGATAACTAGAACTGGGTACTGGAACCAAGTTCTGGACAATGCTGCGGGCCACATCCAGAGCCTCTGAGACCAGTTCCACTGGCTTTTGTCTGACATCTTTGGGGGGAGGGGAAAAACGCTCATGTGGGCCTACTGGAAAAGCCTATCCTGTGAAGAAAATGAGGTGAGTGTGTTAGCACAGAGAACATCCCCATGTGTTACCCAAGTGCAAAGCATCTTGCTGAGACACTTGACAGCTTTTGTGTATTTCAGAGCAGACTGATAAACCACAAGAAATCTCTACTCCTGTTAAGATGCAGACAATGGGGACTGACCCCAGATTATTTTGCCTAAAAAGGCATTTAGACCCCCGCTTCTCTACTAGTTCCCAAAGGCTGGGTGTGTCATTCAGTTAGTTTGAATGCACTTGTAAAATAGTGCTGGGTAGGCCCAGTTGCGACTGCGGACGCTTGAGCAGAGGGGAGCTGTTCTATACAGACTGTTCCTGTTTACATAGTGCTGGTAAACAATATCCGTGTACTTGTACGTATCTGTAGGCTGTGATTTTTTTTTTTCAAAGCAACCTGAGGGTACGTCTACACTTGCTCCCTAGTTCGAGCTAGGGATGCAAATATAACCGACCGAAATCGCTAATGAAGCGCGGGATTTAATATCCCGCGCTTCATTAGCATAATCTCACCCGCACGTTATTCCGCTCAACAGCTGATTCGAACCAGGAAGTGCGCTCCAGGATGCATTAGTTCGAATCAAACCCTTTGGTTTGAACTAAAGTTACTCCTCAATTTTGGACTAACGCGTGGGCAAGATTATGCTAACGAAGTGCGGGATATTTAAATCACGCGCTTCAATTTTGGTCGGCTACATTTGCATCCCTAGCTCGAACTAGGGAACAAGTGTAGACGTATCCTGAGAGAGTGTGTCCAATTCCTATTGAATTTCAGTGGGAATTTGGTACTTAACTCCTTAGGTTTATTTAATAATCTCAGCCTTAGTATCGCTGAAGCACATCCTCTCTAAGTCCAGTGCTAGCAGACTCTACTCATCACTCTCTCGCCCAGCTGCTCTTGTTACCTACCCACTGTCTGATTCCCCATTTGTCTGGCCCTTTTTTATGGATTCAGGAATAGGTGGCTTATTCCAGAAACAGATTTGCAGACTAGATACTGAGCTCCCAGACCAAATGTCGTGATGCCTTCTTATTGTGTTACCAAATGAAAAGCTAACATAGATGGGTCAGGGAGCCCATCGTATACTCCTAAAGCAATTTATTAATGAATTTGAAACAGTCGTTTTAGCTGCATCCAGCAGAATCTTCCTCTCAATTGGAATGGACTTAAAATCTGTGGTGAGAGCTTGTGTTTACACTTTGCATTTATTCCTCAGATTGTTAATTTGGGAATTAGTATTTCTGGGGGCTACTAGCCTTGTAGGACTCTTGGATTCATAGCTCATCACAGCTCTTGTAAGAGGACAAACATGGTGTGTGTTTGTCTGTTTTGATGGCTATGTGACAGTAAGTGTGTATGTTCAGACAACATGGCCTGCTTTTTGTGTATGTTACCCACAGTAACAAATGCTCTAGCAAAACTACTGAGAGACTTCTGGAGTGTGTAACTATTGGAAATCATTATAGGGGAAAAAAAAAGTCTGTCTATACCCAGATAACCATGTTGTGGGAGGTCTAAACTAGCTAGCTGTTGGTTTCACTTTGTTTCAAAATCCCTACAGCCCGCTGCAGGGGCTACCTGCCATGTCGTAAGAGAAACTGAATGGGCTGCATTAATGTGCCTGACTCTGTCAAATCAAGTTTTTGAAGCCTTCACAAAAGCATGAGAGGCACCCTCTATGTTGTGATAGCAAAGGGCTTATCTTTTTAGAAAAGTGACATGCATGAATGTTTAGAGCTGTCCTTCCCACCACTGCGTCCACCCAGCTCAGCACCCTCCGGCTACATGCACAAATAGGTCTTGCAGATGCAGCCTTGTCAGAGGGAATAAATTCCTCCTTCCAGCCACTCCTTCTCTTCCTGAGGCACCATGCTCCTGGAGCCCCAAGATTCCCCTAGCAGCTGGAGCCCAGAGCAACCCATGTCTCCCTCTCTCCCCTGCCCCCCACCTGGCCAGCTGGCTGACTCAGCCCAGCCCCTGGTGCCAGCTCAACCTAGTCCAGGTCAATGGCATGAGCTGAGCTCCTGCCAGCTTTAGGGGATGGGGAGCCAGGGCGGGGTCTCCCATGACCGTGCTCCCAAAGGCTACTGCTCCTTACCTGTAGCTACGCTGCTGGTGCACAGAACGGTATGTGTGTTAACATCTTGTTACTTCCTTTGGTTGAGAGCTGTTGGAGAGGAGCTTGGCTTCCTTCCTCTGCGCTCTAGAGACGAGTTAGTGTGAGTGGCTGTTTTCGTGCTGACTGTATACGTGGTGCCTCCAATTTTCCAAGCCTTTCCATCCGTTTCGGTAGCCCTGCGAGGCAGACCAGTGTCATCCCTGTGGGACGCAGATTAGGTTAACACTGAGCAATGGCCAGAGCTAAGATTAAAGCCCTGGAAGTCCTGGCTCCACATCCTGAGCTCAGTCCCTAGGCCAGTGTTTTTCAAATGACGGGTTGTGACCCAGGACTAGGTGGGGGAATGTTGGGGCCTGGGTCTTGTTGCTGCAGGGGGATCAGGTGAGCAGTGGGGGGCTAAGGCAGCTCCCTGCCCGTCCTGTACCACAGACTGCACTGTGCCCCAGAAGCAGCCAGCCACAGGCCTTGGACCTGAGTGGGGGGCAGGGTGGAGTGTGCTGGGCTCCCCGCACTGCCCCACCCCGAGCACTAGCTCTGCACTCCCAGTGACTAGGAACCGGCTGCTTCTGGGGCATAGCATGTCTGCGGTGCCAGGAAAGGCAGGAAGTTGCCTTAGCGCCCTCGGCTGCACCGCTGCCCGGGAGCCGCTCCAGGGAAATCCCTCCTGCCCCAGCCCTGATTCTCCCCAAGCCAGAGCCCCTTCCCATCCCTCAAACTCTCACCCTCAGCCCCACCCCGGAGCCCACGCTCTAGTCACATCGTGTTGGGTCGCGGCATCGATGATTTTCTCCAACTGGATCATGAGGGGAAAAAGTTTGCAAATGGCTCTAGGTCACGCTGCATCTCCGGCTTTCAGCACGATCCTACCAATCCGAGCTCCGTCACCCAAGAGGAGCAAGGCCCCTGTGGCTGGGCCTATGTGAGCCTGACTCCCTGCTTCACTCTCACTCCACAGATAGCATGGGCACGTCCACCTACCGCCCGCCCGCCCGCACCATGGAAGTGGTTATCAACAAATATGTGGTGAAACTGAAGTACTGCTACACCTGCAAAATGTTCCGGCCCCCCAGGACCTCTCACTGCAGTGTCTGCGACAACTGTGTAGGTAAGTCCCAGGGGCTCGGGAGCAGGTGACATCTCCATAGATAAATGTGGAGTTTGAGTTCTTAAGCAAAACCTTTCCGCCTCACCATACAGGGCCCTTCTGCCCCACGTGCTAGGTGGGAGGGAGAGCTGGCGGCTAAATGACGGAGTGAACAAAAGGGTCGAGGAGATCCAAACTTGCAGGTGTGAGAGGGACTGGCATGCAGCAGGGCAGTAAGGTTCACGCTTAAGCCAGTGTCTCTGGAAGAGCAGTTTAAGAGGCTGTCAGTCGGGCAGACATATGTGCAGGAGTGTAGGTGAATGGTAGGTCCACTCGGCATCCTCTTGTTACTTCATTCATTGTCAGCCTCTCTGAGTACAGCCTTCCCTCCCAGTCCGCATGTGGCATTAGCAGTTGTGGATGCTGGACAGCCCGGGACTGATGAAATCACTGACCTGAGAAGTGCCACAAAAGATCACGGTCACCTGTCTAAAGAGGATGGCTCAGAAACAGGGAGTTTGAGCAGCTACTGAGCAGTTTTCAAGGATGAGGCATGACGGCTGTGGGAGTCGCTCGGTAGCACAGTGTGCAGCCCCACCCAGTTTTGTCAGGCCTGAGCTGTACTTGACCTCCGGGATGCTTCAGCTTTTCGTAGCTAGCAAGCTGCCTTTTGGACCAAAGCCTCGGTGTAAGATTAAGCAGTGCTGTTCTGCTAGAGTTGCAGTTTTGTGGGTGAGACCTCAGTGGGAGGGCCTGTCAGCTTGTGGTTACAAAAGATGGCTTGGTACTTGTGTGTTTTTTTCCCCAAGAGTAGGAGTGTTAATCCATGTTGGCAACATTTCAGCATTTGGGTAATTTCATTCTACAGTCCTAAATTCCCTCTGGCTTTAACTGGGTAGGTTACTCTTCACGTCCTGCATTAAACTCTTTGGTAATGTTACCATGAGCCGTGAAAATGTTGATATGTTCTACCTCCGAGGTGGCTGCATTTCCCTGGTGGTTAAAGTGGTATGCATGTTTTGCCTGTGTGCTACTCTTGTTGTATGCCTACTTGAAATCTAGTGAGTCAGAAGTATTTTCAGGTATATGGCATCTGCCCTGGGTTGCCTTTCTGGCTTTAAAATCAAATTTTCCTAACTTTAAAATGCTTTTTCTCTCCACATGGGGAGGGAAAACTGACCAATGCAGGGGAAATGAGTCCCCACACTTCTGTCTCATGTACAGAGTGAAGGAAAAGAAATGCATTCCCTCTATGTAATGCCTTTCAGTTTTAGTAATTGTTGGTATTGGGAGCAACTAGTCTTCCCTTTAAGCTGCGGGGGCAGCACAGCTTCACAGGTGATTAATTAGCCCTGCCCGGTCAGTCAGCTCCACTCATGGAGCCTGAGCCTCTGACTGGGCATGGCTGATCAGTCACTGTGAAGCTGGGCTGCTGTGTGGTTTAGAGGGAACCCTGCAAGCAACCACAGCTGGTGAGAACGGTATTCTGGTAAAAGTGATTTTCAGGTTGAAAGGTAAAGAAGGGCACATGCTCAGATTGCAAAGCGCTGTCTACGTATAGCGAGGCTGTCCTGTTGGTCAGAGTTTCTGGACTGAAATCATAGGCCGGCAGGGTGGGGTGAAGGGCTGGCTTGCAGCCCTGGGGGTCCCCACAGCTCTGCAGCATTCACCCGAGGGGCGGGGTGTGGGGAGTAAAACTTTCTAATGTCCTTCCCTTGCTGCCTGGTTTCAGAGCGGTTTGATCACCACTGCCCGTGGGTGGGCAACTGTGTGGGGAAGCGCAACTATCGCTACTTCTACGCCTTCATCCTCTCCCTCTCCTTCCTGACGGCCTTCATCTTCGCTTGTGTCATCACCCACCTCACGCTGCGTAAGTACTGCGGGCGCTAGGGGGAACCCCTGCTTCACCCTCCTGGCTGGGTGAACTTGGGCACCGGGCTTAGCACGTGGGGAAGCAGCTTCTAAGTTTGCATATGACTCGGTGATGGATCAGGAGATTCAGGGCCTTGCACTGCTCGGTCGTCTGAATGAAGCAGCTTGAGAGCTGCAGGAGGGAACTGTAACTCCGTGTGCAGCGACAGTCAAAAAGCAAATAGAAGGTTCAGAATAGCGATTAAGACCAAGAATATCTTATTGCCTCTATATAAAACCATGGTACGACCACATCATGAATACTGCGTACAGATGTGGTCGCCTCATTTCAAAAAAGAGATATTGGCATTGCAAAAGGTTCAGAAAAGGGCAACAAAAATGGTTTGGAATGGGTCCCATATGAAGAGAGATTAAAAAGACTTGGACTTTTCAGCTTAGAAAAGAGGAGACTAAGAGAGAATATGATAGAAATCTGTCAAATCATGACTGGTGTGGAAAAAGTGAATAAGGAAAAGTTATTCCCGCTATAAGAACTAGGGGTCATCAAGTGAAATTAATAGGCAGCAAGTTTAAAACAACCAAAAGGAAGTTTTGTTTTGTTTTTTTGTTTTTTCATGCAGCACACCATCAACCTGTGGAACTCCTTGCCAGAGGATGTAGTGAAGGCTAGAACTTTAACAGGGTTCAAAAAAGAGCTAGATAGATTCATGGAGGTTAGGTCCATCAATGGCTATTTGCCAGGATGGGTAGGAATGGTGTCCCTAGCCTCTGTCTGGAAATGGATGACTGGAGAGGGATCAGTGAGGATTACCTGTTGTGCCCTCCCTATTGGACATCTGGCATTGGCCACTGAGGGCAGACAGGACACTGGGCTAGATGGACCGTTGGGTCTGACCCAGTCTGGCCGTTCTGACATTCTTACGTTCTAACTCTGAGAGCTTTGGCGAGAGGGTTACTGCCCTCCAGTAGCAAGTAGGGTACAGCCTGTGTCAGGGCTGCAGCGGGCTGGTGGTGTCTGGACGCACTGCCTTTATGCTTAGGAATGGCTCTGGTAGAAGACAGCTTGGCCTTTCAGCCCCTGAGCCTCTCTGAGTACTCACTGCGAGCCACGTTTTTTAAAGGAGCTAGACAGGGCAGATCCATGTGGCCTTCTGGGCTGCATGCAGCTGGACGAATTGGCTGGAGATGTAAATGTGCCTTCTTGAGCTGAGCACCTTGTCCTGTTTGCTTTGCAGGCTCTCAGGGAAATGGATTCCTCACCACTTTGAAGGCAACACCAGCAAGATATCCTTTTAGAGCCTGCACCTTCCATCTGCTCCCCTTCCTGTGCGTTGACGCAGCTGGATCCCTGCAGGGGATAGGAGCAGAGACACCACAGCTGTAGCTCTCTGGAAGGGGTTCTGGCTTACAACATACAATAAGCCCCTTTTCTCAGATTATCTCCGTGTGCTTTAGAAGCCCTAATGCACATGGTCTCTTTCCCCCCTGGGCAGAGACGGGCAGACTTCTCCGCATTCACGTGCGGAGGTACAGATCCTGTAGCCCAGCTGGTGAGATTCCTTACTCATGAGACAATCTCTTTCACGGTTGCCGGACCAGACCCCTGTGCTCGGGGATGACAGACAAGGGTTGGACGCAAGCTTGCTTTCCGACGCGTGGGAGGACACAGCGAAAAGGGGGGGATGTCTCTGCATTAGGCAGAGTGAGTTCTCCCTTGATGGAAACTCGAAGAATAGCTTGGGCGGTGGAAAGGAAGTCGCATGCCTGCTTTGTCAGCTGGAATGCACCCTCCTTGCTCGCGAGGGCATGGCCCCTTTTCCCTAATGGAAGGGATAGGGAGGAGAGACTATTTCCTTGCTAGGAGTCTGTCAGCCTCTCTAAAGCAAGGGAACCTTGCTGAGCCCTTCATGACCCTCCCTAAGTCCCTGGATTTGTGTCCCCTTCCAGAGTCCTCACAGTTGCTGTGAGTGTCTCCAGCGACTGACTGCTCCGTTACTGGGCTGAGGCCGCTCCCTGCTCTGTGTGTGTGATCCTGGAGGCTTCCTTGACTCTTTCCACTGTGCTGGAGCTGGTGATATGTTTTTTCTCAGTCTGGTCTATTTTGGGCCTCTCAGGTTTTCACACTTACCTAGTCGCCTCCAACTTGACGACAAATGAAGACGTAAGTACTCGCGCCGATCTCCTTCCGTCGAACGGGACCGGGAAAGCATAAACACCACCTCGAGCGTGAAGCCCGTTCCTTTCCAAGCAATGAAGACCTCTGCCCCAGATCTGTTGCTGCCTCTGCAGCAGTGTCAGAGGTGTTCTGAGTGGCCCTAGGTGTTTGGGGTACTTTATTACAGAGAAGATAAAGATGGCACCTTTGGGCTGCCCCGCTCCCTCTACTTGGAGTAGCCCAGCAAAGCATGACCGCGCACACAGGCAGAACGCGGGGGTTGCAAAAGTGAGAGCAGCGTGTGGTGTTTGGCTGGATGAAGACTAGGGCAATTGGTCATGTTCTAAAATGCTAGCTCATGCACTTGAACCTTTGCGCTGCCCCTAAGATGGACCGTGAGCCGCTAACACATTTGTAAACTGGACTTGCCTTGTGTATGCTAGATGCAAAGTCCTGTTTCAAATCCTGTTAGTTCAGACACGGGCGCTTACCATGTGTTGATGCATGATGTTTCCCAATATCTGGCTCACCGACTGACCACTCGAGGGGGAGGAGGCTCAGTGGGTGGGTGTTACTTGGTTCAGTTCTTTCCCTTGCCACAGACTTCCTGTGTGACTGAGGCAAGTCCTGTAGTTTCTCGCTCTGCCTTGATTCCTCCTCTTTGAAAGGGAGTTGGTTCAGAGGGGTTTTATAAAGATAAATGTGCATGAAAGACTGTGACCTGCCCAGATACTAGTGTAATTGGGGGTGAGAAGTGCCTGGGTAGCATAGCTGGTTTTGTCTGGCTGCTGAGGGACTTCACAATTACACTGTCTGAAGGATTTAGACCCCTTGTTGTTACGAGAGACAGTTGCTGTCCCGGAGAGAATGGTTCCCCTGCTCTTCTAGTCAGTGGGTTTAACAGCACTTTAGGGCAGTTTCCGCTGGGTTTTACAGCTGAGATTCCCACTGAGGTTCATGGGAATTACACCGTGTGACTGAGCCCGTGCTATGTAGGCAGTTTCCTTGTTGCTTGAGTGGCCACCTTGTCATGGGGAGAGGAAGTGAAAAAGGGAAGTGTGAGTGTAAACCCACACAAGCTGGCCAGGGCTCGGGGGTGGGAGCAGGACCTGGAACGCCATCGGACGCCTACAGCTTCCATGGCTAGGATTTCAAGGCAACGGTGTTTCCTTGCGCAGGCTCCTCTGGGAAGTGAAGTGAAACACGGGGAGCAGGGGGGCGGGTTTCCAACCACCAGGCCAAGTGTGGGGCCTAGCACACCATGCGGGAAGCGTGGCGCTCTAGTGGGCATTGGCGCTTGGAGAAAGCCATAGGGCACACTGCTCTAGAGAGGACACAAGCGAGAGGTTGCTTGGTGCGGTAGGAGGGGGGAGCTTTGTGTCTCTGACGCTTGCCCTGCACTGCAATGGAGAGGAGTGGGAGTGCCGAGAAGTGGGGGCCGTGTTGTGGGGCACTCGGGACATATCTGTCACTTCAGTCCTGGGGGTGGGGGGAAGAGGCGGGCGCTGTCCAAGGCAGAGCACTGACCATCCATCCCCTCTCCCCAGGTTGGTACTTTCTCATCAGCCTATGTCCTTTCAATTGCAGATCAAAGGGTCATGGTCAAATAAGAGAGGCTCGGAGTTTGCCAATCCCTACAGCCATAAGAGCATCCTTACCAACTGCTGTGCAGTGTTGTGTGGGCCATTCCATCCCAGGTAAGAGCCTCCGATCGTCACTGGGCTCCAGACATGTGTCCTGCCCTGACACTGCAGCCCCATGTGGCGGTGGAGAGGGGAGAGGTTAACGCTGGCCCTCAGTGGCGGCACAGGGCTCTGGTGAGGGGCGTGCTGGGGGACTCCGAGGCTCGGGCCAAGAGGGATCGGCAGGCGCACAGATGGGCGCTGACTGTTACCTTCCATCCATTGAACTCTGCTTCATTTAGGGAACTTCAGACTTTTTGTTTTAGGATGTAAACTGAGTGCAACTGGAATTTCCCCCTGCTGTGTTAGTAAGAGGAGGAGGTAGCCATTACAGGAGGGCTGAGCAACTAATGGTAAGAGCTAGGGATATCAACATGTGGTTGATTACATGATTAATCGATAATCCTAGGCGTATTGGTTAATCTTGTCAACTACATCCCCCCCCACACACACTTGCTACCTCTGCAAGGGTTGGTGAGCAGGGGTTGGTGCTGGGGGGAGCTGGCTTGCTGCCTCTGTGGTGCTGCCTGACTCCCCCCACATGGCTACCTCTATCAGAGGCAGTGGCAGGGGAGGCTGCCGGCAGCCTCTGTTTGCGGTAGCCTGAACACCCCACGGACAGAGGCTGCTCTGCATCCCACGGAGCTGCCTGTGTCCGTGAGGTGCTCAGACTCCTCTCTTTCTCTTCTTCTCTCCCCCCCCCCCCCCCCCCCTGTGGACAGGGGTTGCTGCCACCCTGTGCTGCTGTGGGGCAGCAAGCAGCTGGTCTGTGCAGGGAGCAGTGCGGGGTGGCGGGGGGCCAGGAATGCACTAGCTGCCAGCCCTGCTTCCAGGTACCATTGAACTAAGGTTTCATGTGGTTACATGACTATTAAATTACCAAATAGCTAACATCCCTAGTCATCACTTGTTATAGAAACCTTAGACTTCTGGCAAGTGGCCAATGCTGTCCCGAGTCGGGCAATTTGAAGGCTCTGTCCTTAAAAGGACACAGACATTTCCTATTCGCTTTGATCCTGACACATTCCCTTCCATGCCAGTTATCTGCAGCTGTCGTTAAAGCAGGAATAATCATAGAATCCTAGCATACTAGACCTGGGAGGGACCTTGAGAGGTCATCTAGTCCAGTTCCCTGCCCTCATGGCACGACCCAGTACCATCTAGACCATCCCTGATAGATGTCTGTTTAACCTGCTCTTAAGTATTTCCAGAGATGGAGATTCCACAACCTCCCTGGGAAACTTATTCCAGTGTTGAACCACCCTAACAGTGAGGAAGTTCTTCCTAATGTCCAACCTAAACCTCCTTTGCTGCAGTTTAAGCCCCTTGCTTGTTGTCCTATCCTCAGAGACCGAGGAGAACAATTTTTCTCCCTCCTCCTTGTGATACCCTTTTAGATACTTGAAAAGTGCTCTCATGTCCCCTCTCAAGTCTTTTCCTTTCCAAACTAAACAAGCCCAATTCCTTCAGCAGCTCATGTTCTCTAGACCTTTCATCATTCTTGTTGCTCTTCTCTGGACCTTCTCCAATTTCTCCACATCTTTCTTGAAATGTGTTGTCCAGAACTTGACACAGTACTCTAATTGAGGACTAATCAGCGCAGAGTAGAGCGGAAGAATGACTTCTCGTGTCTTGCTCATAACACACCTGTTAATGTAGCCCAGAATCATGTTTGCTTTTTTTGCAACAGCGTCACACTGTTGGTTCATATTTAGCTTGTGGTCCACTCTGACCCCTAGATTCATTTCTGCCGGACTCCTTCCTAGACAGTCACTTCCCATTCTGTGTGTGTGAAACTGATTGTTCCTTCCTAAATGGAGCACTTTGCATTTGTCCTTATTAAACTTCATCCTATTTACTTCAGACCACTTCTCCAGTTTGTCCAGATCATTTTGAATTATGACCCGATCCTCCAAAGTGCTTGCAACCCCTCCCAGCTTGTCATCTGCAAACTGAATAAGCATGCTCTCTATGCCAATATCTAAATTGTTGATGGAGATACTGAACCAGTCCCAAAACAGACCCCTGTGGAACCCCACTTGTTATGCCCTTCCATCATGACTGTGAACCGTTAATAACTACTCTCTGAGAACGGTTATTCAGCCAGTTATGCACCCACCGTATAGTAGCCCCATCTAAGTTGTATTGCCTAGTTTATTGATAAGAAGATCGTGTGAGACTATCAAATGCCTTATTAAAGTTTAGGTATTACCACGTGCACCACAACTCCCTTATCCACAAGACTTGTTATCCTATCAAAGAATAATGCCAAACATCTCTCTGACTTGGCTTCATGTCTGCTGATTTCCTTCTTGTGTTTCACTGGGCTGGGACAATGAAAGTAGACCACTGAGTTCCACCCTCCGCTCTTCCCTGGGTCGCGGAGTCCAGGGGGCAGTGGTGTTCGCTCTTTCAACTGCGTTTCATAAACGATTTTTTTAAAACTGAAATCTGGTTTGTAACTTTCCAAAAGCCCTGTTGGGTCTGTCCTGCCTAACGCCTTCCATCTGCGGAGCTCAGATAGGTGAGCAAGCCTTAGAAGGTATGAATCGGAAAAGTAAAACTACCGTGGTTTAGTCACAAGAGGGCGCAGTCGGGCAGATTTAAAATAATTTCTTGTGTTGGGCTGTTGGGAGTTTGACCCCTAACAGGTTTCATAGCTCTCGGCCAGTTGAATGCTTCAGCGCTATGATCCAGTGTTTCTTTTGCTGGAAGGAACCAATTTGAACCTGCTGGATGCACCCCAGAAATGCTAACCCAGTGTAAGTGTAATGAAGTGACACCAGGACAGTCAGGTGTGTTAACCCCTCCCCTCTCCACCTTCTTGTTGTCTAGTTTAATAGACAGAAGAGGATTTATCCAGCCTGAGGCCGGGACCCCGTCCAGTCCCAAGAGTGAAATCCCCTCCTTTGGAGCCAAGACTGACACCAGCATGGTAGGAGACGTCCCCTAGCAGGGCTGTGATGTAGTCCGGTGCCTCGCTCCAGCCAGCACCGTCCCCTAGTCTCATCTCCTTGAGCTCAGGCAGGACAGCCCTGTGGGGAAGAGCTGCCAAGGACTCAGCCTAGTGCTGCCTTTCTGTTTATTTATGTTTGGTTTCACTGTGAGCTGGCTTACCTGGACTTCCACCTGCTACAGCCTGACGCTGAGCAGGACCTCAGCCTTCCCTGGGGGGAGGGGCTCCAACCACAGCTGGGAAGCAAGAAAGGCTGGTTGGGAAATGCCAGCCTCTCAGAACTATCCAAGCTTGGAGTGTCCGTTCCCGAGAGCTGCCACGTGCTCCGCAGGGATGCGCTGAGGGGGCTGCGGGCGGGAAGGTGGACACGTGTCCCACCTCCTGGGTCGCATTGGGGATTGGGGCTGGGGGATGACGAAGGCTGAAAGCCAGGTCTCCCTATAGCGCTTCTGCTGCAGCAGAGCGAGGGGCCGCGTTGTGTGTCCGTGTAAAGCACGGTCCCATCTGGGCATCACTTTCCCAGCCGCACTGGTGCTTTGTAGAATGGAGGCTGGCTGGCTGGGATGGCATTCTCCTTCCCAGGTCCTGGGGACGAGGGTCCAGAGCCCTATGGGCAATGAGCGTAGGTAGGCAAGTGGGTGTGCCATCCCAGTTGGTGTTCAGTGCTGGGTCACAGAGGAAGGTGCTGTCCACCCCTTCCTCAGGGTGCAGCCATGTCAGCCAGTAAGCAGCCATAGAGCCCAGGGCATGGCCGAGCAAGCTCCCTGCACTGACTGTCAGGCATCTTGGGAGATGTTGCCTTTCAGTGGTCACCTGTGGGATGCCTGCCCAGCCCTGGGTGGCTGAGGTGGGAGTGGGCTCCGTGTGAAAAGCGCGTTCATGCCAGCCTCAGGATGGACGCGGTGGAGAGGCGCTGTACGCCCACGTTGCATGGCTCGGGAGCTGGTGTGTGTGAGCCTGCTCCGGGTTTGGATTCCTGGCCACTAGGGGAGCGAATGGGCTCACCTGCTGGCTCTCCGGCAATGATTCCTCTGAGTGTTTGCCTGAGGGTGGCTATTCCGGGATGCACCATCCCTGTTGGTGTGGTTCCTTCCCAGGGGTTCGCCGCTCTGCTAGGGGTTACTCATGCTGGCAAGCGTGTAGCGGAGAATTACAGACACATGAGCAATACTTGAAGTGTGGTTATTAAAAGCTGCTGGGTATTTTTGCACAATTTTGTAGACTTTTTTCTAAGTAATGTTTTTTTATATGTCGGGTTGGATTGCGCGGTACCTACCCCTGGCACCAGATTAGAGATGTGCAGCGTTTCTTCTGGGCTCGGCCACACGGCGTTGCAGTGTGCACCTGCTGCCAAGCCCGTTTGTCCGTCTCACCTGTGCTTTTCTCACTAGTCAGTGCCTCTTGGGGCAGCTTGGCGCAAAGGTATTGCCCTGTGTTTTGCTTCGCCCATCGTGACTGACCGCAGGCTAGCAGAGACTGGCCGGACATAAGGAGGACATGGGCACTGTGAAGGGGGGCTGGCAGCGTCTCCCGCCCCTGTGAGTCAGTCTGCTGAGCAGTGGTGCACTTCCATGGGACAGTATTTAAACGCTT
>JANRFK010002918.1:15775986-15787887 GCA_030068395.1 Apalone spinifera | reverse complement strand
GGGGGGGGGGCGGTCAGACCCCCTCAGCCTGTCCACAGACACCCGCAGACCTAGGTCTGCCAGCTCCCCTCCTTCCCGGGGCTGCAGGGGAAAGAGCATCCTACCGTCAAGCACCCCCCCCCCTTGCCCCGGCCTTTCAGTGCAAATGTCACAGACCACAGCCAGGGCGCCAGGGAGAGGAGCTAACAGCCTCCACACACACCCCCTCCCGCCGGCTGTGGCGAGGCCAAGGGGCCAGCACCGTCAGCCGCCCAGGTACGGGGGCTCATCGGGCAGTGACCCATAGGACTATGCTGCATGGAGCTGCGGTGTAGCCCGTGGAGGAAATGCCGTGCTCACCCAGGCCGCCGGTCGTGGAGCTCAGGGTGTTAGCCCCACGAGGACAGCAAGAATTCCCCTCCAGCCTGGCACCCCGGCAGCCTACAGGAGAAGGCCACGTTGGCTGGGCTTCCTCCGAGCACTCAGCCCCCATCCCAGCTGCGTCATCCGTAGAGCAGGGTCCTAGCTGACAGGGAGAAGGCAGCAAGCCTAGGTCACAGCCTGCCAGGGCTGGCACCTGGGAGTTCCTGGCTTCTAGGCCTGGCCTCCAGCTACCATCCACACCCTGAGCCACCCTCCTAGGGCACGGGGGTGACACTCGCCAGGAGGAAACCGAACCGCCCGGGACACAGACACTCCCTTCCCCACCCCCTGCTGCCCGAAGGGCGCGAACACGCTGATTTGCTCCGTCGACAGCGGACCGGGCCCACACGACCGCTCCGTGCGGCGCTGCAGCCTGTCCTGGGGAGAGCCGTGGAGGCTGCAGATCAGAGAGTCCCCCGAGCACCCAGAGGCCTAACTGCACCTGCCGACGTCATGCCTTGCAGTTCAGCCAGGCCTGCCCTCATTTCCCCACAGGGCGGAGCTTTCTGGCCGCTCAGCCTCAGGGGCTGCCTAACGCTGTCTAGTGTCTTGGGAGAGCCCATGGCTCAGGGGTATCCAGCCAGCAGATGGGCTGCATCCTGCGAGGCTGTCCAGTTGCCCAGGACCGGAACAGCACTGGGAGATCAGCAGCGGGCACAGGCCATGAGGCGGGGTGCCCAGGCTGGGGAAAGACGGCCTGGGCAGAGCTGTGGGAAGGCAACCGGCAGAGGACAGTGGCTGGGGTATTTGCAGGGAGCAAGCTGATGGGGCAAAGGTGCCCTGCCAGAGGCCATGAGGCCCGGCCTGGTGTGGGCTGCCAGGCTTGGAGAAGGGGGCTGGCTGGGGAGACGTGGGCCGTGCAGCCCATGGTGCTGGGTGCGCAGATGGAGGTACCACAGGGAGAGGCAGCATCTCGGCGTTTGCTGCAGTCGCTGCCAGTCTCGCCCACAGCTGGGAAGCACCTGGAGGAGAAAAACGCCAGCTCACAGGGCGGCTTCCTGCTGGCTGAGTGCTCACAGCCAGGCCTGCCAATGGGGGGCGGGGGAGCCAAAGGGGCTGTTGCCCCCGGGGCCAGCGATTCAGCAGAGGGCTGGGGAGGGCGCCATAGGAGGGCTTACTGCCAATGGCCCCGCCCCTCCCAGGAGCATGGACGCAGGCTCTGCCCCTTGCCCAGGGGCCCATGGAGGCTGCTGGCGCCCCGCTCACAGCAGGCTGGACCGGAGGTGTGTACAGGAAATGACACGTCCGGGAATGACAAAGAAGGCTGCTGATCTCAGAGGGGCTGGGCGAGGTTAGGCAGACGCTGCCCGAGGGGTGCCCCTTTCCCACACAGCGCTGAGCTGGGAGGGCGCATGTCTCAGCCGCCGCGTGTGTCTCATATCCTGGGAGCAACACGGCTACAGCCCTCCAAATGATTGAGCTGCTCAGGCATTTTCCTGAGTCTCCGGGAACTGACATGCAGCCTGCACCCTAACCCCAAGCGGGTCAGTCAGGGCCATCTCAAGAGCTTTTTACTGGGAGCCTGACTCTGGGGGGAGTCAGGGCAAACGCCTGGACCTGGCTGCTAAAAAGCCCAGGGGGGAGGCAGGGGACTTATTTCAGACCAGGCAGAGGCACAATCCCAAGCACCTCTGTGCAGGCCGTCTAGATTTTCCTCTGACCTGTTTGCAAGCGCCTCAGGCCCAGCAGTGACTCTGTCCTCACAACCCCCAGGAAGACAGGAAAGGACAAGCAGCCCGTTTTACAGATGGGAAACTGAGGGACAGACAGGGCAGATGACCCCAGATCTCCTGTGTCCCAGACCACAGCCTTGTTTCCAAGACTACCCCGCTTTTCTTTAGCTTTGGGACATACTTGGCCTCTATCCACATTATATCTGAGCACCCTCTGCTGCAGGCCCCCTGCTACTTGCTCCTTATCTGTAAAACAGGGATGAGGCACACAGAGACGCAGGGCATGTCCACGGCAAACCGTGACCTGGGAATAGTGGACTGACAACATTTTGGTTCTTTCACTGAAGCCCACTGTGGTTTTTAGTCTCTTTACCTGTCAGATTCTCAGGCTTTGCCATCTCTAAAACCTTCCTCGGCAGCCACGCCAGGCTGCTGCTTGAATGAATCCATTTTATTACATGCTGACTGCCAGGTGGGATTGGTTTCAAGAACACCACGCCCCTGTCTCAAGCTCCCTCCTTCAGGGCAGATGCAGATGTTATGTCGTGCTCGCATAGATGGGCATGCTGATACCAGCAGTCAATTACCTGATCACTGTCTGGCTCTAGCTGAAGATGCAAATTGCAGCAGAATTGGTTAGGGGTCCCCAAGGGAAGTAGTGGACATCTCATTGCTCGATATGTTTAAAACTTGGGTGGATAAAAGCCTGGACAATCGCTGAAGAACACTCTCGCACAGACAGAGCTCTAGCAAAGGGAGCTTACAGTAGAGGACCCGGCCGAGAGGAGGAAAGACCTAACTTCTATGACAAACAGTCTGGTAGCACTTTCTAGACTAACAAAACATGCCCATGGTATCATGTACCAGTTTTACTCCGGTCTTCTGAAGAAGTGGGCTGTGCCCACAAAAGCTCACGATCCCATCGACATGTTTGTTAGTCTAGAAAGTGCTACCAGACCATTGGTTGTTTTTTTCTGTACAGACGAACTCCGCTACCCCCGGAAGCTTCTAACGTCTATGGTTTGCTACGACCTTTCTGGAGCTAATGTCTTCTGCTGCCTGACACAGGTTCCTCCCCACAAGCCTCTGAGCTTGTGTTAAGACAGTTTGGGCAAAGCTTTCAGGAGCTCACAACAGGTCCATGACAATGGTCCATCATGCAGGGCAGAGAGACAGACTCCGCCCACAAGAAGTGACCACCCTTCTTCCACCCCATGCCAAGCAGGCCCCTGTTCTGCTTCCAGGTAGATCGCATAAGGAACAAGAGAACAGAGGGGTTTAGATACAAACAGGTGAGCCGTGTCTGCACCTGCAATAAGGAACCAATTCATGGCTCTTCCTGTCCCCCATGCTTTGCAGCAGTCACATTTTATTTTATTTTTCCACATCAGGGGAGTTCACAGCTAACTCAGACACACATGGTGAAACTAAGGGGTGGAGAAAAGTTTTTGTTAAGAACTGATCATGAAAAACCAGCACACTAACACCTCTCCCCTCTCCCAGGGATGAATAGCCAGTAGGCTGCCTCTCTGAGGAGTAGATGAACCTCACTGTGAGACTCCACAGATACCCCAATCAACACATGGAGGACTCACACCACAAGGAGCTTCCTTCCCTGCAGTAAATGCGGATTCGTCTTTCTCTTGGGACACGGCTTTGGTCATGGTGGGGGGCGGGGGGACTCAGCAATAGTGGGCACTTCTTTCTGGTCTGCTCTACAGGGCGGTTTGCTGCTGCTGCTGTACCAGATCAGGCTGCGATTCGCTCTTGTTTCAGAAAGGACATCTTGAATTTGTCCTGATCTTGTCGTCGTCTCGTCGTCACCAAGAAACACACCTCATACGCAACAGGACCCGGACACAGTCATACAAAGAGCTTGACTTCTGCCCAGGAAGTACCGGGTCCTAGTGACGCTACACAGAGGGTCCCTTGTGCTCCTGGTGGGAAGCGGTGAGACACATTTAAAGCAGGCAGCGAGCTCCTTCCACAACAGGCCTGGTGAAAGTTACACAAGTGCTAGATTTCCATTGCTTCCTGCTCCACAGTTTTCCCCTGAGGCTGCACGTACTTCTCCTGGACTGCAAGTGTGCTGTTCAGCCAGGAATCAAGGAAAACAAGGCAGCAAGAGGGCTGGTGTTCAAAACATTCAAGTGTAGCAAAAGTGTATATTTTAGTATTGGTTAGCATTGGTTACAAGACTAAGTATGATCCATAATGATTTCATGTCTAATGACTTGCTTAAAAGTTCTGTCTGCTTCTATTTCTCTCTCTTTGTCTCTCATGATTAGATACTGTTTACTGTAAGGCCTTGCTCCCTGTTAGCATTACAAATTAAGTTGTACCCCTTGCCTGCATCATAAACTAAGTTGTGTCTTCTAGTAACTACTGATCTTGTCTGAAACTCTGTACAAGTGTGTGGTATGAGTGGAGGAAGTGCGAGTGTGACAGCCCTCACAGATGCCCAGGTGATCAAGAAGAAGTGAACACTTTGAAGATAACGAGGAAACATGCATTGTGTCTTGAGGCTGAATTAAATTAGCAGCATTGACAACAGGCAGAGACCCCCACCAAGCTATGTCTACATTGGTGGCTTCTTGCACAAGAACATCTTGCGCAAGGGTTCTTGTGCAAGAAGTATTGCACAAGACAACGTCCACACTGCCGTGCGCGAGATGTGCTTTTGTGCAAGAGCATCCATGGCCGTGTGAACGCTCTCTTGTGCAAGAAAGCTCTGATGGCCATTTTAGCCATAGGGCTTTCTTGCGCAAGAAATCCCTGTGGAGCGTCCACACTGCCCTCTTGCGTAAGAGCTCCTGCGCAAGAAGGCTTACACCTGTTAAAAAAGAGCATTGCTCTTGCAGAAGGAGCCCTCTCTTACCACACCCTACTGTAAATTTCCTTGCGCAAGAGCGGGCAGGCAGTGTGGATGCCCTGCGGATTCTAGCGCAAGAACAGCCATCCTTGTGCAAGAAGCTGTTGAGAGACAACGCTGGGCAGCCTGACAATCACCATCAAAGGATAACTCTGGACAACACAGATTAACGCCTCTTAAGGGTGGATGTTTGCAGCATGATGCTGCAAAACCCACAGACTCCAGTGGAAATTGACATGTATAAGAAGGGGGCTCTGACCATTGGAACTCTGGGTTCAGTCCTGCAAGCCAAGCCCCAGAGAAACCCCAACTCCTTGCTCAGTCAACCTGGCCTCCATCTGGTTGTGAGTGTGAGTGCATGAGTGAGAGAAGCGTGGCAAAGGAACCATTAACATTCTCATCCAAGAACTGGTCTTCAACATCGGCCTGAAAGCTAACATGGAAACTAGTAGCACTGGTAAGAAGATGCAACACTCAAGGTATCTGTAGCTTGTGCTGGTCCAAACAAAGCGTCATTCATTCAAATAATGACGCTGTGGGGAAGGAATGAAACCAATGAACATGAATGAGAGAGATGCAGCCAACGACAACCCCACAATACCGATTAGTGTCAACTGTGGCTGCGGTGGGTTTGATGTGGATGCTTAGCCACTAGGACCTGAGCTAAGATCAACAGCTCATTGCATGCGTGCCATTAAACAGCACCAGGCAACAATACGAATAGCGCGTCCTGCACTCAGACCTGGCAATGACAGGCCCATATCACGTCCCCAGAGCCACAAGTCAGAGCTCAAGACTCCACACAGGAGAGAAGGGCAGCTGAAAGGATACGAGGTGAAGTGGAAATCAGCTCCCACTGCTGCAGACATCAAGGCATCAAGGCTTCTCTGCTCCAAATCGCCAAAGGAGTAGCCGTTGGCTTTGTCCACTGCTTGCATCACCCGTCGCATACTGTCCTTGTCCTGGGAAGAGTGACAGGCAGCAGGGAAGAGAATGAGAAGCAGCATTAATAAGAAACAGCCCAGCAGCCTGGGCTTTCGGTGGGGTGCAAAGCATTCGCTGGACGCTCAGCTGCAATTTCTCCTGGAAAGCTATTCCCTTCTTAGGAGGGAATCAGGTCTGCATGCAGCTCCCAACAGCAGCGAAGCTGAGGTTCAGGGCTTTGGACGGAGAGAGATGGGGAGAAACTGAAACTGCTCCAGTGCGGATCCCTTCACACGAGGAACGGTGTACGAGGGCTCAGAATGCCAGTGGCAGCTGTTGGCTAGTGGCTCTACCAAGGTAACAGCCAAAAATGTCAACACAAACTAAGGAACTAATTTTCCGGAGTGCATAACTGGAGCGTCACAGAAAAAACCTAACAGACAATATCCAGGGTCGGAATGGCGTCCCTCACCTCTGTTTATCTGGAGGTGGGTGACAGGGGAGGGATCACGGGAGGATTCCCTGTTGTGTTCCCTCTCTCTGGCGCATCGTATTGGCCGCTGTCGGCAGACAGGACACTAGGGTAGGTGGACCGTTGGTCTGACCCAGTATAGCCGCTCTGATGTTCTTACGACAGATCCCTGCAGCAAAGGAGTTACCATCTAACAAATGGACTTGGCCATCTTTTAAGAGAATTTGGCCTAGTTGTCCTGGGCTTAAGTTGAGGGTGTTAGGCAGCCTGTTTCTGAAATGAAATCTCCACTTCCCTGAAGACGTCAGTGATCTCAAGGAAGCGCTTTAGCAGCTAAAGGACTGCAAGTCAGCAACTCCTGAATTCTAATAAGTGCACACAACCTAAGTCTGCCTCAGCTTCCATTTATAGATGGCAGTGAGGGACACTTACTCTGATCTAGACACAGAGCATGTCTGAGAATTAAACAAACCTCTTGACATCCTTCAGCGCGCTGCCCCACAGATGTCAGAGGGGCAGGTGTGTCAAAACTATTCCCTGTAACTCAGGATTTGTTCAGTCCCGTTTTAAAAGTCCAGGTAATGAGTCTTCCACCACCGGCACTGGAAGCGCTTTCCACCCCTCCCTCTCAGGAGGGCTGTGCTGAACAGCTGCGCGAGCTGGAGGAACAGGTACAGGATGGAGAGTCAGGAAGTCCCCGGTTGCAAACCAGGCTTTGCCACTGACTTGCTGCTCGGCCTAGGGCAAGTTACTTCCCTCTCCCAGGCCCAGCTGTATGCCCTGAGAACTCAATGGGTGTTTTCCCATTGACTGCAGTGAAACTTGGATCTGGCCCTCTGTGCTGCAGTCTGTCCATAAGCTAGCGATAATGATCCCTATAAACTCAGTGTAGCTGATGGTGGGTGGTACCGTCCCTGCTCAGTACTTTGAACAGGTGAAGTATGTTATAAATAATTCCTCTCCGTCCTGCTCCCTTCAAATATTTGTAGGCTTATCTTCCCCTAGTGTCACACCAACAACTCTAGTAACAAAAGGGTTAACCTCTTTTAATCCTTTCTTTTAACATTATTCATGCTGTCTACTACTTTTGTTAGCTCCTCTTCTCTTGAATGCAAACTTAGCTGCATATTTCAGATGACGGTGCCCAGAAATGAACTCAGAACTGCAGATAGCATTACAAGATAACTGCACAGACGGGATCTTTCATTCCCTGCTCCCTGATGCAATGTCTTTGCATCCCTAGACTACATTAGCTGTATTTTTGCTGTCACACTGCATTTATAAATTCAGGCCTGAGGTGATGTAAGGGTTACACTGTTATAGCCGCCTGGCTTTCTCCATACTACTGAGCATCCGATATTCTGGATTCTCACCCCAACCTGATATATTAGCTGTGTTTTTCTAGAAGGAGATTCAATTTGTTATTTTCAGCTCACGTTTTCCACTTTCTATAGCTCCCTTCTGTATGTCTCGGTCCTGACCAGGTTTGCAATCCCTCCAAGGTTAGCACCATCTGAGCTGCACTGGTCTCCAAGCCCTCTTCTAGATCATTACTGAAGTCACTAAATCAGCGTGGCTACTATCTCTACTTGCATGTGTAGTACAGGGCTGTGGAGGAGGGGGCTATGTGAGAGCCACATAAGGGTGCTTATGCAGTGCTACACAAATACAGCTGCCAAACTGGCTGCGTCAAGTAGAGCAGTGAAGCCTAGAAAACAGCAGTGACACAAGGGATTTTGTCACGCGCTCACTGGGAGAGCACGGCCCTTTTAGAGAACCCAGACACTTAAGATGGGCAGTTCATAAACCAGACAGCTACTTGCAACACGTTCCCTGTCATTTCCAGCCCATTTACCTGGACATTGAGTGGAACAAAGGAGACCAGGCTGTAGTCCTCAATCACCTCCACCAACTTCTCGTTGAGGCGACGGTAGTTCTTGAAGAACGGATCGGCTGCTAAATGGTCTACTAGATAAGAGAGATCCAGAACCTCAGTATAATAATCCAGGTTGAAGGCTGCAAGGAAAGACAAGAGACATGGCTTTAGGGCTAGCTTTCAGGGGCTGCATCTTAAGTACCGATTTGGCAGTGGGGGACCCTGGCTCACCCCTTTCTTTCCCATTGGAACACGCTCTGTTACACACTAACTCATTTATGTGGCTAGCAGGGCAAGCTCCCTCTTCAAAGGCGCCAATGCCAACCTACCAGCATGAGACTATGCAACACAGCCAGGTGAACGGCATCTCTGCCCCACAGAGGGGGAGCCAGTCATCTCCCCTGCAATCCCACTGGCACTGAGTTTCCCCAACAAATACGATAGGACTATTTTGTGTAGCATCTCATACACACTATGGCCCAGTACACTCTTAGAGACAGATACAAACTGACACAGAGCAGAGAGGGAATTAAGATGTGAAGATGAGATTTTAAACCATGTGGAGAGATGGAGAAAGGCTGTTCCAGGTGGCAGAGGCTGCAGAGGGGAGAGCAGGCAAACCTAATCACATCTAGAATGGTGGCAGGTACACCAACTTCCAGACCTCTCAACAACCAAATTACTGCAACCGCGACTCCTTCTGATTTGCACCCACCCCCAATGCATAACTAACCTCCCCACCTTACACATCTGCCCCACTGAGTTCCAGTTGGTTTTTAATACGTGGTTAAGATGCTACACCAGTTTAGACGCACTTCAACTCACTGAATCTGGCCGCAAGAGTGGCGAATAGGTATGTAACAGTGTAGCCGGTTAACCGGTAAGTAGATGCTTATTGGTTAATGCTGCTGGTGGCATACAAATCTCCCCCCTTCCCCCGGGCTCTGCATTTAAAGGATCTACTTAGTGCCGGCTCACGCCAGGTCCTGACAGCTACCACCACTGCGGCTCTGCATTTAAAAGGATTTACTTTAAATGCAGAGCCGCAGCGGGGCAGCTGCCAGGACCTGACGCAAGCCAGGACTGAACCAGGGTGCCTGTCTGCCAGCACTCAAAATCTTTGCAAGCTCCTTTAAATGCAGAGCCACTTACTGGTTAACGGAGTAAATGACAAAACTTTTGTTGGCTACATGATTACCAAATTACATGCTTCCTAACATCCCTAGTGGCGCGGGGGTGTGACATGGCAGAGACAGGAAGCGGATGACTGGATGGAACAGAAAAGGCAGAAGAAAGCACAGATGGGTCTATTGTGCTGCCAGTACAGTCCATGGCCACTTTAGAGCCTCCTTTTTCTTAATGACTGGCTTTAGAGGCTTATGAGAGTGCCCATGCACACCACTAACTGCACTGAGCTGTTATGTACTTTTCCTGTCCAGCATCCCCAGCGTTACCAACTATCAGTTTGCTCTGTCTCTGATAAGAGTCAGCTCCAAGCTCTTCCTTTCTGTCCCCTGCCTCTTTGCTAGGTCCACAGCACTTTCCTTCCACCAAAGCCCCCTTCCCATAGGCTCGTACCCAGCTTGCCGTACTGTTCGATCAGGTCCATCTTGGAGAGAACGTTGACATGGGGCAATTCGACATGCAGCATGGTTGAGAGGGAGGTGCAAAGAACCGAGATGAACTTTCCTGGGTCTGTGCAGTAGTGAGAATCCACCAAATGAACTGCAGCCAACTGCACAATGGAAATGAGAGTGAAATAGTGCGAGATCAGAGGCAGGGCAGAATCTGCCTACGCAAATACACAGCTGTCACTAAGGCTAATCCATGACACAGACCAAAATTAAAGGTTTCCAGACCCCAGCAGTTCTAATAAAAAACCCAAAACATTAGGCAACTTCTCCCTAGATGTTTCACATACGGCCCACTAAGCATGTTGCACTGTGTAGGACAGCGACCAAAGAGTCAGGAGACCTGGATTGTTTTCCCATCTCTGTCACTGATTTGCTGAATGTCCTGGTGAAAATCACTTTGCTATGCCTCACTTTCCTCATCTTTACAATGGGGATAATGATGCTGACCCACTTTTAAAAAGCACTTTGGCATCTATGGACAAAGAATTATTATAGCAGTGCCAAACTTTCACCAACAACTGTTCTCTTTCAGCCCCCGTCTCTTCACTTTATCTTGTTCAGAACATCTTTCTTTTGAGGCTGAAACTTTCCATGCTTGTTCTCAGCCCAAAGATGAAGGAAGACTGTGTTAAATCCAGTTTTCAATTATTGGGTTATATACAATTTTTCCACCATTCCTACAGAAATAGTCACACCCAAATAACTCAACAACAAAGTAATTTGAGACTATTAAGCTTTTCTAGAAGCAACAGTCACAGTGCAGTTTGTACTATGAAATTGTACAGATGTATAGCGCCACATTATATAATTCTATTGTGTCAACAGCTAGATTTTCCCCCTGTATCTATAATGTACTGAACTCAACTAGGCACAGCTATAGCTTTAGAGCTATGATTTTTCTTTATTTCCAAAAGGATAAAAATGAAAATCAAAAACTATGCGAATGAAACATCAAATAAATGCAAAAGTTAAGATTTAAATAAGGTTCTCAAACAAAATTATTTTATCCTCAATTGTACAGTATATTGTCTATACATTAATGATCTAGCCAGTAATTCAAAGTATGAGCTATATAGCTATATATCTAATGTAAACAAAACTAGCTTGCCATGGAAACCTTCACTTGTATATTTGCTAGCTTGAGCGTTCCAATGTACAAGAATGTACATGTTTGCATCAAATCCCTGAAAATACAATTTGCACCACAATTTGTGTTAACTGAATGAAATCTAACTTACACATCTTGGAAGATAATTTGAATTTCTTTGGATAAAATCCTAAAGCTGCCTAGTAATCAGGCATACAAAAGTTCTTCCCTATCTACAATGCTGACAGGGTTGAAACATGTCAGACTTTGCAGGAAGACACACTAAGTAGAGCAAAGGACTGGGAGGGAACAGCCCTGCATTCTATTTTTTTTTAAACTTGCTGGGTGGTCTTGGGCAAGTCCTTTTTGTGCCTTGTGCTAAACCAACTTGTTAGTATACCCAAAACCCCAAAACATACCCTGAAATTCCACTTAGCTAACTGTGCAAAGACGTTTTTCAATGCGCTGTGGTGGGTGCAGAGTTCTACTTGCCCTGGGCAGTCAAACAAAAAATAATGACCCTTGAGTTTAGCCAGCTTTTCCTGCAACCAGTCAAAGTTAGCTTCCAGGTATTCCATGCAATAGATCAAACCACCGTTCGGCCCAAGCTTTAGATTATCCATCACATCAGCCAGGGTGATAAGCTCAGAGATGTCCACGGCACACTGATAGGGAGTTCCTTCATTAGCTGGGTCCAAATTCACCACAGCCACCTTCCGCCCTATCTTGGACATGAATTCCTGCATGCCAAAGCAGTAAGTGGTTTTCCCCGAGCCAGGTGGCCCGATCACTGCCTGGCCAAAGGCCAGGCAAGACAGATGATGGTTTTCTGACATGTCAGCTCATTTCTTTCATCTTCTAGAAAAAGAAAGGAAAAGGTTAAGCCAGTGCCCATTATTTGTGTTTATAGGAATAGTATGCATTGAAAAGTGAAGTTACCAAGTAATTCATGTGATTCCAC
>JANRFK010002918.1:15740832-15753039 GCA_030068395.1 Apalone spinifera | reverse complement strand
AATTTCATCGAGGTTAGGTCCATAAAAGGCTATTAGCCAGGGGATAGAAATGGTATCCCTCGCCTCTGTTTGTCAGAGGCTGGAGAGGGATGGTAGGAGACAAATCACTTGATCATTGTCTTCGGTCCACCCCCTCTGGGGCACCTGGTGCTGGCCACTATTGGCAGACCGGCTACTGGGCTAGATGGACCTTTGGTCTGACCCAGTACGGCCGTTCTTATGTAACTCAGAAGGCATAGCTTTGCACAATGCACTAATTGTTATTTATCTGAGAAATAGGTACAGGGGTTTGATTCCAAGCTTTAACAGATCTTCAGGTAGACTTGGCTAGGGATTTCAGTACAGAACATCAAAAATTTCTCCTTATTGAGGTGAGAAGTACGGATGGGAACTAGCATCTCTTGTTGATCAGGTGGCAGGTTAGTATTCTGGCAGGCCAAAAGTAAAGTTATTTTGGGGTTTTTTTTCTTGGCTTTTTTGAGTAGGTTGAAATCTTTATTTTGGGTCTCCTGAAACTACCCTGTCTTTTGTCTTTCAGCTTGTGAACACGTTCTTCAGTTTCCTCAGACGTAAAACTGACTTCTTCATAGGCGGAGAAGAGGGAGTAGCAGAGAAGGTAACTACCCTCCCCTCCTCCAAATCTTCATGACTGATTTCGTACATCCCCAGAGCAAGTTATGCTCTGTCTGGGAACACTCAGTGGACCACAGAAATTAGTTCTTCAGATTTTCCAGTTCTTGCTTTGCCTCAGTGTGCTTTCCTGTTGCCATCTGATTATTTTTCACTGCTCCGTGGGCCTGACTTTGTTATGCTGCTGAAACATACTAAGGAAACAAGGTCATAATAAACTGTCCCATCCACAACTGATCAGTGGTAACAGTTTTTTTGGGCCATACTTTGGCCAAAGGCTTGTTTGGAAAGCATGCCTGCCAGACGCACTGATTTGACTGGGTCAGACACCGCAGGTTTAATAACTCCAGGTTACCTTGTTTGTTCATTTCAGAAAAAGCACAAAGTCCATCTCACATAACTGCCACTTTGTCTCTGAGTTGAAGGGTATGAGACTGGTGGTTGTTGTGCAGATATGAGAGAATTGGACCCTTCAGGTTCCTGGCATGCTGAGTACTGCATTTCATATTTAATCTCAGAACAGATCTCAGCGCTCCAATATGAAGTATGCAAAACTTTCAGAAAGCCTTCTGTAGTTAGCTATGCAGTAGCAGTTCCAAACTTCTTCAGGGTGTGGCCTGTATATTAGTAGCATCTCATGGAAACATTATTTCCATACAGATTACTTCCTCTCCTACTGGCTATTGGATAACTTCTGTGGCAACTATAGGAATTCCTGTATGAAATAAATAAATATTGGGACATTATGAAATATATTTACAGGTACTTTAATTCAGTTTTAGCAAGTGGAGGCGAGGAACGACCAGAAGATTGTGATCAACAAATTCTCTGCATGCCACTGCCAAGTGCTTTACCAACCATTGCTGGCCTGCAGGCCAGAGCGTTTGAGAAGCACTGCCATATGGCTTTGTCAATGCTGCATAATGTATGCACGCTGCCCACTGTCATGGTCAGAGTTGAGACCTAAAAAGCTGGGACTCCTGGCTTCTGTGCTGTACTGTCAGAAGTTACTTAGCAAGTCAAATCACTTAGTTTCCCTCAGTTTCCCCATCCGTAAGAAGAAGTTAAGGTTTCATTCTCTGGTAAAGTGCTTTGTAATCCTCAGAAAGACGCTGCATGCAAAACATGACTTCTCTGCCTTTTGCAACACAGTGCCCCAACAAAGGTTTGAAGAACCCCTATTGCACACTCTCATTCTCCCTTTACCCCTTGTAACTCTTAACATTTCCTTTGTGACTGAAATGTCTTGAGTATAGTCTCAACAGCAAGGTGAAGCTTTAGTGTTAGGGTAAGGGGAATTATGCAGCTGTGGGGAGGTGATAATACACACCTCCTCCCTCTTTTTAAGAACTTTTTTGTGCTTGACTAACTTGGAGTGCTTGTTTTTATATAGTCATACTATGGAGCAAGTCTTTGACAATCACTGTACAGTCAGTAAATTATACTACGTGCAAATATAGATTTTTTTTTTTTTGTGCTTCTGTTCATGGCTACTCAAATGCTGAACCAACTTTCCAAAAAAACTTGAAACTGAGCCAATTCCACAAATGGTTGTATAACACACTGCCATGTGCTGCCAGGTACGTGTGAGGTCCTGATCTCAGTCTCTGACTCTCCTGTGATGCAGTTAGGCATGCAGACAGAAATATAGGTTGAACTGGCACCTTGGGACCTGCGGTGCTGAACCAGAGATTTTGCCGAACCACGTGTCAGTAGTGTCTAGCAAGATTACCAACACTTCCACTGATCGCTGGGCTTAGAAGACATTTAGGGGTACATCAGAGCTGAATAACAGCACAGAACACTGAGAGCCAGGACTGGTGGCTGTAAACAAACTTTATGGCACTGCGGGAAACTTGGCCACATCAATGTTAAGTGGACATCCAACTAACTGAAATCATGCTGGTCCATGGATGTTGCCACTCTAGAGAGGTTCATCCTGTAGTATGCTTCTCCAACTTCCATTAAATATCATAGCAGGGGGAGTTCTGCACTCCTGGTGTATACAGAAAGAGACCGGCTACTGGGCTAGATGGACCTTTGGGCTGACCCAGTACGGCCATTCTTATGCTCTAAGATTTACTAATGATTGTATCCTTCTTCCCTGGACTGCAGTCAGTTCCATAATTAACTGAGGTCCAGATTTTGTGAGCTGCTTTGGGCCAGTTCACCTTGATAAGTGCCAGCACATCGTTGGATCTTCCTCTTGTTAAATTCATACCCTTTGATCTAAGGAATTTCTTCCTCCCTTCCTTTTAACTTCTCTCTATGATGATTACTAGGGTTGCTCCCACCTGCCCCGCATGACATTCTCCTTAGATGCTCTTTCCTTTCCAAAGAGCTAGTGTGTCTCCTATAGCAGAACTGTGTGTTCACTACGTGCTGCCTCGCACAGTACCTTGGGCATTATCAACGGCTGGGTTATTGCTCTGGCTTCCTGCCTATGTACTCAACTCTCCCTCCAAGCATTGCAGCCATTTACATCAGATTCCATATTCTTGGTGTGCCTGAGTTACTGCAAGATGGAAGAGGAAGATGAGAGCCCATTGGGGCAGGGTAACTTCTTCCCACTCAATATAATTAGGTTTTCACATCTCTCTCCTACAGACTATAGCTTTAAGGTAAAAATTGATGCTTCTAGAGCTTCTTGTTGTTTCTTTTTGCTGTTCCTCTTCTGCCAACAGTTCAGTTTCTTTACAAAAAGCTGTGTGAATGCTAGTTCTTCACCCTGACAAGCTTCCTATTTAAATATGAAATCTAGTATATGGGCATGCTTCAGATGGGAAAAGCCTTCTGCACTGTACTTGGAAAGCATCCGGATCCAATTATAACACCTCTTAACACCTATTACTTCTATCACCACTTTTGTGGGGTAGATCTCAACACATTGACAAACATTAGTTATCAGAGCTTAATAGCCTGCTGAGTTTTAGGACAGTATTTTTCTCCTTTTACAGATGAGTAAGGCAGAGTCTACGTGAATAGTTCAAAGTGAGACCACAAATCTGTGGCACAGAGCTGCTTATAGAAACTAGGGTCCATTACACTGTCACCTGTGCAAAGTAGCTGTTAAACTCTACCAGGTCGCAGGACCAATTTTACCCTCTGCAAGATTCAGGCCAGTGGAGACTCAGGCTCACAGAGTCCTTTTCACCTATCGGCAAGTATTCTGAACTTTCCCAGTTATCCTTTCTGACACCTTCTCAAATAGTGGGGTGAAAAGAGAGGGAAATATCCCTAGATCAGGGTTGCTGAGGAACTTGTCTGTGCTCTGCAGCTGATTTATGAAGGAGGTGGAGTCTCCTTTCAGTTGCTGCCACTCAGGTTCAGGAATATGGTGAATTCTTAAAACTCCTTTATCATTGGACTCCTTCCTTTAGTTGATCACAGAGACGTTCAACCACCACAATAAGTTGGCTCAGAAAGAGCGGAAGGAGAAAAAGGCCCGGCAAGAGGCAGAACGGCGTGAAAAGGCAGAGCGAGCTGCCAGACTCACTAAAGAAAAGAAGCAGGAAGATAATGAGCCAAGGATCAAGGAGCTTACAGAGGAAGAGGCAGAAAGGTTACAACAGGAAATTGATCAGGTAAGTGCATGGTATGGGGAGCATGGGTGTGCACCATCTACCTTTTAAAAGGAGACTGGGGCTAGAGCTGTTGGCTGGTATGCAACCCAATCAGGAGTGACTGGTATAATGCAGCTAGAAGGTTCATGCTCTTATTGCAACTGAGCTTTCTGGCTCAGTCTGAATTACTCTCCGTGCGATTACACTGGGAAAGGGAGCAGAGGAGGGCAGAGGCCATGCCAGTCTGCCTTTCAGAAAGTGGGGCTTTCCTGTTACAGGGTGCAGTAGGGCTGAAAATCCCCCCCCCCTCCCTCCTCCCCCCAAGTTTCCTGTAGTTATGAGTCATGCAGAGCCCTGTAACTTTATCTAAAGAAGGAAATGGGGCCACCTAGTGCTGTATCGGTAGGTTTCACTTGTCAGTTTCTCTGATGATAATCATTCTGGGGGGGGGTCTTTTTAACAGAAAAAAGAACAAAAACAAGATGAGCCCAAAGAAGTCTCCATGAAACCCTCTGAGAATCCAACAGACTCTCCAGAGTCTAGCAAACAGGTAATATGTTCCTAGAGACTGCCTCAGTTCTGGGGAGGTGAATCAGTCCAGCACTGACATGTCCTCTCAGTGTGTGGGAGGAGTGAAAAGGGTGGAGTGTCCTTCGTCTTTGAGTGTGCACTGGAAATCTACAGTGCTTCTGCCATCTGTACCCCCTGCCCAATTGGAGCATGCAACAGATTCTCAAGGATGGCCTCTTTGTTTTTTTTAAAAATCTGATGCTTTGAAAGGAAATATCTGCCTTCTAATTCTCTACTGGGTCTGCATGGCGTGCCTTGGCCATCGAACACATCATTAACTGGAATGGCCCATATCAATTTAAAGAGCCATCCTTACTAGTGAAATGTATATGTGGGCTTGAAAACCTCTTTACTGATGCTTCAATTATCCGTTTAGGAGACGGATGACGAGGAAGAAGATGAGAAGGATAAAGGAAAACTTAAACCAAACTCTGGGAATGGTGCTGACCTTCCGAACTATCGGTGGACGCAGACCCTTTCTGAACTGGATGTGAGTGTTGCCTTGGATTGGGGGGGTGAGGAATTCTAGCCTCGAAACTTGAGGGCAGGCGCTGTTATGAACTGTGGAGCTGTTGATCAGTAACAAGATCAACTAGCTCAGTGATATGTCTTGTACTATGGTTATCTAAGAAGATAAAAACAACTGTAGCACACCCATAGGGGAAGAGAAAACTTGGCAGTTAACAATCTTTGAGACTCACGTTTTGCTCAATCTGTGCAACCCCCTTGAGACTGGTCAGGCATCATCTTGCCAAATAGCTGCTTTAGCTCCCACAGAATCCATGTATTTAATGCACAAAGAGCATATCCTTCCTGGACTCTAGTTAGAAAGTCTTGGATCAGTAATACACAAGAACGTGAGAGATCTCTCTGATCCCCTTCATCTCCTATGCAGTTGGCCATCCCATTCAAGGTGAACTTCCGGCTGAAGGGGAAGGATGTGTTGGTGGACATTCAGAGACGACACCTGAAAGTGGGGCTGAAGGGGCACCCCCCAGTGATTGATGGAGATCTGTACAATGAAGTGAAGGTGGAGGAGAGCTCCTGGCTGATTGAGGATGGTAAAATAGTCACTGTGCACCTGGAGAAGGTAAGTACATAAACACCAGTGGTCCACCTAGCACAGCATCTTAACACCTCAATCTGGGATACATCTTCAGGGCTTGTCCGCATGTAAAATGCGGTGGCATTGGGTTCCCTGCCTCCCTGAGGGGAGGTAATTAGGATTGTCCCATTGATTATGGGCTGTCTACACTGGGGTTGGGTCAGCTTAACCATGTCACTTAGGTAAAATAGAATCTTTTACCCCCTCTCCTAAGCAATATGGTTCTGCTGACTAATTGCCTAGTGTAGACCAGGCCTCGGATTTGTCACCTAAAAAGAATGGCTTAGGCTTGGGAAACTCTCACATCCTGCATGAGGTCCGGGAGGGTGAAACGAGTGATGGGGTTCAGGCTCATGTCTGTCAGAGCCAGGAACCTTGTGGATTAAGGTTGTCTTTCTCCTGTTCTTAGTACAGTATTGCTTAAGCCTTGATACTGCTCCACAGTGTATTGAGGACCAGAGTCTGACCAAATTTTCAGCCTTCACTTTTAATTTACCCACACTCTTGGATTCGTCACTTACTCTTTGAGAATGGAGTCACATTTCTTTTCAATTTGGGTGCGAAGTTCTGGTCTCTCTCTCTCACCGGTGGTACGTGAACATTTGGGCACTGCTTGTGTGGTATGTGCTAGCTGGTTTCAGGGTGGCAGTTTCTTTTATAACATTGCAGTTGCAATTTACTTAATAGTAGGGACTTCTGGACACTGTCTCCTTGCAGATTGTTACTAGCAGTGACTGTTCCTACCATTTGGGGTTAAACGGAGAGAACTGGCTTTGTCTTTATCTTCTGATGGACATTGTCAGTTAAAGGACTACAGGAACTGGGATTGATTCCAGCACCTCTTCCTTTGTAACAAAAAAGTAATGCTCCCTCTCCCATCCCATATGAGCATTTCCAGAGAAACTGCTGTTTGGGAAGAGTTCTTTACCGCTTCTCCTCTCTTCAGATCAACAAGATGGAATGGTGGAACAAACTAGTCCTCACAGACCCAGAAATCAACACAAAGAAAATTAATCCGGAGAACTCAAAGGTAATGTGTCTGATGGTCACTCCATTAACCATAGTGATCAAGTTCTCTTAAACCTTTTGGTAATCTCTCTGCAAGCAAAGAAAATGGGGCCAAAAGGATCTAGAATCCAAAGAGGATGAAGACTTGGGAGAAATGTTGCCATACTACTTAGTTTCATAGGTTAGGCATCTTGCTTACCGTACCCCACGAGAAATATAGTCTGAATTAGAAGTGGCAGTGCAGAATTTCTTATGTCCTGGGAAACAAAGATGTAAACATGTCACTGCCCATGGTGACAATGTTGTATTAGTCTGAGAGGAAACCTGCTCTGAGTAAGAAAGACCTCTTCCTCTGACTTCAGTTACCATGTATTCAATATTACTCCAGAAAAGTTTGCTCCTATAGCATCTAGTGATTGATCAACTGGAGGGCTTTAGGTGGTATGTTAAAAGGAACATGAGGCGGAAAGGTGCCTCCTTATGAAACAGTGTTTAGATCAGAGTATGACTGTAACTGGATATTTGTGAGAGACTTAGGGAATTCTCTCAAAGTGGGGATATGAATGGCATAATTAGAAAGAAGTGATTCAGCATGTTAAATAATTCAAAAGTCTGTGATTATGTTGGCTGCTTCAGAGGTAGCCATGCAACCTGAATGCAGCAAAACCTTATTGTGATAAGTGCAGTTGGATTTACAAATACATTTCTATATAATTAAGCTGGTAGTTTGCATGCTGCGGTGCATTGAAAATGTACAGTCTTACAGAACCTCCGCTTAGAATGATCTTTGTAGACCATGGGGGCTGTAGTTTGTTCCTCCATCTATAACAATCTCCTTGGGTTTCAGTTGTCAGATCTGGACAGTGAAACTCGCAGCATGGTGGAGAAAATGATGTATGATCAACGGCAGAAATCCATGGGGCTCCCCACATCTGATGAACAGAAGAAGCAGGATATACTGAAAAAGTGCGTAGAGAGAATTCATACATGGGTACCTCCTTCCCCACCTCCCATGAGATGCAAAATTGCTCAGCCATATGTCCTGGAGTAATTGTGGGGCAGGGTGGCTGACAGAGCATGAGAGGTTTGTTTTGGAGCCTGTCCACATTCACTTGCAGAACTCAGGTTACATGTTTTAGATGTTGAAGTTCAGTGTTGGCTAGGAGATGTTGGGATGGAAACATGTTGAATTGTGCTGTGTTGCACAGCCCTGCTGTAGGACTAGCTTCTAGTGCAGGGAGCAAGACCCAGCAGGTGATGTCTGGGGCTGGAGATAGTGTCTTTCTGGAGCCACTGAGATCATGTGAAAGCTCATTAATCTTCCTCAACCTAGTAGCCCAGATAATCTTTCCTCCCACCACAGCCTACATTAGACAGCTGTCTCCAATCCAATAGCACATTTATGTCTTTATAGCCCTATTTGGCATAACTGCACCTTGGAGCTTCTGTGAGTAACTTCCCTGCCAAGGCCATGGGCGGTCACTGCCTACATCTGCTGGGGTTGGGAGTAGGGGTAATTGTGGGTCAGGCAGCTTCCCCTTGTAAATGCAGAACTGAGGAGGGTTAGTGCATCAGGGCAGTTTCTTCTGCTAACATTTCCCCCACCTTGGTTTTTTGCCGCTGACGTACATTTCCTGGCAGTATTGTCAGATATCGTTTTTTGATCAGCACTCTAGAGCAGGAGTGAACAAAAGGAGCTCTGCGGGCTGGATCTGGCCCGTGGAGGCCCTGCTGCTCCCCCGCCCCCAGGCCAATCAGGGCCTGCGAACGAAGGGAAACACGCAAAGTCTCCTCCCGCCCTGTAAGGAGCATGTGGTCCTTAGAAGCACTGCGCACTCCTGGCAGGCGGGAGAAAACTTCATGTGCTCCCTCTGCCCCCAAACCCTGATTGGCCAGAGGGCAGGGGAGGAAGCGCGCAAAGTCTCCTTCCACCCTGTAAGGGGTGCGGTGCTTCTAAGCGCCCCACACGCCTTGCAGGATGGGTGCAGAATGGGAAGAGACTTCGCACACTCCCTGTCCCCAGGCCAGTCAGGGCTAGGGGTGGGGGGAGTGTGTGAAGTCTCCTTCTACCCTGAAAGGGGTGCTCAGCACTTAGTCAACCACCAGCTGAGCAGCAGCTGGTGGTTGACTTTGAGTGGTGCTCCCTTGCAGGGCAGGGAGAGAGAGATTTCATGTTCTCCCCCTCCCCAGGCCCTGATTGACCTGGGAGCAGTAGGGGGGGGGTATGCAAAGTCTTCCACCGTCAGGGGCACGGGTACCTAGAGGGAACCGCCAGTTCAGAACTTTGTGCGCTCCCCCAGCCACAGACCAATCGGGTCTGTGGGTACCATGAAAGTGTCCTGGCCCCGCCCCTTCCAGGTGGCCTGGGACCATTTCAAAAATTTCTGAGGAGGCCCCCCAGTCAAATTATTGCCCACCGCTGCTCTAGAGGCTTGGTCTAGCTAACAGTCCATCAGTGTTTTGTGCTGTGTGTTTCTGGGGAGATGAGACTTGTTCCACAACGTACATCAGACCCTAAGCTGAGACCGTCTCCCTTTAGCCCTCGGGAAGAACCTGGGCTAGCCCTTGCTTCCCTGACCAGTGTAGATGAGATCTCTTGTACACAAGATCACTTTCTGAAAGTTCTTTATAAGCTTAGTTCTTTGACTGGTGGCGAATGGGCGTGAAGTTTAGACTGTTCGGCACGTTGTGGGCTGCGTTCCTGTTCTCTGCCGGCTTCTAAGGAGTCATGCAGAATAGCACTGTCCTCTCTATGGCTGCATGTAGCCCTCTGCCTAGCCAGCAGATGGAATGGGGCAGGATGTGCGTGGGTCAGGGGTGGGGAGCATCCTCTCCTGACCTTGGGCTATTCGACATTCCTGTTATCCCCAAGTGAGCTTGCCATGGACGCAGCTTCCTGACACGTCCCCTTCCTTGCTGTCAGTCCAGCGCCATATAAGGCCCTTGCATTAGTTTGCAGCAGCACCTGTCCAACCTGCAGCCAGCGGGCTCACATTTATATCGACATTGGGGGCTTGCTTGGCAGAGCGCAGGGGATGCAGCAAACCACGTTGGTGGGTTGCTTCCATGTGCGATATTGTGCCTCTCCCTTGCTGCAGCATTTGCAAAGCTGCTTGCAGTGGCAGGCGGAGCATAAATCTAATCAAAGTGCCTGATGAGCAGAGCTTAGGGCTGGGTTTGGCCTACCCTTACAGGGGGTGATTTCCTTGACGTCCGTTCCTGGCTATTGTTCTCATTACCACAGCCCTGGAGACATTCCCGCCATCCCCAGAAACTTGTATGACTCAGGAATATGTTCAGGCTTAGATCAGAATTCCCTTGCCCCTGTTATCAACTGCAACTGCTACGTGTCTGGCCTGAAGGGTGTGTCTGATTAATAATCGCTTCTCATTCACACCTGCTGGCCTTGGTGACTGGGCACCGTTACTGATATTACTACCAGGAGCAGAAAAGAGCGATGAGGTGTCCAAGGTACCTTGCATCGTGGCTAATGGGAGACCTGCAGGGCAGCGGCCCCAGTGGAGAGGGCCTTGCTGTCTTTTCCTACATGGCAAGGGCTGAATGGGTCCCCGCCCTGCAGGGGCTGTTAGGGTGGATTGGACAGTGCCCAGCCAACATCAAGCTCTTGACAGGGTGCGTACGATAACAGAGTAGCATTCTGTAGGGTGCACCCTGCCTGGCCTGTTCACTAGTGCGCCTCTCTCTCTTACAGGTTCATGGAGCAGCATCCTGAAATGGACTTCTCAAAGGCTAAATTCAACTGAGCCCCTTGATCTCCTCCCCCTCCCCCAGACAAGCCATGGAATGGGGCAGGATGTGCATGGAGCGGGGGTGGGGAGTGTCCTCTCCTGACCTGGGGCTAGTCAACTCTCCTGTTATCCCCCAGTGAGCTTGCCATGGCTGCAGCTTCCTGACGCATCCCCTTCATTGCTGTCAGTCCAGCGCCATGCAAGGCCCCTGCCTTAGTTTGCAGCAGCGCCTGTCCGACACGCAGCCAGCAGGCTCACATTTATATCGACGTTGGGGGCTTGCTTGGCAGAGCGCAGGGATGCAGCAAAAAAAGGCCATTTGAGTTAGGCTAAAGCAACGTTTGAACATCTCCTAGGACTGTCCCGTGCCTCTTGGAACCCACTAACCCTAGCCCTTGGTTCCGAACCCATCTAGGTGTGACCGGAATGGAGCTGGTGCAGCTGCCCTCCACGCACCTGCTTTGAAACTGGGGGCAATTCCATCTTCTGCCCCTCCCCTTCCTCATGTACTTGCTCCAAAGCACCTGCACAGCTCTTGTAGGACCTACCCCCTTTGTCTATCAAGCAATTTGAGGCTGGATGAGCTGTGGAGTTTGGAGTGTTGGTCCTACTGTCAGTAATACAGCCCTGTTTGCACTCAGTAAATCCCTCAACTCTGCCTGCCTGCCCTGCTCTGGTATAGAAATGGTTGGCTTCTCTAGCTTCCAGCTGTTTGTCCGGGGGGAGCTCCCCAATACGGCCGCCTTCGCCCTTGGACTTTGGAGTAGAGGCTAATGTGCCCATTAAACACCTTGTTATCGACAGCAGAAGGATTTTACTCCTGGTCCACACTGGTACAAACCCATTTCAGTTACCAGAGGGCACTAGTCATCGCTCTGCCGCTCCAAATAACGGGGGGAGAGGGGACGGCTTTGTGGCATTTCTCATCGAGGGGAGGTGCTAGAGTGGAATCAGGCTGGGGGGAGAGGAGGTTCGTTTGCTGATTTGCCCACTGTTGGGCTTGGTGAAAACGGGACCGAATTCAGGGGAAATGTGGCTAAAGTGAAGGGGTCCTGAAATTCCCTTTTGAGGGACGCTGAGACCCTCCTGCTGTTGCAAAGGGAGAGGATGGAGGAGGGAGCCCCTGGGCAGTGACAGCTCTTGCTGGGAGTTTGAGCTGTCTCCCACCCCACCCCCCATTCCAAGTTAGTCCTTTCCAAGAGGCTGCCTCTTTTCCAGTTGTCTGGCAAGTGTCTTTCTCTGCCCCGCCCCGCCCCGCCCCACCATGCTCTGCTCTCCTCTCTTCTCCAGGGTGCTGCTGCCTTGCGTAATTTGTTTTCTGCATGTTCCCAGCCTTGTTAAAACAGCACTTGTCCAATAAAGGAAAGAGGGAGGCTGGCCTGTGCGCTTGTGTGGGAAGGAGGGGGTGGGGTGCTGTGTGGCCTGATAGGAGGGGAGATGGTGGAAATAGTCACAAGGGCTGGACCAAGTGGGCCGCCAGTGTCCTGTCAGAGGTGCCCTGGAATGGAACAGGAAAGAGAATGAAGTGGGTCCCAGCTCAGCCTTGCATCTCTGAATGCTCAGCTGGCCTAAGGGTGGGCAG
>JANRFK010002918.1:15723720-15734816 GCA_030068395.1 Apalone spinifera | reverse complement strand
CCTGCTGGGCCGTGCTGCAGGTAGCAGCCAGTGGAGGTCACTCACACTATGTCAGAGGGGTCCTGACCCAGCACTGGGGGGGGTGGGGATATCGAGCTCTGGGGCTCTTGTTGCTGCAGGGGGATCAAGTGACCTGTGGGAGGAGCTAAGGCAGCTCCCTGCCTGTCCTACACCACAGACTGTGCCGCGCCCTAGAAGCAGCTGGCAGCAGGCCCAGCTCCTAGGTTGGGGGGGGGGGAGAGAGAGCGAACAGGGCTCCCCGCACTGCCCCTGCCTTGAGCACTAGCTCTGCACTCCCATGGGCTGGGAATCTGCTGCTGGCTGCTTGTGGGGCACAGCATGGTCTGTGGGGCCAGGAGAGACAGGAAGCTGCCTTAGCCCCTGTGCTGCACCGCTGCCCAGGAACTGCTCAAGGTCAGCCCCTCCTGCATCCCAAAGCTCACCTCCTCAGCCCCACCCCAGAGCCCACACTCCAGTCACATTCTGTTGCATCAATGATTTTCTTCGACTGAGGGGGGAAAAAAATGTTTGAAAACTGCTGCCCTAGAGGGTAGGAAGCCAGGCCTGCCGGGTTCTATTCCCAGCTCCGGGGCCCGCTAATCCTGTGAACTTGGGCAAGTCCTATAACGCCGTGCCTTGGTTTTTCCATCTGTAAAATGGGTTACACTCATGATTTCTCCCCTCCCCTCCTCCCCGGGGTGCTGGGAGGGTTGAGACTGTAAAGTGCTTTGGGATCCTCTAATGCTGATATAATACTGCTGAGCTGTCAGGTAGGCTCCCAAACTTCCTCCGGGACTGTCATGGTTGGTGAGGGCTGCTCACCTTCTTCACCTATTTGACACCTGTGCATCTGTGGTCTGTGTGACGGACCAGGCTGGGTCTGGGCACTGATGAGGGAGTCCGCTCAGAGTGAATTGCTCAAAACCTAGGGCTCTTTACAGCCCTCGACTGGAGAGCTTTTCCCAAATAGACCACAAACCAGTCAGACCGAGCACTTCAGCTGCCACTCCAGCCAGCAGGAAGCCTTAGACACCCCAGCTCTTCCTGTGCCACAATCAGCCCAGGGCCTAACAAGCAGGTGAGGTTATAGAACCCAATCTCACCTACCCCGAACAGGTTCTCCCGGTCCCAAAAGACCAGCCACAGTCCCCAGCCAATTTACACTTTGCATCTTCCCCACAAGGGCACGCTGGGCCACTCCTTTAGAATCTACAATCTAAAGGTTTATTAATAAAAGAAAGAAAAGGTGGAGAGTGAGGTTAAGGATACGTTCCATGCGCCAATCACCAAGTTCTCGCTGCAGGCTCTCAGCAGAGATGTTATAAACCGCTAGCTTAGAAATCTCTGGTGCCCATCCTATGTCAGCGAGCCTTCCCGGCTCTCTGTCCCTTGCAAGGCTGCAGCTGGGAGCAGGAGCAAGATTACAGACAAGATGGAGTCCTCTTCATGGCATTTTATATCCATCCCTGGTACCTTCCAAGCTGGAGCGGGTCATGTGGCCAAGTGACCTATCCCTGTGCCCCATGTCAGTGGCCATTAGAAACTGACTGGTTTGCAGGTTCCAGATGCATTCCTCAGGTGTGTATTGGGCACCTTGAGAGCCATTGTTCCTGGAGCTGTGCTAATTAGCATAGTCATTCACTGGCCACTTCTCCTTTACAACAGGCAGGCCAGGCCAGTATCAGCCCAGATTCCATATTCATAACTCCACATCCAGACATCATACAGGTACATGAGTAGCACATGTAGAATCAGTAGGACATAAGCTTCCATTTGACACCTCACATGGCCCCCTTTGTACAGACTTTGGGGCAAACACCCCACATGGGTGCAGCAGTGACCTGGCTGCTCCCCTTAAAAGCCAGTAACGTGACAGGCTGACATGGGGCTGACCCCCCAAGAAGCTGGAGTGGTACAGCACGCAGGGCATGTGAGAGTCGGGGGAGAGGCGGTCCAGGCATCAGGTTCTCTTCCCTGGATGGGGTGGGAGCAGGAGAATAAAGGACACCGAGGATCCTCCAGTGAGTTCAGGTTCATAAAAGGGGCAACAAAAATGATGAGGGGATTTGGAACTGGTCCCATATGAAGAGAGATTAAAAAGACTTGGACTTTTCAGCTTAGAAAAGAGGAGACTAAGGGGGGATATGATAGAGGTTTATAAAATCATGACTGGTGTGGAAAAAGTGAATAAGGAAGTTATTTACTTGTTCCCACAATATAAGAACTAGGGGTCACCAAACGAAATGAATAGGCAGCAGGTTTAAACCAACAAAATGAAGTTTTCCTTTACTCCGTGCCCAGTCAATCTGTGGAACTCCTCGCCAGAGGATGTGGTGAAGACGATGATTTTAATAGGGTTAAAAAAAAGAGCTAGCTAGATTCATGGAGATTAGATCCATCAATGGCTAGTAGCCAGGCTGGGTAGGAAGGGTGTCCCTAGTCTCTGTTTGTCTGGAAATGGGTAACCGGGGAGGGATCACGTGGGGATTGTCTGTTCCCTCCCATCCTGGTATTGGCCACTGTGGGCAGATGACACTGAGCTGGCTGGACCTTTGGTCTGACCCGTCTGGCCGCTCTTATGTTCTTAAATCCTTGCTAGGCTGCTTTTGCCTGTAGTAGCAGCTGCTCTTTTCACAGGTGCCAGCAGGTGGCAGGGCTCCCCTACGAGTCCGCCAGGGACTGGGCTGTTCAGGGCCCATGTGAGCTGCTCTCACCAGATGACAGACCTAAGGGGCACTTTGGGGGCAGGAAGTGGCTAGTTCCTTCCCTCTTCAATGGGGACCCCATGAATTCCCCCTGCTTTCACGAAGCCCCCACCCCGGCTGTGCTCCACACCCAGCAGGCAGCCCCTGCCCGGCGCCCACAGACCAGGATGCCAGTGATGGGCCTGCTCCGGCTCCCTCTGACCCCAGGGAACAGCTTTTCCCGGGAAGTCCCAGTTACAGCAACTAGCAGCCCCAGGGCCCGAGCCGCTGCCTCGGGTACAGCGGTGTGACCCCCATGGGCTGCGCCCGGGGGGCAGGTTTGCCCTGGGATCAGCAATTAGGCTTGATGCGGCACAAGAAGGAGCCTGTCTCGCTAGCTCAGGCTTTTCAGTGGCAGGTCAACCAAGGTCAGTGTCATCACCCCCATTCTACAGGGGGGAAACTGAGGCACGGGCATGGCTTGGCTAAGGTCCCCTCATAAAGCAGTCGCAGAGCAGGGACATGAGTCCCAGGGAGGTGCCCTACCCACTAGGCCATGCTGTCTCCCCAGGCTTAGTGGCTAGGACTCAGCCTGGCAGGCCCCATAGATGCTCAACCTGTTCTGCTCCGGTGTGGCAGGGCACAGCCTGATGCCCCCGAACCACGCCCCTCTGGGCTCTGTTCCGCTCGCACTGCCCACCCCAGTGCTGCCAGCCCAGAGCTCTGTCCCCCGATCCCAGCGCCATCTGCCGCCCACCATGCCAGATGCCTCTCGGCCCGCGCCGTGGGTTGGACCCCAAAGTGGGGCGTGACCCTGTGTTAATGGGGTTGCCGGTGCTGAGGTCAGGGATACCCTGGGAGCCCCAAACCCCAATGCAAAGCCTCAGGTGACTACAGGCTCCCTGCCTGGGGCTGGAGCCTCTGGGCTTTGCTTTGCCCCCTTCCTTGGGGGCAGGGAGGGGGTGCAGCCCCAGCGGGCTCAGGCTTTGAGCTCGGCCCTGGAGGTGGGGAGGGGGAATGCTTTTGGTTGTCAGGAGGCACTGCCGTCAGTACCAGACGGAGCCATACTTGCGCTCCGGGTAGCGGGCACGCGGCGCATGCGCGGCCCCACCCTCGGGTGTGCGGCGCCCCTTACCACTTCAATCAGGCACCCCCCATAGGTTGGCACTCCAGGCAGCTGCCCGGCTAGACCCTCCGCCCCTTTAATCTGGCCCTGACCGCCGTGCAGGGAAGTTGGAGGACCCTGCTCCAGGTTTCCCCTCCGGGAGACAGAAGCCGTTTGACTGGCAGCCTCCCCCTGCACAGCTGGGCGCACAGCTGCCCTGGCAGGAAGGCCGCTGGGCTCCAGAGAAGCAGCTGCAGCTGGTGGATTGGCAGCGCTAAATCCAGCTGCGGGGACTAAGCAGGGGCAGCGGGGCCGGGCGCTGCGGGGGACAGGCCCTGGGCATCCCAGGAGCGGCATGGCCAAATCCTAGCAGTGGGGGCAGGGAGCAGGGAGAGCCACTAGCACCCCAGCATCAGGGGCATCCGTGCTGGGCTGCAGGTGTGGAGGGGCCTGATTCTGCTCCCAGTGGGAGCTTTGCCACTGGTGCCAGGGAGGTAGGATGGGGCCCAAAGGGGGCAGGATGTCGGTGGCCTCTGTCCTTCTGTGTCAGCCCACACATCTGCCCGGGCTGGGTCGGTGCCATGGCCCCAAGCTGGTGCATTGGGGGGGAAAAGTGGGGGGGGCTGGCATCTCTTGGGCTCCTTGGCAGCTGTAAAGCAGGACAGCAAAGGTGCGGCAGCCGCCCCAGCGACCCTGCTGGCTGACTCCCTGGGCTCCGGCAGGGCTCCTGGCTGCACAGGGCTGTCCCGACCGATGGGCAAAGCACGGCGCGCCCCAGATTTCATGGTGCCCTGTGCAGCTATGTGTTGCCTATGGGCTCCGGCTGCCCCCTGCCCCTTCCCCTTCCCCTTCCCCTGGCTCAGGGACTGTTCGGTCGCCCCATGTTCCCAGCTCAGCCTGGTCTGGCTGCCCCAGCTCCGTCCCCAGGAGCCGCTTCTCTCCAACCGGCTATGGGGCGCCTGTGGCGCCCCTGGCCCGCGCCTCCCTCCTGGGCCTGCTCCAGGCTGCCGCCCCTCCTGGGCTGGGCATCGCAACAGTACATGCGTGCAGTCCAGGGGAGCTGGCCACCCCTTTCCCCCACAGCGTCAGCCCGGTGCTGGGCTGCGGAGGGCACCAGCCCCCCTGCCAGGGATGGAGCATCAGCCTTGCAGGGTGCCACGCAAGCCGAGGGGCACGCCCAGGCGGGAGGGGAGCCAGGCTCGGGTCCCAAGGCAACGTGATCTTTGCTTTCGCTCCCCGCAGGCCCAGCTGCGTGGCCAGAGAGGCGCAGCATCTCCCGGGCTGGCTTCCACGGGGCAGCGCTTGGTCTGCCGGCTTGAGTTTACCAGGCCTCCCCCCCAGCTGTTGGCACTGCCCCTGCCCGGACGTTTGCAATGCAGGGATTCTACCTGGGCAGCAGCCCCCAGCAGGGAGCCCAGCGCTGAGCCAGCCCTCTCCTGCAGGACCGCCTGGATGCAGCCTCCTTCCTCCGGGCCCTGGGGCTGCTGGAGTGAGTCCAGCCTGGCTCCAGTCTGGACCCATGCAGCCGCGATGAGGGAGTCTCTGCTCTTACGCTGGGGCTTGGGCCTGCGCTCGGAGCTGCTTGGAGCCCTGCGTCCCTGATGGATGGGAGGGGCGGGGGGACAGTCCCTCTTCCTTCTTGTGCCATTGTTGGGTCCCTTTTCTCCAGCCAGCAGACAGCGGCTCCAGCGCCAGGCCCCTTCAATTGCCCTATTGTGCCCCAGGGAAGGCATTTGGCCATAAAGATCTCCCGTTTGCATCTCAATGCGGCCTCCTTTCCCACCCTCCCCGCACGGCAGGGATCTGACGCAACCCCCCAAGGGGGTCCATGGAAGGGGGACCCTGTTGCAGGGCACTGGCTCCAGACTCAGCCCTCTGGGCCCAGGAGGTTGTGCTGGGGCTGGGTCAGCTGCAGGGATTTTGCCAGCGGTGAACCCCAGACCCTAGAGACTCCTGCACTAAACTCCAGAGGGCGCAGGTGCGGTTCTACCCGTCAGTGTTGCACGAACCTGTGAGATTTTCCTTTTCTCCAGGAAAGTGTTTGCCTCTGTGGATTTGAAAGCCCTTGGGACATCCCCGACTCCTGCCACACAAGCGCCCCGCCTCTGGCAGGTGTATTGGTTAGACTTTGCTCCCTTCCCCAGGCAGCTGCTTCACAACATCCCTGCACGTGTCTCTGCACGTCCAGCCCGATCCCTGAAGGCTCCTCCCTGGTCTCTCCTCTCAAGAATTACCTGGGTCTGGCCGCGGGTTCTGCAGCTCTGTCGCGCCCAGGATCCCGTCCAATTCGCTATCAGCCCCCAATCATTCTTACACAGACAGTGCAGGAGTCTGGTCCCCTGGGAATTTATGACAGCCATCAGGGAGGAATCTGAGGGCCTTCCAGACATACTAGAGCATCTGCCTACACACTCCCCATTAGCACCCGGGTGCCCTGTCCGCGTCTGCAATCACATCTCGGGGGCTGGGTCCTTGGCTTTGGGCCGGGCCGAGCCAGGGAGCGGGTGTAGGAAGCAGCCCATCCCTAGCACAGCCATAGCTCTCACCGGCGGTGAGCGTGGTTTGAATTCATGGCTCTCTGTTTTCTGTGACATCATCTCCGCCGGCAGCGGGGCAGGGGATCACGCAGGGTTGCATCACTGTTGGCTCTCGCTCAGGGCGCAGCAGCTCGGGCTCCACGTTTGCTCAGCCAGCTGTCCAGCGAGCAAGAGAGAAAGGGATTATGAGCAGCCTCCAAGGAGAGCTGGGGGGCGGGGGTGTTGATTCAAAAGCATATTTGCAAATACCGAGGGAGGGGGCGACATTCACCCACCCCAATGATAAGGATAATGCGGATGGGCCCTTGACTTCTCTGTGCCTTAGTTTACCCATCTGTGAAGATGCCTAAGGATTCACTAAATCGATCTTGAGCTGGTTCTCCCGGGCTTGGGAGGCTGGATTTGAGCTGCTGCCATCCTCAGGGCCTTTTGTCAGTCGGCTGAAAAGCCCTGACATTATCGCCTAGATACACAAAGGCTGTGTCTAGACTGGCAAGTTTTTCCAGCTGCCAGCTACACTGGAAGCCTAGATACACAAAGGCTGTGTCTACACTGGCCACTTGAATTTGCGCAAGAGCACTGACTTTGTAATGTACAAAATCAGTGCTTCTTGCACAAATACTTTGATGCTCCTGCTCGGGCAAAAGCCCTCCTGCGCAAATGCTTTTGCGCAAGAGGGCCAGTGTAGACAACCCAGAATTGTTTTGCGCAAAAAAGCCCCAATGGCTAAAATGGCGATCGGGGCTTTCTTGCGCAAAACCGCGTCTAGATTGGCATGGACGCTTTTCCGCAAAAGCACTTTTTGTGGAAGAGTGTCCGTGCAAATCTAAATGCTCTGTTCCACAAACGCTTTTAATGGAAAACTTTTCCGTTAAAAGCATTTCCGGAAAATCATACCAATCTACACGCAGCCAACTATTTTAGTGTTCTTCCAAGGCAGCATATAGTAAATAAATCCCTCCTCTCCCCTTTTGCTCTGTTCAGGGGTGGTTTGCCAGTCTGAGCAGATTTTACAGGGTCTGGCAGTGATGGGGTTGTAAACTGACTGCCAGCTGGTGAGAAGGGAGAATTTTCCTTTGATTATGCCTTACGCAATGAGGGGCATTCTAATGGGGCTTGTCCTTTCCTTTTTAAGGGACGCTGCCTGATTAAAAATGACACTTCTACTGAATATATCTTGCCTGTTATTCCAAGGAATCCCTGCTATCTTTCCAGAATAATCATGTTGCTCCGTTTGTTACTTAGAGCATTTGACAGCACTTGGTGCGCTGTCAATTTCACGGTAGTCCCTGTCTGGTCAGTTTGTTGGGGTCTTGCCCCAGTTTGTTTGGGTCTTTCGCACAGTCATAGGGGATAGTGAAAACAATTAAAAACCTGACGGTGTGATTGTAAAACCACAAAAAATGGCCAGGAGGACTCGGGGTGGGTGTAAAACTCACAACTGCATTCAACTTTTTTTTTTTTTACAGTCACTAAATGTTAAATTGATGATGTCCCATTAAAATCATCCAATGCCGGTTGGTCTGTGTCAGACAGAATACCAGATCAGCTGGCCAGTTTTATGGCTTGAAGGAAACAAACATTAAATGCAGATCTGTAATGTTGGTCAATGATTAGAAGAAATCCAATGACTGGAAGAAAGGTTGAAGGTCAAAATGTCTTGGTCTCCCATCCACCTTGGTCACCCAGCCAGAGCCCAGCAGGCCTGGCCGGCTTTAATAACCTGCCAAAAGTTTCAGTTAGAAATGCCTGTGTTTGATTTTGATGTCTGGCAAGGGGGGACTTTGTATTTCTAACTCGAAGGTGTCTAGGTGACAGTCCCCCCATGGGAGGCCTTTGAACCATTGTGAGCTTCAGCATAGGTCTTACTTGGATTTAAGAAATACGAGAGGTATAAGCATCTTCTTTGTAAGGTAATTAACTTGGCTCCTGGAGAGCAGGCAATCTGGTTGTAGCTTCAGATCGTGCTGGAAGGGCTTTTTAAGCTAGCGAGCTGCACGAGGTAGATTGAATTAGACCTTTGCGTTATAGCTAGCCCTTCTAGATGATATTTTTCGCACTGCTGGGCTTACACATGGCTTTGCTGGCTATGATCTAATAGCTCTATTTGACCGTTATCCGATTCTGATTAACTGTAGCCTAGTAGTCAGACACACGTGTGTGCAGCAGATTGTACCGTAACCCTTGCTTGACAAAACGTATCGGTGAGTAGCTTTGTTTTTCAGGAGGGGAGAAAAGAAACCAGCTGTGGGAACTTGATACGATTTATATTGCAGTTGTGCTCAGGAGTCCAAGTCAAGGACTAAACCCACAGTGTGCTAGGTGAGGTACACAAGATGTTCAGCGCCCCAAAGAGCAAGACTGGATTCCTCTCTCCTCTATGTTCTGCCAAACTGAAAAGATCGGTCACAGGAGGGACTGAGGGTTCATCCCTCGGAGAAATGGTTCCACGGCAGAGGCCGGCTTCCCGAAAGGAGGTGGGGTGGGGGATGACACAGCTGCTCCTGGGATTCCCAGCTCCAGGTGCAAGCAGGGCCCAAGGGCTGGATACAGGACGGAGTTGCAGCTAATTCCTCCTTCCCCACCCCAGCTGTGCTGATAAAGCCCTGAAATGTTCCAGCCGTGGCCAACATTCCCTTAATGGTTTCCATCCATGTGCGGAATAAATTTTGTTCTCTGCACCGAGGCATGTGTGGATGGGCACGCTGCTGGCAGTGGGACTCTGCTAATCAGCTGGGCGGCACTGGGATCTCTCCTGGGTGGCCGCCAAAGTGCTCAGCTTACAGGGAACCCTGGCTCAGAGTCATGGCTATGAGCTGATTTGCAATTGACATGGCCTGTGGCAGACATGCGCCCACTGGGCCACGTGTGTAGCGCGCCACGCGGGTCTGATGTGCCATTCAGTCTCCGAGCTTGGTCTCCTGCTGTGTCACTGGCAAAAACGGGACCCTTAAGTCATCACCAGCTGAAGCGTTAGTGGAGCCCGAGCTCGGGCTGGTACCGGCGCTGACCCTGGTACCGCCGCCTCATGTGAGCGAAGTGGGGAAATTGTCCCACACGTGTCTGGATCGGCTTTCCCGGCCCCAGGGGATTTGTGGCGCACTGCACGGGCCTGGGGTCTGACAGGAGGCTGAGGTGGTGCAGCTGGCCCAGGGGTGAGTGGTCCAAGGGCCCTCAGGGCTTCGGCCCTGGGGTGTTGTTTTGTGACCCCGTGCTGGACTGAAGTCACAGGCAACCCCTGAATGCGGGGTCCTGGCTCCCGGGCTGAGCCTGGGGGACTCCCTGGATCTGGCTGGTCTCCTGCTCTGTGGCCTATCATTGCTTTCCCCCCGTGTCTGCCTGAGGAGTCCCAGGGACCAGCTCCCTCCTGGCAGCTCTAAGGTTCCCAAAGGTTATTTCTCACGGACACAGCCTCTCTTCTGGGAGGGGCACGAGAGGGCAAGGGTCTCTCGGCTTCCTCCACATGCCCCGCATCATGGCCACCCCTCGCGTGGCTATGGCTCGTCCCGGGGGGGAATGCACCCACATGGCTAGAGCAGGAAAATTACCCTGCACTCTGCCCTACCTAACACCTCTGTCCCCAGGTGGTAAGAGACCCCCGCCCCTCTTCCCCATGAACTCTTGGAACACAATAAGAGCCCTTTGTAAGTGGTAGATGCTAAATCCGTAAAAAGGCCCTTTTGTTCCAGAACAACTGTGCCCACGCAAGGGGCGTTACCGGCATAGCCAAGCTGACAGAATTAGCCTGGCAGAACGAGTCAGGTTCCCCAGGTGGACAAGCCCTAAGCGCTGCTGGCTGGTAAACCAGATCCCACCAAGGCAATTGTACGTGAGCTAAGGGGGATAACTAAAGGGCAACGTGATGTTACTGCTCCTCTCTGAGCTGGGAGATTGGCCTCTGTTAGCACCTCTGAGCCTAGGACAATGTTCCCTCTAACTTTTTCCATCCATGTGTGGAATAATTTGATGTGCACCAAGGCATGTGCAAATGTGCACCACCAATAGAAACAGAAACCTAGCGGCGGGCGCTCTGCTACTCAGCTGGGCAGCACTGGAATGTCTCCTGAGCGGCCGCATGAGCGCCCGGCTAACAGGGAGCACTAGCTTAAGATACTTGGACCAACACCCAGGCCCCAAGACAGCCGGGGGGCTTGGCGGTACATACCCTCCTCTGTCCCTGATCAGCCCTCCTGGCACCGAGAGCTGAGACGGGGAGGTCCAACTGCCCCGCCCCAGGGACACTCTTGGCTGGCTGGGCCAGAGCCTTCCCAAGTCAGATCCTGGAACCGCGACTGCTGGGGATTACGAATGCAGCCCATCGCTGTGCAGCATGTCCCTTCTGCAGCTGCACGGCAGCTGGTCACTCCTGGTGCAACACGGCGCATTAGTTGGAGCGGAGGAAAAGTCCGTTCAGTCCTGACCCTGACTGCAACCACCCCAATCCTCCGAGCAAGGCAATACCACGTTGGCCTGGGGGGTAGGGCTGTAGAGGGAGGAGGGGGTTGTGCAGCAGGGGAATCCCCAACTGGAGGCATGCTCAGCTCCGCTCCAGGACACACAGATGTTCCTAGAAATATCTTGTTTGTATTTGACTCTTGAAGGCCTGGTTTGTGCCAGGGGAATTCTCGATAAACTTTCCCACCGTTCGATGCTGCTGTGATGAGCAAGGGAAGAGCAGAGGTGCTGGAGCCAGGGGTGTGGGGAGAAATGCAGCACCCCCTGGCTTGAAGTGGTGTCCATCATACGCAGGGGTTACAGTGGTGGGGGGGG
>JANRFK010002918.1:15676397-15705853 GCA_030068395.1 Apalone spinifera | reverse complement strand
CCCCAGCTGGGGCGCGCGCGGGCTTGCCCAGGCGGCACGTGCCACCGTTCAGGGCAATCGATAAGACCCTGCTGCGCCCGTGAGGCCTCCCCAGCCGAGTCCCAGTGCAAGGCCGGGGCCTCGCCAGGCCCCTTAAAACTGTAGGGGCTTGGGTCTGCTCTGAGTTCTGGGCAGGTTCCCTGTGTGTGCATGGAGCTCTCAGTCTGGGGGTGGGGGTGGGGGTGTCCGCCCTGGCAGGGACCCTTGTAGGAATAAGGGTCCAAACGAAGACCGTGGTCTCCTTTGGATGCTCAGTCTGTACGCTTGGATCACTGCTTCCCCATATTAAAGGGACGCTACCTGGATAATACGCTCTGCAGCATTCATATTTTATATTTTTATAATCTTGACCGATAATATGCTTATTTTAAGCAGGTTTTTTATTTTAATCTATTTAAACTTTCACATTAAACAAAATGATGGCTTTTAAGCGTCCTCCCCTCCCCCAATTGTTTATCTATTTAAATTTTCACAGTTTAGAGAACTTTTTTGGAGGGGCATCAGACGTGGTCTGTGCCCAGGAAAGCTACATGTTTTGTTAGTCTTTAAAGTGCTACCCTACTATTTGTGTTTTTTCCTGTGCAAACTAACCCTCTGACACTGTTTAATAACCGTACATGCTGAGATTAAAAGAGTTAAACTCTTATAACAGTTAAAATACAAATTGCCAACATCACGTCAAAATGTACAAAGTAAATATTTTAAATATTTTTCTTATTTTGCCTATTTGTAAATTTCTGTTAGTGGAAATATGTTTTCATCTGTATGTGTATATGGTGAAACCAGTGTATTCATTTTCATTTACCAACAAAAGACTAATCCTTCTCAGCCTAAAGATAAATAATATTAAAAACAGTTCTTTACCTGGTGCTAGTGACCTATCATGAAAGGGACAACATCAGCTTAAAAATCACATGTAAATAAATTCATTTCTTTACCTATCTTACTAATAACATCAGTGTTTATTACAAGTGAAAGATTTTAATATCTCCATTATATCTGTCACTGTTTTATTTACTTTTTGGATTTCAGTTAGCTTGGACAATGAAAATCAATGAAGTAAGTTTTGCCTTTGTTTATAGTCACTTTCACTCAGGTCTCAGTGTTGCGATGTTTTGGATTTCAAACATTGTTACTTTAAAATTTGTCATGGTTTTTATTAAATTGTGGCAATATTCCTGTTAGATTATTTTTTACCATATTTTAATTTGCTGCCAAATTTAAGGTGTTGGGTTTTTACTTTTTAAACCTGAAATAATTTTTTAAAACTGTGAATCTATTATCTCCCCTTTTCCCCTGGTGATGTGATATTGTCCGTTGTCTTTTTGCACCTCACTCAGTTTAGACAGTGAAATTAGACTGGTTGCTTTTACTTTCTGGTTCTTGTGTATTAGCTCTCGGCTGCTGTCTGGGTTCTGGTCTAGAAGGAGGGGTAGACCAGCAACTCTTTCTACCAAATTTAAAACAAGTAATGAAAACGCTTCTGCTCATGTGAAGGTTTTTGAAACTCAAGGAGGTGGGAGCGGGGAGGGTTAGGCCTGACCTAAGTTGAAGTGACAAAATGAACTTAACACTAGGGATGTGAACAAGTAGTCGATTAACCCATAAGCCCAGGCTTATGGGTTAATCTAGTTGACTACTTGCATTCCCATCCCCCTTGCTGCCTCTGTATCAACCGGTTCCCCTCAGCACTGCCTCCACAGTGCCATCTCCACCCATTTCCTCCTCTGATAGAGGCAGCAGTGCAGGGAGACTGGGGGAGGCAGCTGTGAAGCAGTCCTGGCCCGTGACAGGCACAGGCTTGCCGCAAACAGAGGGGCTGCTGCCATACCTGGGCTGCTGCCTCTGTATCAGAGGCAGCAGCTTGGGGTGGCAGGCAGCCAGTCTGCGTGGGGAGCTGGTTTTTAAACTGACTCCTCTCACAGACTAGCTTCCTCCTGGCACTGTGTGCTGCTGCCTCTGATACAGAGCCAACAGTGCGGAGTGTCAGGGGCTCCCCGGGAGTGGGACTGGAGTGAACTGGCTGCTTGCCCTGCCCTTGGAGACTATAGAATAATTGACTAACCACTACGAATTCATGCGGTTAGTTGACTATTCTATTACTCGATAGCTAACATCCCTTCTTATCGCTGGGAAGCTTTGTGCACATTGTGGTGGTGTCTGTGAGCTACCATCAAGTCAAGCGCTGACCTAGCTGCATTAGGAAGCCACATGGGCATGCACGGATTTCCAAGGCGATAGGTGGTCAGGTGGCCAAGCATACGCCTAGTGAACAGGCTGCAAGTCCTTCAGAGCAGTCGTGCTTGCATTTGTGATTCTGACCCCATGGTAGATCCCAGAGGCGTTTTCATAGGGGGAGGAGGTAAACTTTTTTCCTTTGGAATCTAAGGCCCTAGATAGGTTGGGCATTTCAGTGCAAGTTAAGTTACTGGGAGTAAATCTCTCTGGTGTAGCGTCTTCAGTGGGGATTTGCACAAGTGTCACACAGGTTATGTCTGCACTCTGAGCAAGGGGGTTCTCTTCTCTTTTCTACTCGCGTACGGCTACTTGTACTAGCTCTAATTGAGCTAGCGGGAGCACAAGGTAGTGGGGGAACAGTTGCCTTGGGGTCCAGTGATTTAAAAAGGCCTGCACCTCCTAGCCACAGCCAATGCTACAATGGCAGGAACCCAGGGCCCTTTGAATCCCTGCTGGAGGTCTGGGTGGCGCATGTGGGATGGCACTGTATTGCTGGCTGGGGGGAGGCCAGCTTCAACCCACCCTCCTGAGGCCCTGCTCCTTCTGGGGCCTGGAGCCGGCCCCTGCCCACCTTTCTGAGGGCTTGGCGAAGTCTTTTGGCCGCCCTGAGCAGGAGTATAAATAGCAGCATAGCTTCGGTACCATGGGTGGCCTGGGTGGTGTTGGAAGACACACATAAGTCGTGCCTCTTCTGCCCTGACTTGTGCAATCACAGCGACGTTGCTATTTATACCTGTGCTAGCTTGGTAAGGTAAGTGCTGGAACAAGTGTGTGTAGACATCGTGTGCCGTGATGAAGTTACGCTGGTACAGCTGTTTCCAGTCTAAACAAGCCATAAGCTTTCACCGGAATGATTCTTAGCCCCTCTAGCAATGAGGAAAACTTTGCCAGGGTGATGTGAAGTGATCAGATCAATCTGCATGGGATGTGAATGCCGATTTAGAGCACCGTGAACTTTGCCAAGTTATTGGGTGTTATGACTCGTTTTGCCTGATGTTGCAGAAATGAGTCTGTGTCACGGTAGTTGCAGGGAAAAAAAACCCCAAGTAGTCCCGTGGCACCCTAGAGAATAATACAAGTATTTCCGTAGTATCATGAGCTTTTGTGGGTGGGAAGAAAAAAGATTCTGATGGGAGAGTTTTGCGATGGGGAAAAACATGGGTAGCCTGCATCTAATAAATGTGGCAGCATTTTTATGGCCAGGAAGAGATGTTTCTGCTGCAATAAGGATCAATTCCTCCTCTCGTGGAAGACAATGGGAAATCAAGAGATTCTTGTTCTGTCCTGGGTTCCATTTTGCAGAATTGGTTGGGACTGGTTGCCACGACATGTTCTGGGACCTGACCTACATTGTGTGTTCTGGTTATCGGTGTCTCCACGGTGGGAATGTATCTACTTGAGAAATTCTGACTCCAGGCAGCCAGTGGAAAGCAGACTTTGTAGCACTTACTCATATCCTGCTTTTATCCTGTAATGCAGCGTGCTTACCCGATGGCCTCTGGAGGCTGCCAGGCGAGGGAGGGAAGCCTGCCTCTCTGAGGTGCTGGGCGCCTGAAGGCATGGTGCGGATCGGAGCTGCTTAACACAAAGCGCCCTAGCTCTCTTAGGCATTAGCAGTTGGAAGAGCGTGTCTCCCGTCTTTCCGGGCTAGTTCCTGTCAAGCAGCATCTCCCAGACCTGGCTGTAGCATTTGGGCCTGAGGATCCTGTGAATTACGTGTAGGCTGGGATTGGGTGTGTCTGCCCTCTTTCAGAACCCCTTCCTAAGTGACAAGTACCCGCTGGCAGGTTGTTCTGAGATGGCTGTGTCCCGGCGCGATGGGCACTCCTCAAACACTGGCCGAATGCGAGTGTTTAGGCAGCTGAGTAAGTCAAAGCCGGGGCTGAGGAAGGTGATGGCAGTTCTCCGAAACCAACTGTTCTGGTGATAGGGTGGGCGAGGTCTGGCTTGCAGGACCCTCATATTGGGGGCTGAGTTATGGATTTGCAGCCCCCTGTTGGGTGGCTCAGGATATCAGGATTAGGGATATAAAATCCCATTTAATCAGTAAACCGGTTAAACAGGATCCCACATATTTTTACACTTCCTGTGCCAGAGTTTATGCTCCGTTCCATTTTCCTCACTAGGATTTAACTTCTGCAGTTTAAGGGATGCCTTTTTGCCTCTCGCTGCTTTCGCTATGTTGTTTAGCCACAGTGGCACTTAAAAAAAAAATTGGGGGTATACATTTAAATTGAGCTTCTCTGATGGCATCTTTAAAACGTTTCCATGCATCAGGAAATTCACTTTTGACAGGGTGTCTTGAATTTCTGTTTAACTAACCTCATTTTTGTGTAATCCCCGTTTCTGAAAGGGGCTTTTGTGATGCCGTTTTATGCCTATTTTGAGAGGAAGGGTGGTTCAGAGATTAGCGCCCCAGCCTGGCATTCGTGTGTCCATGGTTCGAGTGCTTTAGGCCCAGATTCTCAAAGGGCATTTTGTGTTGGCATTTTCCTTGGTTTTGTAATCCTAATGAGTCTCCTTTAGGAGTCACATCAGCTCTCCAGGGCCTCTGCATGCTGCCCCGGAGGAGACAGACAGAGACCTTACCAAGTGCTTTGTGGAAGATGGGTTAACTTTGGTATAACTCTGCAGTGCCTGCTAAGAATGGAGAAAGCTGAAGAAGGAAATGGGCCTTTTCTTCCTTGCACATCAGAGTGCTGGGTAACTTTTCTTCCCATGTGAGGGAGAAATTCGCAGACAATAACTTGAGGCTCCTCTTCAGAAACTGTATGTGTCACCTGTAGTTAGATGGCCCCAATGTGGAGTGTGTTTATCCTCACATGCCTAGCTGGGGTTGGGCGGTGCTCTTATCCCCATTGTACACGTGGGGATCACAGCGCCTGAGGCCCAGATTTCCACTGTAGCTAATGGTAGTTACGCATCTAAATATCTAAGGGACTCGCTCAAGGTCCCCTATGAAATCTTTGGCAGAGCAAGGATTTGAACCCAAGTGACATGAAGGTAGGTTGTGGCACTACCACTGGACCACCCTTCCTCATAATGGGGATATCAAACTGCAGTTCCATAGCTGTTGAGTTGCGCCTTTCACTCCTGATGGGCTAGAAATGGCACCCATCCTGTTGTTTGTATTACTCCATCTCCCCCATGCTGCCAGGCCCATTTCTCACCCACCTCTTGTGTGTTGTCTTCAAGACTGGAAGCCCTTTGGGGCAGGGGTTGTCATTTAGTGAGTGTGTTTCATCATGACTGGCACCATGACTTTCATGTCCGCGTTCCATGCCTCGGTTTCCCCACTGGTAAAAAGGGCGATACTGATACACTCCTGCCTCAATGAAATGCTTAGGCTCCGGGGCTGAATCTACCCCGATATTTATACGGCTGTAGCGGGGTGAAGGATTGCGATTCCCAGTGTTGAACTCTGGTGCTCCAGGCTGCTGCTAATCTGTTCTGGGGCCTTAGACCGCAACAAAGGCTTATCTGAAACGCTTGCTGAAAATAGACACCAGTGCTGGCGTGAGGATGTCTCAGCTGCGAGGCCCTGAAGACAGCCAGCTGGTGGAATCTTTCTTTTCTCTTTGCTCCCTGTGTGTAAAAAGCTCCCTTTGTTCTGCTCCCGGCCCACACACTGCCACCCCACTCCTCCTCCTCCTCCTCTTGTTTCAAGATAGCGGGGAGCCTCTCCTGGTTGATTCTCAGGAGAGCCTTGAAGGGCTGAGTGTGCTCTGTAAATCCGAGCTCTGCCTGTGTAGGGCGCAGGGACTTATTTACTCCCTGCTCCTCACCCCGTCTGCACCTCCCCTGCTGCTAGTCAAGCCATGCTGTTACCAAGAGATTTGGGTGTATCGCTGTCAGGTGGGGCGGATGGGGGGAGCTGGGGAGCTGAAAGGCTGGTGGACCTTGCCTGGGCACAGCGTCTGCCCTTTGCCCTTTGTTTGTCTGGGTTTGCCTCCTGCTCCCAGCTTTGTCTGCATGAGGGATTTAATAGTATGCCGTTTAAATGGTTAACTGAAAAGCATGAGCTTATCGGTTTCCGTAATGGTTACATGCTGGCTCCTGGCCCTGCTCCCAGGGAGCTGGCTGCCACTCGGTGCTGCTGGCTCTGTATCACTCGGTGCTGCTGGCTCCCGGGAAATAGGCAGCAGCCTATTTCCCGGGAGCAGGGCAGCAGGCGGGAGCCAGTGGGTGTCTGGAGCCTGCTTCCGAGCCAGCTTCCAGCATGCACTGGCTCCGGTACTGCTGGCTGCCGCCCCACGTGCAGACTCTGCTGTGTAGAACTTATACTGTGGAGCCCAGACTGCAGCCAGCTCCCCAGGAAGCGGGGCTGGGAGCCGGCAGTGTGTAACAGCTAACAGTCTTAGGGGTTACCTAAGGAACTGCTTTTTAACATCCGAGTCTGTGCTCTGAGCTGGCTGTGTTTCCACAGGTTGCTCCCCTACAGAGCTCGTTGACAGGCGGCCCTTTTCTTCATGATGGGGTTAAGGGGGTGCCGATGGGGGGCGAGGAGGGGCACTTTCCAAGTGCCATGCCCAAGGGGCGAGGTAAACAAGCAAATGGTATTTCTCTCTGCAGTTTTCCTGAAATGCACTATCAAGCTGGAAGGCCTGCAATCCCTCCTTCCCCCTCTCAGGAGGCTAGGGGTGGATAGAAGCCTGAAGAATTTGGCAGATATTAGCAGAGGTCCTTCCCAATCTGCTGTCCCTTCTTCCTCCCTTCCCACCATCCCGTAAGCGTAGTGCCACTCTAGGGGGTTATGGGGAGAACGCCTTGGGGTGCTGAGTGCTGCCCAAACGTGCATGGTCCCTGCCCTCAAGAGCTAATGGTCTACAAGGACCAGCAAAGGGCTCCGGAAGAAGGGCTGAGACAGGCACAAGCGATGGATGGTACCTGTCACATTAGTGCCAGGGTGTGGGGGTTAATTGTGTGGGCGTGGTTGTGCTGGAAGGGGGTGGGGGATTAGCTAATCAGAGATGGGGGTGAAGGGCACTAGGGGAAGGGAATGAAGGGGTGTGTGGAGGACAGATGAAGTCAGCCTGCCTAGGAAGCTGTAGAGGCTGTTGGAGCAAATGGCCAGTCAGCTCGGGGGGAAGTGGCCAGAGTCCAATCTAGGGGAAGAAGCCATGGGGCACAGAGGAGGGTCCTAGAGCCCACAAGTCCCCACTGCAGGTGCTTGTGTGTGCTCCTGCCGGCTGAGGCCAGTCCTGCACGAGAGCCTTGCTGAGATGGTCCTACCGGTATCAGGGAGACCCAGCTTAACTAGCGACAAAAAGGCTTTTGCAGCGTCGCTTGCCCCTCCAGGGAGCGTAATGAGCGCTCCCGGCATGAGGAGTCTTGGAGCTGGCTAGGGCTGTATACACACCTGTTCCAAAGTCGCCGCCCTCACTGCCCGTCGCCATGCTGCCAAGGTTTGCAGTGCAGACAGGGGCTGTGTCTCTGGGCAGCCCCTCCCTGGGGGGCGTGGCTGGGAGACGGTGGGTTTTCCTTCCTTTCTCCCTATTGCATGCGGTTGCTCGGGGCCCAGGGAAGCAGCCCATCGGAGAGGGAGGCCCTGCTGAGTGTGCTGGCGGCTTGCTCCAAGCCAGGGAGGGAGCTGCTTTGCTCCAGTAATCTCACGTTGTTCATCTTCTGCCTGACCCTCTGCCTCGCCCTAGCGAGTCCCCAGAGTGATCTGTTGAGAGCACTCGCAGGAGACATTGTGCCCCATCCATCTCTGGGGCTGATGGGGTGGCACTAGCAGGAGGGGAGGGGAGTGGAGAGGAATGGCTCTGTGAGTCTGGCTCTCCGGCAGTGCTCCCCCTGATCTTTCCATCCATGTGCAGAATACATTTTTTGTGTGTGCACCGAGGCATGTGCACCACCAGGAGAAACGCAAACCTAGCTGTGGGTGCGCTGCTAATCAGCTGGAGTCTCTCCCGAGTGGCCGTGCAAGTGCCCAGCTTCCAAGGAACGCTGCTCTCTCGTGCCACAGACCACCCTCATCGCACCGAGCCCGGCTGAAGGGCCCTTATTCCAGCACCGGCTCTAACCTGAGGCCTGGCGTGTGCAGAAAACTGCAGCCTGAGATTCACTGTGCTGACTGAATCCTCCCTGGGAGCCAGCCCGGCTCTCAGCCCCATGGTTACAAAGCAGGGCCTCAGTGGGGGTGTCGCACAAAGAAGGCACAGTCCTTACGGCGTGGAAATCTGATTTGGAACAGAGAGGCTGCTTTATGAGCGATGGCTTCGTCCGCGCACGCCGCGCTGAGTCCTGGGGGAGCACTGAGCTATAAAATCCGACTCTGATCTGGGTTTGTTTGCAGGCTCTTTAGAGCCGTGGTGCAGCTGCTTCTCCGCGTGGACTGCCAACAACATGCAAGGCCCTTTGTGCTGGGCCAGGCCCGTGCCAGGGTCCAGGGCATACAGCACGGAAGAGACTTGTGTTTGCACAGGGCCATGAAGCATGCGAGGGACACACCCAGCAATGGAACAAGGGGCTCTTCTGAAAGAGCTCTCCTCAGGGGACCCTGGTAATTCCAGATTCTGAGTTAAGGCTCTGCCGTTCACACTGCTAGCTCCTTCGGCTGGGTATTTCCACACCCCAGGTGGTGGATCTCGGGCATGACCTTGGTCTTTGTGCCGTCTGGATCCACGGCTTGTCTGTTCACTAAGGCTATGTCTACACTGCAGGAATTTGTCAGCAGAGGCAGTGCAAATGAAGCGCTCGTTAGCATGTCTCGTGTTCTCATTTGCATAGTCTCTTTCGATCCGTTTTGCGGAAGAGGTTTTTGCGCAAGAAACTGCAGTGTAGCTGGGGCAAAAAACCCTTTTGTGCAAAATCCGGAATGCCTACTTTTGGGGGGCAATAAGGGTTCTTGTGCTTAAGGGTTTTTTGCAAATGAGTGTGTGAGAAATGCTAATGAGTGCTTCATTTGTGTTGCCTGTGCCGTCAAATTCCTGCAGCGTAGACGTCACCTAAGAGTCCTGCAGAAGGATTGGCCTGGTTTAAAGAAAAATGTATTGCCGAAATCAAGGAACGTGATCCGGCGGCTAGCCTCTGGCCACCGGGAGATGTGGGCCCAGTCCCTTGCTGTGACGGGTGGGGTGCGTCTGGGGATAATGCCTCTGCCTCACGGGGATGTAATTAGGGGAGGAGCTTGGAGATCTACACATGCAAAGTGCTCCTAAGTGTCTTGTTCCCTGAATAGCCCTGAATAGTTCCCTGGTACTAGACTCCCTCGCTGAGGGGGGTTCTTAGTCAGGGGTTCGGAAAACAAGCAGATCCACTGGCATCAGTTGGCTGGATGTGACGGCAAGTCTTTTGCTGTCCCTGACGGGTGTGGTGCCTTGAATAGGATCTGGGATCGGTGTCCTTCCCTGAAACGCTGATCTTCCGGCGTGTGCCATGCACGGGACCTGCCATGACACGGTTGCAGGGAATGATACAGGCGTGTGCGCGTCTGCCCAGCGTCAGATGGTGCGTGCAGCGATGGGTGTGGGTGTAAAGGACACGTCCACAGAGATCACAGGTATCGCCACAGGTAGCCTGGTGGGCTTGATGTGACTGGGACGTTCCTCCCTGGATCCAGAGCATGGGTGGATTCGGGCTCTGAAGCATCCTGAGGCGGGGGAGGGCTGATGCATCCTCGGGTGGAAGAGAGCAGCTGCAGCCACAGCGGAGAATTTCTTTCTTCTGATTGTCTTCCATCCGTCTCTCTACCTTGCCAGCTTCTTGGATCGGATTTCCCCTGTGGCCTGTTCCGAGAAGGAGAGAAACTCTGCCACGAGACTGTTCCGAAGGGAACGCCGCAGAGCGAGCAGCTGGCTCTGGATAATCTCCTGCTCCTTTTGTGTTAATGATTTGCCCACCCTCACGCTGCCTGCCACCTGACAAGATCGGGTGCTGGAAAGGTGTGAGAGTTTTACGGGGCAGTAGGCATGAAGGTGCAGGGTAACCCGCCCACGCGTCCTCCAGCACGTCCGAGGCACTGCGAGGACTAGGACCCAGGAGTCCTGCCCCCCGGTCCCAGGACAGGAAACACCACGGAGCTGACAGGAATGAGACTATGCCAGCTCTCCCAGCTGGACTCTCTGGTCAAACGTTGCATCCTGCCCAGAGGCCCCTTGAATCTTCAGCAAACACTGGCAAAGGAAGGGCTCCTGTTGAAGTGGGGAATTGGGGTGTGTCTGATCTTCCCAGATAACCTAGCGCTAGTGCTTCGCCCTTCCTGCCCACGGGCAGGGTTCGCTCTTGTCCAAGGCCACACGCAGGGTCCACGTGCTCAGTCCCTGGCTCCCAGGCCTGTGTGTTGCACCCTGGCTCCCCTCCAAAGGGAGCGGTGAATCCTTTTCGAAGGGTGTGTGGCTGATTGGGCACTGGGCTGGGACAGAGGAAACCTGGGTTCTAGACCCAGCTTTGCACAGGCTGACCTTGAGCAAGTCACGGAGCCGCTTAGTGCCTCAGTTTCCCTGCCTGACACGTGGGGAGGACGCTGACCCTCCTCTGTTAAATACTTTGAAGTTGCCTGTGCTGGATAAGAGCTAGGTGCTATTACTGCTCACGTGACCCTCGGGTTCTCTGCACTGTGCTTTCCCCCTGGGGTTCCTCGTTCCGGGATGGTAGCCCGGACTAAGGATGGCCTGTGGTCTGCTTTACGATTTAGAATTGTGTGTGGGGTTGGGGATTGTAAGTGACGCCTCAGCACCCCGTACCACTCTTCCCTCCCTTGTTGCCTCCTCTCTGGTCCCTGGGGCTTGCACCTCCGACCCTTTGAAAGACCGTGGGAATTCTGGGGGTGCGCTGAGCGTGGGTGAGTCCCAGCTGACCTCTAAGCTGGAGACTTTGGCTCTGTTAAGGGCCTCTGCTCCTGTGGGGAAGGATGCGGCTCCTCTCGCGTTGGATGGCGTTTCCCTTTGTCTCTGGCCGGATGTGTCACCAAGCAGGGCACCAGCGATAGGCTCAGCTCTTATTGGGTGTGAGAGCGCCAGCTTTTAGCTCATTCTCGCGGCTCCGTGGGGCCGCTGGGTGTTTGCCGAGGGATCTCGTTCCCACACAAGGCTTTGTGCTCTGCGGGGGACCCTGTGTTTGCAAAGAGCTGCACCTGAAGGGTGACCAGCAATAGTGGCCGGGGAGGTTCACGAAGACAGGCTGTTGTGTGAGGGCTGGACGTGGGAGCCAGGCCCCGCGAGGTTGCCCTGATCAGTGGCTCTGCCCTGGCTCTCCAGTCGCTGGCTGTCAGCCACGTGCCTGGGGCTGTTTGGCCCCCGCTCAAGCAGACGCTGCCCTGATTGGCCAGTCTGTTATGCCAGGGCTGAATGTGGCCTGCCTTTGTCTGGCCCGTGTGTGGCGGGCTCAGAGGCTGCTGGGAGGGCGAGGTAGGGGAATGTCTGGGGAGCATGAAGGCTTAGCTGGAGCGGTCTGTGTCCGTGGGGCTAGGGTGGCAGAGCAGATCCCTCCCTTTTCCCCTGTGGCAGGGGGATTTCGGATGCTCATCTCCTGCTTTCTGGGTCCCAGGTGTACAAGGGGCTGGACATCATTACAAACAAGGTATCTTCCCGGGAGCAGGCTTTATGCAGACACCACATGATCGGCTTCGTGGATCCCTTAGTCTCTAACTACACCGTCGTGGACTTTCGGAACAAAGCCGCGGCCCTGATATCCTTTTCTAGAGCAGTCCATCTGGCCAGACTAGTACACACCTCGCTCCTCCCTTCTGTCCCCAGGCAATTGCCTGGCTCAACCGCTCCCTCTGGGCCAGTCCCCCCCTCCCCCCCAAAAAAACCCCCAAAGCTGGTGGGAGAACATTAAGCCAGTGGAGAATGGAACTGCTGCTCTCCGAGGAGCATTAGCTTGTCCGAAGCTCTTTGTGTCCAGGAGCGGGCATCTGGGCATCTCGTGTCAAGCCAGATACCATGGCCAGCAAGAGGAGCAACTCGGCAGCCAGTGCGCTCTCGGAGCAGTGCTGCTGGTATGTTCGAAGGCACTCGACAACTACCTAGGCAGGCTGGAATTTGGACAGAGCCGCTCTTGCTACGTGCCACCTGCGGCAAACGCGGCATAAAGCAGAGCTCAGAGGTGGAAAATCATCTCCTCCCCAATCCACGTTGGTAGGGTTTGGAATAGACAGTGGAACCCTGCAGGGAGCCCAGGGGTGGAGAGGAGGTGCCGGCTGGCTCTCCCCACAGCACGGTTGTCCATTGACCGATTAAAACCGAGTTGAATTTGTACTGCAGGGAGGCCTGAGGAAACGGAGCCGTGCTGTGACCTGGCAGGCCCAGGGCTCTCGTTCAGCGCTGTCAGACCGGATTCAGGAGACGTGTGCGTAGTAGAGAGGGAAGAGTGTAGCTGTGTAAGCACGTAACCGATAAGCATGAGCCTGCCACACGCGGTTCCCAGTCCAGGTCCCTGGGAGGCAGCACTGCGGAGCAGCAGCCAGCACCCCAGGAGTGGGTGGCAGGCGGGAGCCGGCTACTGCCCTGCTTGTAACCATGTATCCACTGAAATGTTTGTCAATGACCCGGTTCATCGATTACGGGTGTTTTAACGTCCCTAGAGCGTAGCAGCCAGACGCAGCTGTTCCCCTGGTATAGACGGGTTGTGGCAAGCGCCCTGCCTCTCCTCGAGTGCTGAGATTTCCCAGCGCTTCCTTGGCCCCTGCGTCTCACTCCTTAACTGAGCACATTGAAGAGATATTTGCCCAAGAGAAGATCCCAATTGTTGTGGGCGGCACCAACTATTACATCGAGTCCCTGCTCTGGAAGGTCCTTGTCGACACCAAGGTAGGAGCCTGGGCGAGGCAGGTCCCCTCCCCGCTTCTGGGCTTGCTGCGATTGGAAGGAGATTGACCTTCCTCCACTGAAACGCTGCAGTGGGCCTGTGTGCCCCCCTGGGTGCAGAGCAACACACCGGGTGTATGCAGGCCCTGCCCTCCCTCGGGAGCAGCCACAGGCAAGCGCCTGCCTCTGTTAGCTGGGTCCGCGCTAGCAGGCCTGGCGGCAGATTGCTGGTGCTGCGGGGGTAACTCTGCAGAAGGCTCTGTCCATCCGGGGCCAGTGCTCTGTGCGAGGCTTGAGTGCTGCACTCCACTTGCAGGCCTTGACTCTGCTTGGAGCTGGGTCGGAGCCGTGATGTCCAGGCCTGGCGCTGCCCCAGAGCTTGGGGGGGATCTGGCTGCCCGGTTTTGATGGGGGGCTCGCTGGTCTGTCCCATTGTCGCCCCCCGGGGAAGCGTGCAGCAGGTTTGAGCAGGGTCTCCCTTTGGCCTGCAGAAACATGCACAGAGGTGTGACTTGGGCAGCCCAATCCGTGTCCCACAGGAGACGACCGGCCCTTCCCCTCGGGGGGCAGCCAGTCGGAAGGAAGAACTGGAGCAGCTGGACAGCCACGAGCTCCATCGCCGGCTGCGCCAAGTGGACCCAGAAATGGCGGCCAGGCTGCACCCCCGCAATAAGCGCAAAGTGGCCAGGTGAGCTTGTCTAGCTGGAGCGCTGAGCTGGGGGGCGCCTGGTGCTGTTTGCAGCCTCCCTTGCTATACGTAGTCCAGCTGAGGTTTGTGCAGATCTGCCGTGGCCTGGGCCCTGGGGGGGAGGTGGGCACAGCCGCCTCCTGGTCTACATCCAACCTGTTGTCCTGAACAAACTCGCTTTCTCGCCTCGGGTTCCATTGCCCCTCTCTCCGCAGCGTGTAGGGCGAGACTGGGGATGTAAAGGGTTAACCGCTGAGCCTCCCCCCGAGCTTACCAGGTCTAGTTAACCAGTAGGAGCTGGAGCGGCTCCCTGCCTGCCCTGGGCTGGAGGCTGCTTCAGCCTTGTGGTGCCTGCTGGAGCAGCCCCTGTGCGGTGCGCCCAGCTTGGCCCCCCCACCATAGGCAGGTTACTCGCTGGCTCCCCAGGAGTGGGCTGCAAAGCTTAAAGAAGCTTTATGCTGCAGCGCCTGTAACCGCTAGGGTTTCACCCGGTTACGTTTTTAGACCCCTAGACTAGACGAGCAGCAGGTGAGTGCCGAGCCTGGAGGGTGGGGGCTTGCATGGAGTGGCGTCGCAGAGAGGGAGGAATTGGGTAGGATCTTGGGGGTCTGGCCAATGCAGAGACTTTGAGGTGCTGAAGGAGGGTGGCTCTCATCTCTCTGGTGCTGGATGAAGCAGTCTCTGGTCCTTGGGCTCTGTTGATGCTGTTATCATGAGAGCCAGGGCAGAGCCTTTCTTGGGAGGCTGGGATCTCTGGGAGGGGCAGCTGGGGGTGCCTCACGGGGAGAGGGAGTGAAAGTGACTCCATGCTTTCCCACTGCTGCCTGGGACGTGGTTCCTTGGGGCGCTTTGCAGCCAGCGGGGGGTATGAACTGTGCCGCTCACTCTGCAGGGAGACACCTGGAAACAGGCCCAAACCAAAGAGAGCAGGTTCCGGCTCCTCCCGTTCCCGACCCCTGAGCCACTGGATAGGCCTGGCGCTGTGTCTGGGAGGTCGCCCGGCTCGGCCTCAGGAGGGACTAGTATGGAAGCCAAAGCCCAGGCCCTTTGCAAGCCTCGGGCGCGCTCGGAGGCATCAGCGAGGGTGGGGTGAACAGGCACAGGCCTCCTGTGGCCCTGAGTGTAGGTCGGCCCATGCCCGGCGCTCTCCCCGGGAGCCCACACAGGCAGGGGCCGCGGCAGCAGCTTGGCTGAGCTATTGAAGGAGAAGGCGGCTGCGCTGGCCGAGTGCCATACCATGGAGCTGTGGGAACGGGGCCCCGGCGAGATGGGACTTGTCTCCTCAAACCGACTCTTCCCTCCCAGCCCTGCCCGCAGGGGGAGCAGAGCAACGCCCACCCCGTTCGCACGGAGCGGCGCGGCCCTTGTTCTGCAGCGGGGTGGAGCCGCAGCCCTCTGTTGCTCTGTGACCTGGAGGGCCTCTTGGCGGGAAGGGGCAGGACCGGAGCCAGGACCTCTCCCACCCCTTCACCCGCAGGGCCTCTCTCAGCACCGTGAACGCAGGGTGTTTCTTACAGGCAGCCAGCTGGGAGCTCCGTGCGTTACGCCCCTCTGCCCCCTGCGGCTCCGGGCACACCGAGCACCCCAGGAGGGGGCGGGAACCTTTCTCCTGGGTGGGAGGGCTGGGTGTTCCTGGGTTTCCTGTGTGTTCCTGGGTTCCCTGTCGTCGTCTCCTGGAGGCCTCTGGGCAGGTGGAAATGCGCTCCTGACCTGGCCGCCTGTCCCACAGGAGCCTGCAGGTGTTTGAAGAAACTGGGATCCCCCATAGCGAGCACCTGCATCGGCAGCAAGAGGAGGATGGTGGGAGCCCATTGGGGGGGCCCCTGAAGTACCCAAACTCCTGTATCCTGTGGCTTTATGCAGACCAGGCAGGTAAAGAGAGCGGAACGGGCAGAGCTGTCCTGGGGCCAGGGCTGGCTTCTCTCCACACCCGCGACGCAGGCAGGGCCTCTCCCATTCCCAGAGCAGTCTCCCTCCTGAGCCATGGGGCAGCCTCGCCGGTGCCTGGTCTGAGCGGGAAGGGGACCTCAGCAAGCAGAGAGCCCGGCTGAGCAGCGTGTGCACTGTGGCGTTCATGTGAGACCTCCCTGGGGGTCCTGCCCCTGCCCCCAGTAGTCTTGGCCATTCCCCCTCGTACCCTTCGTAGCAATCCTTCCTCGGGGTCCCCCCTTCACTGGGCCGTGCCCAGGGGCCCTGCAGCATGGCACACGACTGGTCAGAGTTCTTAGCACGCAACCCAGCGAAAGGCTGGATCCCGTCCTGTCCAAGTTTTGCCATTGGCTTTAATGAGAGCAGGATCTGGCCCCTTACTGCACCATAACCCCCAGAAGCCCCTGTCAACAGAATTGCTCCAGTTTTACGGCTGGGGAAACGGAGGCAGGGAGCAGGGACGTGACCTGCCCAGGCTCCTACCGTGAACCAGTGGCCACGCCGGGAACGGAACCCTGAGTCCTGCCCTCTGTCCGTTGGCTCTTGTGGCCTGCGCTGCCGTCCAGGGACCACAGTGCGAGCTCAGAGCTCAGGTCCTTGGTCGCCGGCCCCCGTGGAGGAGCTTGGGCGCTGGTGCCCTTTGCCCAGCAGGGAGCGAGGGGGGCACACGATGTGGGAGTCTCACGGCAGAAGGGGCGGCGGGGGAGGAGGATGGCGATGGGGATGGGTGCCAGGCTGCCGGGGGTGTATGCAGCTGGAAAGCCAGGCACGCTCGGGCTGGCTGTGCTGCGCATGGTGTGTGAATTGTGGTGATCTCTGCCAGTTCTAGACGAACGGCTGGACAAGCGGGTGGACGCCATGCTGGCTGCGGGGCTCCTGGAGGAGCTGCTGGACTTCCACCGGCGTTACAACCAGCAGAAGGTGGCCGAGGACTGGTGAGTGTTCGTCTGGCTGCTCCCCTCCTCGCTCCTGGTTGCGGCTGCGTCTCCGGAGAGCTGAGTGTCTGGGCTCGTTGTAATTGAAGAGGGTGGGGCTGGCTAATGGCTTGCGACATCCAGGGTTGGGCTGGTCTGATGGGACCTTGGGCCACAAACCCTGCCCCCCAGACCGTGGCCCTTTCTGGGGCTGCTCCCACATGGCTGCCGACAGCTGCACTGTTCTGCACCCTGGGGAGCTGCTGTTCTGGGGCCGTGGTACCGACGGGCAGCTCCCTGCTCCAGGGGATGGGGGTTCACCTGCTGCCTGTGACCGGATTCTCCAGCCAGGATTATCAGCACGGGATTTTCCAGTCGATTGGTTTCAAGGAGTTCCACGAGTACCTGATCACGGAGGGGAAGTGCCCGAAGGAGACCAGCGCCCAGCTGCAGGAGAAAGGTGGGAACCGCATGCCTGGGAGGCTCTGGCTCATCCCTGGTAGCCCACGGGTGGGGTTCGAGTCTGCCCCTAGCGGGGCTGGGCAGTGACCTGAGGACCCAGCCCCACCTGACGATCCCTGCTGGTGTCGCTTGGCAGGGTCTGGTGTCCTTTGCCAGCTGCCTCGGGCAGCGTCCCTGGGGAAGGGCTCCCAGGGGCTGGCTCACTTGCCCCATGACAGGCTCCAGGGATGGAGAAGCTCTGGTAAAACATCCAGTCCGTCTCCTCCCTACAGCCTGCCCCGAGGGTTTTGCCCAGCTGGGTTTTACCTGTCCCCTATGATGGTGTTTCCGTGGCTTCCCTGCCTAATCATCAGTCCAGCGGTAACTATCCAGTTAGCCCCCGCCCCCACCTGTCTCCCTTGGGGTTCACACCTTTCCACGCCCTGCCTCCTGACCCATACCCCTGGCTTCCTTCACCTCCATGATGCCTAATTCCCACGCGCTCTGTTACCTTCTTTTGAAAGGGATTCAGGCTCTGAAACGAGTGACAAAGAAATACGCCCGGAAACAGAACAAGTGGGTCCGAAACCGCTTCTTGACACGTAAGGCCCGCTTTTAAATCCCTTCCCCCTGCTCCCTCTGCCCCTTTCACCTCTGCTCTGGGCCGCATCCTCCGCTCCCCTGCCCAAGCGAGCTCTGCTTTGTTAGTTATGTAGCAGCCCGTGAGGGGGGCCAAGTTACAGACACAAATTACATAACATGGATCTCCCGGAGCCACCGTGAAAAATGCTTCTGCGTGAATTTCCCCCTGCTGAGTCTCATGGATGTTCTCCCCCGGGTGTGAGGCTGCTGCTCCCCCAGGATCGGTCCACCAGCCCCTGCTGTGAATAACCTGGGGGGTGTTCTCTGCTTTCAGCTGCCGGCTGCGGCGCACAGGCCGTGCTGTTCTGCTTAGTTCCTTGCCTGTCTGGGCCAGGCCTGCCCATGCTGTCCCAGCCGTGGCTGTGCCCCTTCCCCATCCTGATCTCCCTTCCCGGGCGCTCGCTCGCTCCCTGCTCGTCCAGCTGTGACTGGGAGCTCTCTACCCCTCCCAGGAGAAGCAGCCTCACTGCTGGCTAAAACCCCAGCAGCCCCAAGCCCCATACACCTCCAGTCCCTCCACACATCGTCCCCTGCTCCTGCGCTTGCTGTTGCTGGCAGTCGGCTCCCTGGCTGCTTGCAGTCCTGCTCTCTCCTGGAAGGAGCCCCAGAGGACCTGCCCATCGTGTTTGCCTCTCCACATGAACCCGCACGCACGAGACTGAAAAGCCCAGTGGACAGCTGCCCTCCGGATTAGGAGCTGCAGCTGATTGTCCGTTCCAGGCCTGCCGTGGACACCAGGATGGCAGGAAGCCAGTGGGACTTCCCTAGCTCTGGAGCTGGGCCAGGATCAGCAGCTGGGAGCCGAGAGCTTGTTGAAAGGTGGTTGGGAGGGTCAAGAAAAAGAGAGAGAAACCCAACCAGGCCAGGAAACCGACTTGGAGCTGAGCACAGAGCTTTCCCGGGGCCAGGTGCCTGGCATCTGGGTCTCACCTTTCTGCCGCCTGGCAGGTGGGGGGCAGGTGCGCCTTTTATTGGCCTCTCCGGAGCCTTGTTTGTGGTTGGAGCAATAAAAGGCAGCACCTGCCGGATGCCACAGCCTTTGATGGCTTTGTCTCCGAAGCGAGGCCTTCACTCTGGCGGCTGGTGGGTGAGTCCTGGCAGCAGGACGGGGGAGCGACATGGCAGCAGAGTGTGCGCTCTGTGGGGTGCGGATATCTCTGCGCCCAGGTCACATGCAGGCGTCCAGATGACGCGCGCCTGTTGCTACCGGCAGACGCCTCCACAGCACGGCCACCTCTGCAGCCTCGCTAGCCATTACAGCTGGAGAGCCGACAACCAGGCAGGAGCCCTGAGGTGCCTGATCCAAGCCCCAGGCTTGAGCCTCCCAGGAAGAACAGCTGTGGCGCCTGTTCTGGCGGGATGCTGGAGCAGTCTGGGTCTCCACCTGACTCCCGCTGGCTCGGGCCCTGGACTTTTCCAGGGGGCAGAGCCAGTGAGATGCTGGTTGTAGTTACCGGGGGAGCACAACTTGCTTGGCTCTTGCAAAGCTTGAGATGTTGGGCTTTGTCCCTGGCTTGCAAAGGGCCCTGCTGGCCGGTGGGTTTGAGGTGCCACGGCATTTGAGGTTGTGCGGTGCCGACCAAGCTCAGGGCCAGTCTCTCGGAGTATCGCAGGACGAGCTGGTGAGGCCATGGGGGCCCTCTGCACTGAAGATGCGGGGATGTTGGTCCTGCAGGAGCAGGGTGACTGCTTGGCTCGGACACTGCTGGCAGCTAATTGCTTCTGCTCTGTGTTTCTCCCTAGGCCCCGGACCTCATGTGCCCCCAGTGTATGGCTTGGAGGTGACTGATCTCTCCCAGTGGGATGAGAACGTGCTGAAACCTGCCCTTCAGATTGTGGAGAGCTTCGTCCAGGTGAACGTCATCCGTGGCGGGGTCTATGGGAGCAGTTGCATGGGAGGAAGCTTCTTTTGGGGGGCGTCTGATCTCTCTGGCCAGTGTGGTGGGGACTGTTGCCAGACCTACTGCTTGTCCCTTCCATATGCTGCCACTGTCACTAGAGATCTTCTCCCCACAGCTCCCCAAGGGAGAGTCTCCATGCCTCTGACCCAGAGCTCCCTCTGTCCCGACCCTGGCAGCTTCCGCTTTACTCCAATAGCCCCCAAGCTTGCCCCTCTCAGGCTGATTTCTGGCTGTGTCCCACTGCTAATGAGGTGCCCCCGAATGCCCAGCACACCCCTGGAAGGAAACTCGTGTCCTAGCTTCCCCCCAAGGTCCATCGGGAAGCTGCCTCTCTCCAAATCCCGCGGCAGCAGGAGCAAGGAGGGGAACTTCGCTGAATAGAAACTGACCTGACACACTTGTCACTTCAGGGGCAGCAGCCGTTGGCCGAGCCTGTAAAGATGGAGAGCAAGATGCTTGAGGACAAATGGAGTCATCACATGTGTGAGCTCTGTGACAAAATCATCATTGGGGACCGCGAATGGGCAGGTAGGATCCGGAGGGAGGAGAAACGTGGGGAGGGCAGGAAGTGAATCCAGAGACGCCTGCGCTTGGCCATGTGACCTTCATCACATGATCTCCGGTTTGTTTACAGCCCCTAGAAAAGCAGCCACTTGCAAGCCTGGAGGGGGTTCGCAAGCCTTGCCAGAGCAGCCATCTGTCAGCTCTTAACATCACGGGCGGGGGAGGACACAGTAAAGCTCACGTTCTCCTCTGGCACGGAGTGGGAGGAGGCCTCCTAGTCAGGACCCTGCTTAGCGCATGGCTTCCGATGGTCCTTGTTAGCAAGTGAGGAGGGATCGTGAACAAAGCAACTTGTTTCTTTTGCAGTTATTGTTTGTGTGAAATAAAAAAGTCTGTTCTGGAGAGCTGTTTGGAAAGTCAGCCTTGCCCCACCCTTAAGGGTTTATAAAACTAAAGCGTTTCCAGATCTAATGCCGACAGGAACATTTTCATGATTTTTTTTTTTAACTGAATTTTAATTCCATTGAAATAAAAATATTTTAAACCAATTAGCATTCCTCTGAAGTGCAGAACCTTGAAGTGAAATTGGGGAAAGGAGGTGGGAGAGGGGAGAAGAGAGGGTGGGAAAGGGTGTCACCCCAGTTCCTATTTAATAATAATAATATTTATTTATCCTTGATCAATGTGTGATCCCGGCATCTAGCCCTGTTTGACACCAACCCGTAAATGGTGCAGGAGGAGTGTTGGGGAGAGCAGGCACATGGAGAACTGAACTGAAACGTTGCCGTTCAGTGCATTGTTAAAGCTACACATTTAAACATAGGAGGCAGGAAACTAAAACGCTGGGCGCAGGGAGTCTCCTTGAAATCTAGTCGGTTTCTACCAGTGAGTTAGAAGTAGTTTCAGAAACAGCTCCTGGCACTGGTGGTCCTCTTGGTTTCTGTGGGTGTGGTTTTTTTGGGGGTTTTTCTTTCTTTTTTTTGTACAATTGCACTTTCATGTTTCAAAATGAAACTCTCACCAGTGACAGGAGAGAGGTTATGCTGTTCCAGTTAAACTTTGGTATCGTTTGTAACAATGTCAGCAAGAAGTGTGATTTAGAGGTGTTAAAATGGTTATTTGTTTTACTATTTTAATTCCAGGCTCGCTGCCCGGCCCTGCTGCAGCCATGGGGCCTGCCTCTGTTCCATCATGGCTGTGTGGTTCTGCCAGCTGAGCTGCCCCTGGAGGGCAGGGGCTTGTTAACCATTGAGCATACTGATAAGCCTGATGCTTACCGGTATGCTTAACAATTAATTGTTTTAACATCCCTAGATTGCAACCTGATGGTGTCCCAAAAACATTTCTATAAAGTAGTAAATTTGCATGAAACCTTCTTTGGAAGGAGGCCAAAAAAAGGTTTGGAAAACACTCTAGGGCCCTGATTCTGCAGATGAATATGCTCATGCCTAACTAAGGCCTTGTCTATGCTGAAGTATTATTGCCTTACCTATGTTGGCATGATTAGAGCAGCAACCCCCCCACTACGGAGTAGGGATGTTAAAATGCATGTAATTAAGTAACTGGTACATGGTTACACATAGGGGGGCAGGCAGCTTCCCGGGAGCCAGTGCCCGTAAAAGCTGGTTCTCGGAGTACCAGCTCCCACCTGGCATCACGTACGGGAGCTTGCATGTAACCATGAACACTAACCGATAAGCCCAGGCTCATTGGTTAACCATTTACAGGGTCACACTTTCACATCCCTAGTGAGGAGGCTGTTATAAGCACTCTTATACTGATATATGGCCATTGCTATTGTGGTTTGGTGATGTACTTGATAGGGATGTAATTGCATATACCCTAACAGTTTGATGGGCATAACGGTTACGCTATGAAAACTTTGAGTGTAGGCCAGGGACTGTTTTTGTGCTCAAAGGGAAGCAGACACATGAGTATTTGCAGGATCAGGGTCTAACTGTGACACCCTGGGCTTTAGTACAGCTCTGTAGGTGTTAATGTTACCCAGTCTATGGCTACCCACAACACCCAGCCATGGTGTACTGCCTAGAAAGGTGTATGGTGCCAGACAATTGTGCAGCTTCACGACATAATGAGACATAAACATCATTTTGTGATACCAGTCTTCCAGCAGCTGCTCTTCACTGAAGGCTAGACACAGCAGGATAGAGGTCACCCATTTCTGAGGCGACATCTACACTGCTGCAGTAAGTTGACCTAAAGTACTCGCTCCAGCTATGTGAATAACATAGCTGAGTCGACACACCTTCAGTCAAGTTAGTGCGGTGTTTACACCACACGGAGTCAATGGGAGATGCTCTTCTGTCGACCTACCTTACTCTTCTCGTCTGAGGTAGAGTACCAGGGTCAACTGGAGAGTGATCTGTGGTTGATTTGGCAGGTCTTTGCTAGACCTGCTAAGTCGACTGACAGTGTATTGATCTCTGCTCCGTAGATCCCAACTGTAGTGTAGATGAAGCCAGAGGGCTGGTCTACACTACCACGGGAGAGCCATCTAAGTTACAGAAGTTTAGCTACCTGAATAACATAGCTGCCAGGTCGACGTACTTGTATCTACTTACCATGATGTCTTCACTGTGATGTCACCTGGAGACGCTCTCCCATCAACTTCCTCATGCTTCTCGCTAAGGTAGAGTAGCAGAGTCGATGGGAGAGCGATCGGTGATTGATTTATTGTGTCTAGTATTAATTGACCCCTACTAGATTGATCGCTGCTCCATGGACCCAGCCATAGTGCATACACGCCATTGGTCGTGTGTGTGTGTGTGTGTGTGTGTGTGTGTGTGTGTGTGTGGCATTTATCCATTTGGATTAGTCAAGTGGATGACAATATTTTAAACACAAAGCCTTTCCCTAGTAGGAAATGATTTGGCCTAAAAGGAATACCCCCGCGAGAGACAGGAAGAGATGCTAATGGGGCATGAGTTAGAGCCTAAGAGGTAATGGGCTTCCGCACGCCCCCGGGGAGCGAAAGGGGGGAGTTGAGGCCCATCATGGGATTGGCCGAGTCGGGTATTTCCTTTCCCAAGTCCCCCTGAGTCACTTTGTCTTCTCTTTGCCCTCAGCTCACATGAAGTCAAAGACCCACGTGTACCAGCTGAAGAAAAGATGGAAGCTGCATTCCAGCCTCAGCTCAGTGGGAAGCCGAGCCCCTTACACAGAGACTCAAGGAGATAGCGACAGGACGGAGAACTTGGGACAGGACCAAATCTAGCCTCTGTCCTGCCCCTGCCAGCCGGGGAGCAGGGTCAGCCGCTGTTCTGCCCCCCGATGGAATCGATCGAATGGAGCAGAGCACAGGGAGGATCTGGGGATAGGCGGAGCAGGCCATAGGCAGGCGTGTGCCACCTTCACCCGGCGCGAATGGAGCCGGGATCCCAAAGCCTGAAAGCAGCCGAGCCTCCAAGCGAGCTCCCCAGGGGCTGCCATGTGGCGTTGTCTGTCAATCCCAGGCAGTGATGCGGCGTTGCAGCCTGGGGGTCTAATTTGCTGGCATTTGAGTGGGTCATTCTCAGGGACAGAAAACACTGTGTGCTCATGCCAGCCTTGGCCACAAGCATAGAGCCACCGGCTGGTGAGTTCTCGCCGCCGTAATTTATTTATGGAGGCTTTTTCCACACCTGAATAAAGTAGAAACATTGGGGGTTTAGCAAGGGCGCGACTGGCCTTCTGGTTTGGTCGCTCCGATCTGTGCCAGGCTTCCGGGGCCTGCGTGTTATCCTGGGGCTGCTCTCTTCTCCGGACGTGCCCGAGGAAGCTGCGCCCCTCCCGTGGTATGCCCTGGGTAAAAGGGAGTCTCCTCTCTGCCTGTCGCAGCCAGGCCGCACCTTTGAAACCGTCTTGCCAGTGGGCTAGGACTAAGCTCCGTGGAGTTGCCCCCAGGTGAGCCTGTCCTCTCTGAGCCCTGACGCCCAGGGGCTCTTCCCTTGGTTTGACAGCCGTGGCGCTCGGGGCTCAGCGGCATGTGGGGAGCAGGTGTGCTCCAGTGGCCTCTCCGCGTTTCTATGGGGCAGGGAATGCCTCTGCGAGTCATTCTGATGGGGCCGCGAGAGATCCAGCCTCCCTCTATAGACCCCGCTCTTTGGGGGAAGATTTCCTCAAAGAGTGCAGGCTGCTGGGCTAACGTTTCTGCCTTGGGGCTTCTGGCCTTCAGAGTGCAAGGTGTCCCTGTAGCTGCCCCAGACTGTCAGGGTGCTCCAGGGCTCTGCGCATTGGGGAGCAGGCTGAATGACTGAAAAGGGGCATCTAGGGACAGATTCCTTCTGGCGGGCTCGGGGGTGGCTGTGGGGTTGGGAGTTAGGCTGACTGGCCGGGATATGCTCTCAGGTCCCGGGTGCTGCAGTGTTACGCCCTGAAAATCAGCATCACTGATTTGTTTGACCCACGGGGGCAGCTCCGCCCAGAGAAGTGTAGCTGCTGTGTCCCTCCCTTGCGCTGGAATCGGCAAGAGCTGAATGCCTGCTTTGACGCGTCCAGTGCTGCTGTTTGGTAAGGACCCCGAGGCAGAGGTCCTTCCCTCCCCCGCTCCCGCCTTTCCCAGCCAGAGTTGGGCTCTCCACGGCAAAGTCTGTGAATGAGGCAGGGATTACCGGGGGGGGGGAGGATCCAGTCTGCCCCACTGAGCTGTCTGATGACCATACTGTTAAAAATGGATTTAATGGCCCTAATCGGTTTAATACAAACTCCGCTGTCTCCAGAGATAAACCATGTTCCGCGCCCAAAATAGCCGCCACGCATCTGCGTGGTCCAGCGATGAGCCCATTAGCGATGGACACGGAGCTGCAGGTGGGGGCTCCGCGGCTCAGAGCCGTTTCCTTCTGTCCAGCGCCCGCGCTCCTGCCCGGGCTGTTGAGGCAGGGGCGGGAGGGCACGGCCCTCGTGAATGTGGGTTTCCTTTCACTCTCGTCCCTCCCAGCCCTGAGCTGGGAAACGAATCCATGGATGGAAACGAAAGGGGTCAGAGTCCTCAATTCTAAGGCCAACAGGGACGGCTGTAATCATCCAGTGTCGTCTTCTGCACGGCGCGGGCCAGAGAACGTCCCAGGTTAATTCCTGAGCCGGTGTCTAGGAAACCTTCCGCTCGTGATTTGGAAATGATCCGTGATGGAGAACCCACCCTGGCCCTGGGTAACGCTCCAGCCCCTATTGCTCTTGCCACTGAAAGCCAATGTCCGACTGCCAGAAGGCATTCTTCAGCTTCTGGCCTGTGAGCCCTTCCTCTGCTCTGCTGAAGAGCCCCGGGCCCGGTGTTTGCTGCCCGGGTACATGCTGCAGACGACAAGCATCTCTCTCTGACTCTTCGTGAAGGGGCTGAGCCTCGCGACAGGTGCCCCCTGGCTTCCTGGAGCAGGTGCAAGGTTCATTTCCCGGTCGCCGGAGCACCCTCCCCTCTCGAGCAGACAGGAAATGCCGCTCCGGTAAATTCCGTTCTGCCACCCTTCACCACAGTAGCTGAACCCCTCCGGATGCACTTGAGGCTGCTCGTGTCTCTAGATGGCCTTGAGAGGGGAGCAGTGCCTGCTTCTCGGCTCTTCCTGTGTAGCGGTTACCCTGAGAGGCAGGAGGGGAGCAGCCAGCAGCTCCTCTCCTCTGGATTTAACCTGAGCATCGTGCTCCTGCCCCCGGAGGTGCAAAGCCGACGCCGGCTAGCTTTCTTCCCCATGTTCGGCAAGTGCCTGCGGGCAGGCCTGGCAGGAGGGCAGCTGTGGTGGAAACCTGGATGGGTTCGTACTGCGTAACCTCTCTCCAGCTTTCTCTCGCTTGGCCGGGAGCAGCAAGCCCCCCTCTCTGCCTCTGCCCCCCGAGAATCAGCCTCCCTGCGAAAGTGGTGGTGGTGGTGGTCTCCCGTTCCAGGCTGCCGTCAGCTGGGAGTGGGCTGAGCATGAGGAAAGCCATTTAGCTCCATCTGCCCTCCGCTAATCCCCAGACAGATGCAGCCTTCCCATCTGCGCGGCTGGAGTCTGCACGCGCCCCTCACACCAGGCACTTGATCTAAATGGCTTTGGCTGAAGATAAGGTAATTAATTCCTGTGGGATTTGGAAGCCCCGCAGGCCCACCTAGTGCTCCCGAGATGCTGGCAGGAGGGGCCTGGAGAGGGGGTCGGTAGGGGAGGCAGCTCTGTGAGCGAGGGGAATTCTGCCTCAGCGCCCTGGCCCGTTCCCAGTACCGCGGCGGAGCCTGCCAGAAAAAGGCCATGCCCGTGCCAAGGGGCGTGGGCCGAGACTCCCCAAGCTCGTTTCATGGAAGCCACCAACGTTCATCCCAGTGCTCCCCCGGCTCAGCCGCGCGTCGCTGGGCTCGAGGGGTGGCCTGTGCTGCAGAAGGCCCGGCTAACGCCTGCGACTCGGCGGCCCGGCTAACGCCTGCGGTTCCTGTTCTTCTGGGACCGTCCCACCCCCAGGCACCAGCTGACCTAGCGGCTCTTCCCGTCTCGCCATGATACCGGCTGCCCTGGCAGACCCTCCATTTTACTCCTCGGTGGGTTACGTTCCCTTCGAAGGTTTTGCTGGGGTCTTCCTCAGCACCAGCCCCTTGGCCCTGTCACGAGTCCCTCGTTCGCCTGTACGCAGGGCTCATTGGATCCCTGGCGGCTCGTCTAGCCCCTTGCCCGTGTCCCCTTGACCTTGCTCAGCGTAGCTGCAGTCAATGTTCTTACTGCGGCGTCTTCAGAGGCGATAATTCAGTGGCCGGCGGCTCCCTGGCGGGGTGGAGACAGGCCCTTGAGTGTCGGCATGGCTGAGCCATCCCTGAGAAACTAAACTACTGACAACCCCTACAGCCAACTGGAGGGGGCGCAGGGCCTTGGGCAACACCCCCCCATTGCACCCCTTCCCCAAGCAGTGCGGCCCAGGGGATTATTACGGGGGGCCTGGTGCTGCAGGGGACTGGAGCGGCTTGGCCTGCTGCACCTCACTTCTCTGCAGGCGGCAGGAACCAGAGGGCCCTGGGGCAGGCGCTCTGCTTCCTGCCGCCTCTGAGAAGTCGCGTGCAGTGGCGCCAGGACCCCTCATAATCCCCTGGGCTGTCTCACTTGTGGGAGGAGCCAAGGGGGTGGGGCCTGTGGTGGGGGCGGGGTTACCCTGGCCTCGCACCCCCCTCAGGACAGCCCTGGTTACTGATTGCTCCTTTGCATCTTTGTTCAGTTAGTAAACTCTGAGGTGCCGTGTTTGACTCTATGCATGGAAGTGACCAGGCGGAAAGGCAGCTAGGACCTGTCAGCGGGTGAACGAAGCATCTGGAGAGGGCCCCATGATGCTGTAGCAGAGCCAGGCTGCTGGGGGGCACCTGGCTAGTCTCCGCCAGGTTTAGGACTGGCCGAAAGTCCACGCCTCCGCCTGTTCCCACCCCCCAGCTGAGCAGCACCGGGGATCCCAGGGAGGAGGTTGCCACGGGAGTGTCCTACCTGCGTCCCCCCCACCCCTGCAGGTCCTGATGCAGGGGATGGGTGGGGCTTGGTTCTAGCTCTTAGTCCTGGCCTGTCATTTGGCTGGCCTCTCGGACTACCTGGCCTCAGCGCAGCAGCCAGATCTGGTCCAGCCCCATGGCAGTGCCGGCCTCGTTCATAGCTGGTGGCAGCCAGCAAGGGGCTTGTATGCTCTTCCCGCCCCTCGTGGGCATGGATTGTTTTTCAACTCCCTGGGCTACAACCCCACATGGGGACTAGCACAGTCATGACCGAGAGGGGGTTACAGAAACCCCCGAAGGGACTGGAACTCCAAACATGGAAACCGGACTAGACCCCGGCTGCCAGCAGTGTCTGGGTGAGAGCCACGTCGTCTGGCTGCGAACACGTGGCCGGCAGACACACCTGGTCACTACTCCAAGCTGTCTTCTCTCCTCCCTTCCCCCCTACCCCCCCAAGGAAAAGACCTCAGGGAAGGTGGTGGCAACAGGTGCTGGAGAAAAGAGGCCAAGAGATTGTGTTACATAAGCACTGCTCCAGTACCCGCCCGGCGCGCGGAGAACATCCGAAACCGAGAACAATGGAGGGGACCAACAGCTGATGGCTCACTCCAAGCCGCACCAGCTGGCTCTCGCTCCGTGTAACATGCTCCAAAGCAAGGCAGGTGTTGCCCAAGGAGCTGCCTTGCTGATTCTGGGGGAAAACCCGCTTCCTTGCAGTCCCTGGGCAAAGGGGAGGGAGACCTTCCACGTACGTTGTTTTCATGGAGCTGTTGCTGGTTTTTGTTTAAGGGCCACGCAGGTTGTCATTTGGCTATCGCAGGGGTCTAGTAGTCAGGAGTCAGCATCTACCCCCCATTCTCTGCCACTGACTTGCTGGCTGGGCTTGGTCAAGCCACTTACCTTCTCTGTGCCTCTCTTCCGATCTGTGAAATGGGGCTAATACCCACCGTGCCAGGAGGTCTACAGGTGGTTAATGCAGCACCACTTCTGTGGATTTTTTCAGGCCAGAAGTGACTGCTGCAGGTCACACTAGATGCTCAGCAGAACGCTGAGCAGGGGCCCCTACCCAGAGCGTCAGAGTTTGCGAAGTGCTGTGGAAGGGACGCTGTAGAGGACTATTGAAACACATCACCTCCTGTGGACACCTTGTGGCGGGTCTCCGGCTGCTGTTTCTTCTGCCCTTCACTTCAGGCCTGTCTCAGGCCTTCCATGGGTTCTTCCTGCAACATGCAGGGCAATGTCGCCCGCAGAAGGAATCCGCCGCGGCAGGCAGCTTTGCTCGCTGCATTCTGGGGAGCAGAGGGAAGCAAGCCCCACCCAGCTGCGCATTTCCCAGCCGTACCGTGCTGCTGCCTTCAAAGGAGGGAGGCTGAGAGCGGGGGTCTGCGTGAGGGGGGCTCGGGGCCTCAGCGCTGTTGCCTTTTAGCGCCGACTCTGGTCCTGCGGTCAGAGGGATTAGCAGCCAGGGGACAGATCAAGGCCTCCAGCAGCAAAGAATTGTCTGCGGGCTGGAGGTTGCCTCTGAGCCTGGCAGAGAGTGTTTGGCCACAGCGTCGAGCAGGAGGCCGGATCCCTGGTCCAGCAGGAGCAGATGCCTGCCCCCTCCGCGTGCGCACGTGTATAATCTTTGCTGGGATTTCTCTTGCCTTCTGCCCTTGTGGGAATCCGCTTCCCCCAGGGGCTGGGCGCTGGGCGCCTTGGTTAGCACCAGCTCTTAGTGCTGACTGAACGCCACGCTGGGCTGCGAGCGGTGCCCGTGGCTCTGCTGAACGTGGTTCTCCTGATTGTCGGCAGGCACTGCCCCCTGTAAGCTGAGCGCTTGGGCTGCTGCCCAGGTGGTTAGCAGCGCGCCCATAGCCGCCTGCCCCTGTTTCTACTGGTGGTGCACATCCCCACGTGCCTCAGTGCACATCACAAAATGTATTCCGCACATGGGTGGGAACTAGGAGGGGGCATGTTGGTGGGGCCGACCCCCCCCCCCCC
>JANRFK010002918.1:15663769-15674590 GCA_030068395.1 Apalone spinifera | reverse complement strand
GGGGGGGGGTGGCCCCAAGGCTGTGTGCCCGGGTGACAGCTCACGGGCTGTCGCCAGGCAGGGCGGGGGCTGATGGCGACAAGTCCTGCCTGAGGTCCTGGGGGACAGCTGAGGCGGGCGTCTCGGGCAGCCAGGCGGGAGCTGAAAGTGGGAGGGTGTGGTCCCGCGGGCTGGGAAAAGAGCCGCCCAGTGCGATGAGGGGGCAGGCTGGGGCCAAGGCCGGGAACATCAATGGGGTCGGGGTTAAAGCTTGTCCAAGCCCTGCCCCCACCCCTCTCAGGCCCTCCTGGACATCCCGGAGCAGGGGCAGGGTCCACCGCAGCCCATCACCCCAGCAAGGCGCGTCCCCTTTCGGCTGCTGGCTCTGAGGGCACCGGGCTGTCGTGTGGCGCCGTGGCTCAGAGTTGACAGGAGCTGGGTCGGCTGCTAGGCCTGGCGCAGCCTTTAGCCAGCCCGGGGCTCACTGGCTCTCACCGTGCGGCTGCTGATGGGGTGGAAGTTCCCTCCCATCGGTCAGCAGGGAGCAGTGCACTGCGGAGCCGGCCATGGCCCACGCTAAGGCAGGCCTGTTCCCCAGCCTCTTTCACGCAATTCTCCCCTGCAGAGAATTTGCCGCTTCGGGGCTCGGATTTCTCTGGCGCGGCTGAGACCGAGCCGGGGGCAGAGCCCAGCAAATCCGCGGATCCGCTTTCTCTCCGCGGGTAGCCGCAGCCGCCAGTATGGCCGCGGAGAGCCGCAGCGTGTGTGTGCCGCCGGGGACGCACGTTTTGTATCGAGAGCAGTCTATGGCTATCGCTCTCCAGCCGCGGGTGCCCGCCTCTGTGGCTGTCACTGCGGGTAACTGCGGCTCATTTTGCAGCTACAGCTGTGGATTCAGGTTGAACCTCTCACGTCTGGCGGCCTTGGACCCAGATGGGTGCCGCACCTCGGGAGGGCAATATTGCTTGGCAGCCTGTCCACTGCTTGCGGGGCGCTTAGAAGAGAGTCGGGGTAAATTCGAGCTAAATCACAGCTCAGAACACCGAGAGCCAGGCCTGGGGGCTGCAAACAACCTTTATGGGCCTGCGGGAAACTTGGCCGCCCCCATAAGTGGACGCCCGGCGAACTCAGCTCCCACTGGACCATGGAGGTTGCCGACTGGCAAGGTTGGACCTGTACAGATGTTCTGTCCGCGCGGGGCTCTGGCCGTGGGATGGGCGCTCTTGGGCCAAGGAGCCCAGCAGCAATCAACAGCCCGTGTTCGACAGTGTCACGGCGCCACCTGCAGGACGAGAGACGCCGCACGAACGGGCCATAGCTAGCTGGGAGCGCATCCTGGTCCCGAAAGTCGGAGGGGGGGCGCCAGCAGGGAGCCAGTGAAAGAGCCAGCCGGGACCCGGGTTGCGCTAGGCCAGGACCGGGAGAAGCGTTAAGTTCCTTTCACCGCTGATTCCCACTCCCTTGCAGCCCACGCCAGCGGGACCCAGGTGTGGGGGTGTGGGCAAAGGCCCGAGGGCTTAGGGCAGGGGCCCCAGCTGTGGCGGGAAGGCAGCGGGTTCGGGCACCGCCCGCAGGAGGAAGATCAAAGATCCTGGTGTGAGGAAGACCCAAGAGGGTCCAGCCCAGAGGAAGAGGCTGTTGGGAGCCCTCAGCGTTTTGCCGCCAAAGGGGCCGAGCTGCGGGTGGGTCTGGGCCCTTTTTAGCTGGACCCACGGCAGGGTGGGGAATGGGCAGGCCTGGCTCCCGCGTGCTCTGTTGTCACCCTCTCCTGCTGCACCCGCAGCTATGACCGGCGGGTGCCCCGGGGAGGGTAGCCAGCGGCTCACAGGGAGGCTGCCGGCCGTGTCCCCTTCCCCCCATAAAGCGGGCCCCAGGGAGGCCGAGCGACAGAGGCGGCGCCGGTCCGGCAATAAACAGAGTAAATGCTATTTTATTTCACACAAAAATGTACAAAATAACAGGTGAGTGGATTTTAATTGTTTTATATTAAAAATCTAACAGGTGTGACCGAGCCATTTCCAATGGCCTCAGTGCAGGGTTTAAAGACGATGCTCCGCCTTCTCTTCTTCTTTTTCTTCATCATCCTCATCCTCGTCCCAGCCGCGCACGTGGTGTGATTCAGACACGCTATTTACATCTGTGGAGGGGGGAGGGCGGCTTCCGGCCGTCCCCACCTGGGCCCCTCCCGTGGCACTCGGGGGCAGTTCCAGATAAAGACCCTCCACTGTCCCGCAGGAACCACCCCCTGCTCTCGCCCCCTCCCCACGTTCAGGCAGGCTGAGAACTGGACGTGTCGTGTCACCGCGGGTGTGGGGAGGAGGGAGCCGGCCAGAACCGCTGACCCTTTCTGGAGGGCGGCGGGGTGGGCGGGGGGAGGGGCTGCTTCGTGGGTTGGTGTATTTCTCTCTCTTTATTATTATTTTTAAAAACGTTTCCCCCTTTCTTTACAAAATGGCGACGGTGATCATGGTTATTTATAGCAACATGGCAACATTGAAAATGTTCTGCCGGCGGCTCGGCAGAACCGCCAGGCCTCAGCCGGACAGGCCCCTTCCCCCCGCCCCCGGCGCTCACTGCAGCAGGGCCCGGATCTGCTTGGACGTGGTGTCGTCGTTGAGGTGCCGGGTGGTGTACCTGCCAAGGGAGGAGGGGCGGTTACGCCGCAGCTGCTGTACGAGCCATTGACCCTCACGGCCCCCCACCTGGACGATAAGCGGTTCCTTGGCGCAGCACCGAGGACAAGATCGGAGCTGTGGTTTCCAGAGGCCGGCTCTGCCCTGAACTCCCCGTCTGGCCTGAGGCCTTACGGGAGGCGCTGGGCACCACATCCGCCATGCTCGGCCCCCCTGGAAATCCCGGCCTGACCCCGCGGCCGGGTGTCCCTGCTGGGCAGGGAAAGACGAGACCGCCGCGGCCCTGTCTCTCGGCTGGCCGGCCGGAGGCAGCCAGCGGGGCGGCAACTCGGGCACGGCCAGGTTGGGCCAGCGTCAGGCTGACTGCATTTCAGGGCTCTCCCGCCAGGGCCCCTCTGAGCCGTGACCGCCCAGGGCAACGGAACCGCTAGGCACAGGCTGGAATCCCAGACAAGCCCTGGGGCGGAACGGATCACACGCTGCGGGGCTGATTTCCCCTGGGGTGGAGCCAGGATGGAGCCTGCAAGCCCCGGTGTGACACGAGGGCTTGTCCGTGGGCTGGCCGTGGCGCACGGAGCACTGTGTCCAAGCACGCCTGAACCCCAACCCTTTCCCGGAGCCGGCAGCCCCAGAGCCACACGCCGGAGGATCTACCTCGTGGGAGCAGATCCCAAGCAGAGCTGAGAGCAACCTAGCCCTCTCTGGGAGAACGGGCCTAGAGCTTTGGATCAATGCCTCAGAGAGAGCAATTGGCAAGCACCAAAACCACAGTCTTCGCTCGGGCTCGCTCAGGGACTTGAACTCCCAATGGCTCTGTGTTACTGCCCTGTCCAGAGGCCTTGGCCCGTTGTGCTAGGTGTTGCATACACAGCAAGAGAACATCCTTCCGGTCAGGCCACTGGCCTGAGCTCAGTCTACACAGGTGAGAGAAAGGGCCATATTATCACCCCCATTTTACAGGTGGGGAAACTGAGGCATGAAGTAACTAGAAGAGGTAGGAGTTGAACCAGCCAGTGCCTCATCCACAAGACCAACCTGCCCATCGAGAGGGACGAGGCGCCTTGAGTCATTAGGTCCCTGGCCCCCACCCAGCCAGTTGCTAGGGGCGACCACCTGACGGCTGTTTGGTGACCTATCTGAAATGAGTTTGAGGGTCTCAGCGCTCAGGCGGCTGTCGCCACCCCAGGAAAACGCCCAGCCTGACAGATGAAAATCAGCCTCCGGGTGGGCATGTCCTGAAGAAGAGCCAAGGACGACGATGCTGTGAAGTCTGAGATTCTCCCCCCACTTCTGGGGACGTTAGGGGGTGGGGGAAGGGAGCAGTGTATCTGCTCCAGAGCCAGGTTTACGCACAAGCGAAGTGCGAGGGGCCTCTACGTGCAAAAAAATCCCTCGGTTGTCGTTGCACCCTGGCCTACGTACTGCTCTGTGTGCAAATACAAAACTTCACCATTTCTATGGGCTGCAATTCTGCTCCAGGGCCTCAGACTGCACCCAGGCCCTGCTGCGAATGGACCTGAGCCCCCCCGACTGTGAGTCTGGCCCCTGGAAAGGTTAACCAAGGGGTCACTCCGGCTGTTGCTGGTCTCGGCGTTGAGCCCAGGCCTGGGCGAGTGGCTTACCGCAGGCAGCGCTGCCTTTCCTCGCTCGGGAAGGTCAGCTCTGGGGGGAGATGGGGCGCACGAGCACCTCTCCCCAGCACGCTCCTGGAGAGCGCGCTTCCTCCCGGCTCCCAGAGCGGGCGTCTGTCTCTAAGCTACAGCCGCTGAGATCCCTGGCGGCGGGGTGGGGCGCTCCAGGTGGCGAGGCTGCTCCTGCAAGGCGGACGTGTTTCCACTGGGACCACAGCCCCCCGTTTCCCCCCCTCCCGCCCCCTTTCGCATGGAACAGGCGAAGGCAGCGGCTGGCCTGTGCCTACCTCAGTGCGTTCAGGAGCCCCTCTGTGCTGTTGGAAGGCTGCTCTTTCAAGACTTTGATGCACCCTTTCATCTGCCGGAATGGGAGAGAGAGCGCCAGGCTGGTCAGAGCGCCCGTGGGACGAGCACGTGGCAGGTGGGTGCAGGGAACGGCAGCCCCCTCTCCCCCGCCCCCGTGGACGGCACGACTGCCCTGTCCTCTGTGCGCTTCCCAGCGCTCGCTCGGCTTCTCCGGCCCGCCCCCTTCTGGCTGTGTCTGCGCCCAGCTCTGGGGACGGAGGGGTGAGCGTGGCATCGGCAGGCACAAGCACCCGACCCTCCGTCGGGCTAGCGTGGCGACCGCCCCCAGAGAAGACCCAGCCGCCTGAAGGCCCACCCAGATTCTGTCCTCGCTGCCCCGGCAGGCAGATCCAAGCACCAAAAATCACAGCTGGGTTTTCAGAGCTGCCCGGGTTCTGGAATCGTCCCAATGCTGCTGCGCCTGGGGGCGGCTCTGCAGGGGTGGCGCTCTGGTGTACAGCTAGTCCCGAGGAGGGTGGGGAAGCCCTGGGCTGGGTTCCCTAGGGTGGGGGTGCAATCTCCAGCCCTAGAGGTGTGGAAGTCCCAGCTCGACACAGCCCCGGCTGGGCTGATGAGTCGGGGCTGGCCCTGCCTCGGGCAGGGGGCTGGACAAGACGCTCCTGAGGATTCTGTGATTCTAGTCTATGATTCTGCAGGGGCCTTGGTGTGTTAAGCACCGTGTCTTCTAAAACCGTCTGGGGGCGGGGTTAAAACCCCAGCCAGGGGCCCTCTCTGGAGGTCTCGCTGGGCGGTCCCCAACGGGTGGGGTGGGAAAAGCTTAGCCTTGAGGCGGCCCTGGCGCTGTCCCCCATCCCTTCGTATATCTCCGGAGCTTCCTGAGCTCTGACCCGCCGCCCCTGCTATGCGGCAGGCTGACTGCTGGGCCTGCCAGCTGCTCCGGTGAGCCCGTGTGCTGGGGCGGGCCTCCTGCACGTTCCCGCAGGCGGGAATGCAGCTGGGGTTGGACTTCCAGCCTGGCCGGCTGGTAAGCGCTGGGCGAGGCTTGGCTCTGCGGGTGTCCCCCCAGTGTCTCTCACCAAGAGGGAGGACAGCGGGGGCGGTTCACGCTCGGCTGCTTGTGACAGGCTCCTCCAGCCAGAAGAACCCGCAGAACTCGGGTGGAGGTTCAGGGTCTTCTTTCTGACCTGGCCTGAACTGGGAGGTGTCTGGTCGGATGGTCCTGCCAATTGCCAGGCCTAGGTCAGGTCCCACGGCACCCCCCAATCAGCCTTCCCGCCTCCAGTGTTTTGCCAGCGCCCCCCCCCGCTGGGCCCTGTGGCGTGTACAGAGTCGGAGAGTCACTCACGTCGATCTTGGAGGTCTTTGCGAAAGCCCCCACAGGGTGGACGTGATCGTAGAGGATGATGACGCCGACCATCACTCGCATGCAGAAGAGAAGGGTCTCTGTGTTGGTGAACCGGCTCCTGTATTCCCTGCCACCAGAGAGGGGTCAGAATGAGAAGCCGGGGGAAGAGTTTGGCAGGGTCTGATGGTGTCCTTATTGCTGCTGGCATCTCACGAGAGGGGGGGCAGGTAGGGAGGGTGTCACGTCTACCTGTACATGACCCTTCTGCGTGGGTGCCTATCATGCTGCTGGGCTTAGGGACCTGCAAGGAGCTCTCAGTCACTGTGCGGATTTTTTCCATCCAGTGCAGATTAAATTTTTACGCGCACCGAGGCACGTGTGAATGTGCACCACCACTGGAAACACAAACCTAGCTGTGGGCGCCCAGCTAATCAGCGAGGCAGCATGTGACTCTCATGCAGCGTCCAGGGAACGTTGCTCCCGGTGCTCGGGCATGGCAGGGACTCATGCCTCGTCAGGTGGCTGCTTAGTCCGGCCTTCCCCATGGCCGTTGACTGACTCCTGGCCCTTGGATTTTACAGGCCCCCCACCAGCCAGAAGGGAATACTCACGGAGTCTCCAGCATCACCCGGCAGACGCAGGCCATGGTGCTTAGACAGTCAGTTGTGTCCTCGATGGGGAGGGTCTTGTTCTGCAGCCAGACAACAAGAGACGCTAGATTTGCCTCCTGCTCCCGTGTTGCCCCTCGCTGGGGGAGGCATCAATTAGGAGCTGAATATCGTACTCATCTCGCTAGCTCCCTCACCCCTCCCTCTGCAAACCCTCTTGCCTATTCCTCAGTTGGCTGCTCTCCCTGCCTGAGGCCAGTTTCTTAGGATGCAGGATCCGGGCCGGGGATGCTGGAAAAGTGCTGAATTCACGGAGGATTCCGCCCGGGCCCACGTCCTGTTTTCTCTCGTGGTGAATCTCGGGACCAAGCTGACGGCTGTTGGGCACCGGTGGAGGGTCGCTGGTTTACCCAACAGGAGCAGCAAGGTGCTGGTCTGGGTTCCTCTCCACAGGCCCCTGCCTGCCAGCTTTTGGGGTTCTCTTTCTCTCCCCGGGGGGCTCGCTCACCTCGGAAACAAACTTGGTGGTGGCGTTGCTGAGCGTTTTCAGCATGGGCGTGGCCTCGGCGTAGAAGAGCGACATCCGGTTGGCCATTTCGTTGTTCACGTCGCTCTCGGCGTCTAGCTGCAGGACGCGAGACGGTCGTGTGAACCCCAGCAGGACTGGCAAGTGCTGGCAAAGTCTCAGCCCGTGCTCATCGGTGCACCAACCCTAGACTGCCCCAAGCCTGCTCTCCCGCCCCTTTTTCCGGTTGCCCCAGGGGCCCATTTGCATCTGCCCTTGCTCTGGGGATGTTTCCAAAGCACCAGGCTCTTCCTGGCTGCCTGCCCCCTCCAGGCCAGCCCTCTCGAAGGTTGGGTTTGCCTGGGGGTGGCGCCCTGCCACAAGGACATGGCAGCACAGAAGTTCTGCGGCACGGCGCAGGCCTGGGATTTGCTGGGCGCGGTGGCTCGACCCAGTCGGGGTTCGGGGTTGTGCTGCCCAAGCCGTGCGGGGGGTGCAGGGAGTCTAACTCCGCAGGCTTCTGGTTCCTCCTGGGCATCCCATGGGGAGCAGCCCCCAAAGAGGCCTCGTTCTGCCACCCCTTTGGGGAGCATCGTGTGACCCCCGCTGCCCCTGCAAGACCCACTCCTCTTACTTTGCTAGTGCAACCGTTTGAATCTGGGACCTCTGGAGCTGAGTCTAGGAGCCTCTACCCTCTGAGCTAAAAGCCAGCTGGCTCCCAGCCCATGCTGTGGAGGTCTCTTGGTCTTATCTGTTGCTGTGGTCTAGGTGCCACTGCATGGGACAGTGAACCACACTAGGTGTGTGGGTTACACTAGCGGTTTCGGCAGTTTTTTTTACCTGGTGCAGACAAAGTTCAGAAGGCCTCCAGCCGTTCCATGCCAGGCAACATCTCCACCCGGCCTGCTGAGCGGAACTCAACCCTTTCGGGAGGGGGACCTACCTCTTACCTGCAAATTGTTGATGCGATTTCGGCTGATGGTTCTTCTGTAGTAGCTAAAATCGTTCTGGATGGCAGGGTTGGTCATCTGCAGCAAACGTGGACAGAGAGGGGGTGGAGGAACGCTCCCTTATGGCAGAATGGGGGCTAGATCTGGAGCGGTGAGACTGAGGGGCTAGCCTTCCAAGAGATGGCTGAACGAGGCATGGAGGGAGGCTACCCCAGCGGTGAAGGGTGGGAGTAGCCCAGGGAGCTAATGCGGGCTAGTTTCATCGCCATTTGTCTATCAAATGGGTCGTTTGGGTGGCGCTCGAACGCCAAGCAAAGCGGAGCGAATTCGCCAAGTCCCAACTTCGCCTGATGCGGCGGAACGGGCCAGGGCGCATCGGCTGAACAGCCTGGTTGGCACAGGGCCGTTCCTTCGGCACGGAGCAGCGACTCTCTCGACCGAGCGCCCGCTGCTGCGCACGCCGAGAGCCCAGGCCGCCGGCACCAACTTTCCCTACCTTGAGCTCATCGAAGCTGAGGGTGAAGTGTAGGATTTCTGCAAACTGCTTGGCGAGGGCTTGTTCTCGCTCGAGGTGCTGAGTCGGGGCATAGGGCGGGCAGGTCAGCGCTTCCAGCAAGCTGCGCAGAGCGTTCTCTGGGAGCAGCCGGAGAGAGAAGTGACGCGTTGCAGGGCAGCACGTCTCCCCCCCGCAAACCAACCCCTCCTGGGCTCCACCCCTTCCCGCCCTTCCCCGCAGGGAGCAGCTCAGGCTGAGCCAGCAGCAGATGTAACCTCTCCATCTCACACACTCATGGGCTTTTCTGCCCAGCCATGCCAGGGCCACAGCCAGTGGTATTTCCCCCTCTCGAGCTGCGGGAAGCAAGGCTCTTCGTTCTCAGCTAACCCACTGGGTGAATACCCTGGGTCTCATTCCCACAGTGAGCAGCCCCCCTTGGCTCAATGAAGGAAGGGAGGGCCGCCCTCCTGGAGCGGGGATGTGTCCTTCTCAGCCCCTTTTAGCCAATAGGCTTCTCAAGGGAGCCTGGGCTGGCCAGCGCCCTACCCTCCAGTCTCACAATCCCCATTTTACAGATGGGGAAACCGAGGCACAGAGCTTGGAAACGCAAGACAGTGGCAGAAGCAGGACTCACAGCCCTAACCACTAGACCATCCTCCCCTCTGAAGCCCAAGGGCCAGCGCTGCTGTCCAGGCTGAGGCCCATGCTCTGGTTGTGCTGAATAAAGGACAGGTGGGTGCATCCTAGTGACAGAGTTTGGAGGGAGGGGCGGGGCGCTGCCAGCAATGTTCCCTCTAGTCTTTTCCATCCACATGTGGAATAATATTTGACTTGCACCGAGGCATGTGCCAGTGTGCACCACCCGCAGAAACAAAAACCGTAGCTGTGGGCGCTCTGCTAATCAGGCGGGTGGCACGGGCATCTCTCCTGAGCGCCCACCCAAGCACCCGGCTTCCGGGGCGCACGGGCTGCGGTCAGCAGGGGCTGGGCGCGGAGACGGCGCGCGGAGGGGCGTTCGGGCTCACCCAGGCGAAGGGAGAACTCATAGAAGCGTTTCAGCTTTGCCACGAGAGGGCACACGGCGTGCCAGGCCTTCTCCTGCAGCTGGAGGTCGTTGGGGTTTTGGATCGCCTGCAAGGAACCAAGGTGGCAAACTCAGGCTCTGGGCCCAGATCCCGGCCGGTGCTCGGGCCTGCCGGCATGGGGGGCAAAGGGACAATTGCACAGGGGCCTGGCTAACGGCAGCTGGAGCCCCGGGCCCCTTTGAATGGCCATGGGAGCGCCGCTCTGTGCAGCTCTGAGGGCTGGGGGAGCCCAGCGAACTGGGCCACGCTAAGGGTTGGTTGCCATAGGCCCTCTCGGGGTGCGGAGCTGGGCCCCCCGTCCCCGGGGACTGCCAGCCCCATTGCTCCCAGGCCGACAGCCGTACCTCTCGAATCTCCAGGCCCGCGCCCGTGTAGGACTGCAGCTCGGCCAGGATGGTCTGCGCTTCCTCGAGCACCGCGTTGACCTGGTTCCACACGGCTGTCTCGGCTTCGGTGGGCTGCGCATCTGCAGGAGACCCCCCCCCAACCAACGGGTCAGCGCGCGTGGCGGCTGGCAAGGGAGCTGTGGAGGCCGGTCCCTGGGCAGCGTCCGCCCCGGGGGCCGGCGCGTCTGGGGCGCAAAGGCAGACAGAGCGCCTCCGGGCCGGGCTGCCGGGCACGAGAGAACCTTCCAGGCAGCGGACGAGAGGGCTGGGCTCCGGCAGCAGGGCCAAGCCCTGGCCTGCCCTGGGCCGCGTCTGCCTGCTAATCGGAGCTGAACTTTCTGGAGGCCTGGCTGCCCTCTCTCCACGGGCCTAGCCCCACGCCCAACGGAAAAGAAACGTGTGCAAAGGAAACAACGCAACCAAAACCAAACCAAAGCGAAGGGAGGAAACGGCTCCGGCCGAGAGACCAACCCAACTGGAATGAGATGCCTTGGGAAGGGGACTTCCCTCCGCCGGCCTGGGGCTGATCCCGGACCAAAGCCGGAGGCAGCGGCCCTCCGGCTGACGTAAGGTGTGGCGGGACGGGGCCTCTCTCTGTCTTGACTAAGCTCAGGTCCCAGTCTGACTGCTCCTGAGCGCGTCCTTCCCTCCCCACTAGGGTGGCCAGGCGTCCGGTTTTCTACCAGACAGTCCGGTATTTGCGCTTTTTGTCCGGTAAAAAAAAATCAGAGAATACCGGACATGTGCAATGTCTGCTAGTCTCTGATTTTTCCGGCTGCGCACCGGACGGAAGCCTGGCGAGGGCGGGGGGAGTGGCTGGGAGGCGGGGCTCCGGTTGCCACTCTGGGAGCCCCAGAACGGGGAGGGGGGCTTATTATCCTGCGTTCCTTTTTTTTT
>JANRFK010002918.1:15639636-15650153 GCA_030068395.1 Apalone spinifera | reverse complement strand
CCCACGAATGCTCAGGACACTATTCATATATTTCGGTTACTCTCTCCGGTGCCACAGGACCATTGGTGTTTCATAAGTTCCTTTAGTTACAGACTAACACGGCTCCCCCCCATGGCTTCCCTCAGTCCTTTGCCTTCCGAATGGCATCCCACGATGAGGGCCGTCTCGTGGGGCGGAGTATGAATGGAGACGCCTATTCCCGGCTCATCTCTCTCGCCTGGTTTTTGGTCTCAGCCGCTCATGGCTTCTTCCCTGCTCTGCCATGAAGAGGTTTCTGGGAGCCCACGCCGTCAGCCCTCGCTCGGGTGCTGTGGCCTGCCGAACAATCAGCCCCCCGGCCCTTGCTCCATCGCTCCTAGCCTCGTGCGTCTCTGCGGCCCCGTGAGCAGCTCTCCCCGCGGCGGGCGGCTGTCTGGCAAGAGGCGCTTTCAAAGGCGTTGGCGCGGGCCCGGCTGCCGTGGCGCTCGGAAAGCCAATACGCTAGCTGAACAGTCGCCGGCCTGGTGGCAGAGCTGTGGGAGGGTTGTGAATGGTGGGGCCCTTCTCGTGCGCTCTTGTGGCTGGCAGGCCGGCCGAAGGAATCCCCGTGGCGGCTGCTGCTGTTTTGGGCTGACTGGGGAGCAGTCCCACTCGAGGGCCCTGGACCATAGACCGGGGTGGGCAATAATTTTTATGGGGGAGCCACTTAATGAATTTTGCTATGTGGTCACAGGCCGACTCCACCCTGGAAGGGGCGTGGCCTGGGAGGCAGGGGCGTGGCCTGGGAAGAAGGGGTGTGGCCTGGGAGGCAGGGGCGTGGCCTGGGAGGAAGGAGTGTGGCCCAGGAGTAAGGGGCGTGGCCTGGGAAGAAGGGGCGTGGCTAGGGACTCGCTTCTCCCCAGGGTTGTCTGGGGCTGGAGGCTTTGAATGACAAACACGGCAAAGGGCCGCGGCTCCAGGCCCCGCCCCTACCGTGTTGCCTGGCAGCCGCCCGGGGTTGCTACGGCGACGTAAAAGACTCGTGGCTCTGGCCCCTGCCGGGGTAAGGCTGCAACCATGAGCCCTGAGCCATTTAAACGGGATCCTGCTGCCCCGCCTGGACATTCGGTGGCACGGGGCGCGGGATATAACCAGAAAGCAGCCAGATGCAGTTGGCGGGCCGGATCCGGCCCCCGGGCCGTAGGCATTTTGGAGCAGCGCCCCTCCGCTGCTCTGCTGCGTCTGGAAGAGCGATTCTGTAACCGAAGAGCCACCAGCGTTTTCCAGAGGGAGGTTAAATCGAACGGACTTTGGGTTTGTTTCCTGGCCCCCGCGCCACCATCCGCCACCGCGCTAACCCCGCCCCGTCGGAGACAGTCGCACCGGCCAGGAGCCACCACTGTCCCTGCCAACACTTCCGTCCCCGCGCCTGTGAACTCCGGTCCCTCCCCCCACACCACAACTGCCCTCAGTTACTGAACGACCGGCGCCGGCCCCAGGGGAAGGGCCCTCTGCCCTGTGTGAAGACCGCCTGGACACAGGCGCCCAACGGAGAGAGGATGCTTCAGTGGAGAAGCAGCGCAGCTGGGGAGGAAATATCCCGGCCAGCGTTTTCACAGCAGACCCCTCCCGCTGGGTGTCGTCATCACCTGGATAATTTGATTTTCAGAGGTGTGGGGCACTTCCAGAGGGAGCGGCCAGTGTCCTGCGCTGCTGAAAACCAAGCCCTGGGTTTCCGGACTGGAGTCTGGGGTTAGTGCTGCTCGTGGCTTGTTCGGGGGCGCCTCAGGACGGTTGGTGCTATTCAAACACCAACGAAGGACGCTCCCTGTTTGGAGGACAGACAAGTTAGCCCATGACTAGAGTTTGGGGAACAACAACAGGCAATTTACACACAGGTGCATGTGATTCACCATAAGCAGCACAGCTGAAGTGGGTCTATACAAGGCATTTTAGTGAGACCAGGGCAGGGGCTGCGTGCATGAGTTCTTTGCATAGGGGATGGGTCATGTGGAACTAAGTTTTGGCACCACTGTTCCTTGTAAGCTGTGCACGTGTGTGGCCACTCTGGAGAGATTCACATGCCACCCAGCTGAGTAGCTGAGCACCCACAGCTCGGTTTTTTACTTTCCAGTGGTGGTGCACATTCACACATGCCTGGGTGCACATAAGTATTATTCCACACACAAATGGAAAAGGTTAGAGGGAACATTGTCCGGCACCCAAGTTTGAGAAGGCCGGTGCTCTCAGTCCCTGTCTTTTCCTGCCCCAGGGACGGCGCTTTGGTGAGAGAGACTTTTTCCACAGTGTTTGGCTCCAAAGGTTCCAGTTCCAAGGGAACCAGCCTGTAGCATTCGAGTCTTGTCCGATTCCGATCAGGTCCCTTGCTGAGACCAGGCCCTAGCGCGGCCAGCCTCACCCCAGCCGGCAGTCTTGGGCCAGCCTTTTGCTTTTGCTTTCTGAGTGGTAGACACTATCGAAACAAACCACAAGACAAAAAAAAAAAAATAGCTGTGAGGTCTCTGTGTTGAAAGGGCTGCAAGTGGACGCTAGAAAAACAGCCCAGGATGTCCTGGGTGGTTGAAAACACAATGCACTTTGCACTCCCCACCGACTAACCGATTCTAATCCTGGTAATTTCCGAGATCCTGCCAGGCGTGCCGGTTCCACCTACAAGCAGAGCGTTCACCCTTCAGCCTTCAGACTGCGCACCAGAGGCCAGGGTGATGGGTGCATCATGGAAACATGACTATCTGATGGGTGGGTGGAAGTTTTCTGTTGCTCTTTCCGGTCTTGGCTTCTTTTCTTCCTCTCTCTTTTCCCTTCTGTGCCTTCCTTGCATCTCTCTGAGTTGCAGTTCCCGGGGCTCTTAAAGCAGCTTCCTTGCTCATGCACTTTTAATTACAGGGCTCTGAATTGCCAACCAAATTGGTGCTTCTCTCCAGCTCCTGCTATACATCAGAATGTATGGGTTTGTGAATCCCTCTGCCAAGCAAGCCAGATTCCCCCAGTTGTGCATGGTTATGACAGCTGCCTCTTTCCCTGGTGTGGGCTCTGCATCTTCTGGTGATGCCCCTCACCCCTTCTAATACAGGGAGGGAGGCTAAGTACCCCGTGGGGTTGAGAGGTGCCTGGATGGTTGGATCTAGGGGGAGGACTTTAGGTTTTTCCCAGTTCAAGCACCGACTTCCTACTGTTTTACATCTTCAGCCAAACGGGTCATTTTTCTGCTGAGCGGGTCGGCCCTCCGTCCGTGGTTGGTTCCTCCGGCTGCAGCAAACTTCAGGGCAGCCAACCAGGTGAAGAGCAAACTCCACTCCGGAGCTTCCTGATCTCCCCGGCCCATTGTCCGAGTTATGAGCCCAGTTCCAAACCGTCTTGCCTCACAGACGTTCCAACCTCCTGCCCCGCAGGGCTAATGCAGCGGCGGGCAGCCTTGGGGCCCATTGGGGGTCTCTGTGGGGCCCGCGAGATGTTTTGTGACCGTTGCCCACATGCAGGGTTGCTGGATTCATGTGTTTTTTCCCCTCCTGGTGTGACTGGCACGGTCGGAAAGCCAGGGCGTGTGAAGGGAGGTGTGGGCAGATTGTACCCAACACGAACTGTGAGAGCCGGGCGCTCCCCTGCAGCCCACCCCAGCGTTGCTGCAGGGCAATTGGCACCTCCTGCAAATTCTAGATGCATCCGCGCTGGGAGCAAACTGCCCTGTCCCGGGAGGCCGCCTTGGTTAGGATGATCTTGCAGCCGCTGAGATGGAGGAGGGCCACTCGCTAATCGCTGGGCTGATGGGAAAGCAGAAGATGAGATGACCCCAGTGGTCCTCTGGGAGCAGCTACACTGGCTTCAGAACAACACCAGCTGGTCCAGCTCCCGCTGCTGCTCACCGAGGCTCACAGCCTCAAAGGCATTTAGGGGCACAGCCCTCCGCGGAGTTAGGCCCCAGAAGAGCTGGCTGCCCCTGTGGCCTCTTGCTATGCAGCCTCCGTATGCCCAGGATCAGAGTCAAGCTCCTGACTTTCATCAGGAGCGCGCACTGTGGCATGGGCCTTCCCTACCGAGCAGAACATCTGTCACACACAGACCACATCCTCCCCGACAGCTTTGTTTCACAGCCTCCGCGAAGCTGCAGACCCCAGGCACTGAACGCAGTAGACCGAGGGCGGGGCTGTCTTGTGTGCCGGTCTGAGGCTGTGGGAACTCCCTCGGGGAAGGTGAGAAATGGCCACAGATCTCTCTGCTCTCAGGGTGCAGAGCAAAGCGGGCTGCTGGGACCGAGCCTTCGCCCAGCGCCCCGCCCAGAACCGTTTCTGAGCTTTGCCAGCTGCTCCGGGAGCAGGGAAGCGGTTCACGCATGCACATGTTGCACAGATGCTGCGGGGATGAACATGGTCTGAACTGGTAGACAGCTGACACCAGATGGCTGTTGTGCTCCCCCTTGTCTGCTTGCTGGGTCCACCGGTTGTCTCTCCTCGGTAAGGCCAGTCCTTTCCTTCTCTGCATGTACAGCACCTTGCACAGTAGGGCTCTCTCCCTGGATGTGCTCCCACAATACACAGGCGAAAATGTGGCTATCGCTTTCACTTCCTGCAGCACTGGGCTGGATTTGAACGTGCAACATAGAAGGCAAAGTCTCCATGTTCCTCTCCCGGCCCCTGAGCCATCCGGTTCCTCCTTTGAGGGTCCTTTTTGTCCATCCCCGCACAGCAATTCAGAACCATGATCCTCTGCCTGAGGTTACCATGACAAACGTGGTATTTTCCAGTCTGCGGCTCGCCACGGAGGTAAAACCAGCTGAAAAAGAACAGCCGTCTCTCTGTCAAATGAGAAGTGCGGCTATTCAGAAGTGCTAAATGAATGTGAACCGTAAAGCTCCAAGAGGCCTTTTTGTTAAATCGATACCTCCACAGGCCTTGTAAACTGTCTGACACTCCTCATTAAACCGTAAGGCCCCAGCTGATGCTGCGCGTTCCGTCCCTCCCTAAGCTCTCTGTTTGGAGCTGCAGGGATGGGGAGGGCGTTACCTGCTCTTTTCTTCAATCCCCGAGCCAGTGGCGGGGGCTCAGTGCCTGCAGAACAAACATGTTTGGCCCCCTAAAGTGGCAGAAAAAGCCCTGAGCGTAAATCCAGGATTAGCGAAATGGGAGAGCCCATTTCTTGGGGCTTGGCTCCAAGTGGGGAGGGGGTGCTCTGTCTGCAGGATGGCTCGGAGGGCAGGTAAGGCGGGACGAGACCACATTTGGATTGTGTTTTATTTCTCTGGTTTAAAGAAAGGCCAGTCCCACATCGCTTCATCCAATCGGGCAGAAACCAGGGACGACTCCCCGACCCCGTCTGCTCCCCGCGCTGCTGACACCCAAGGGACGACTCCCTGACCCCGAGATTTCCCCGCGCTGCTGACACCCAAGTGAATTCCCCATCGGCCTGGCGCCAGGGACTTGCAGGGATTTTGCAGCTCTCGGGGCAGGGCTGGGCTGGGCTGCTGCTTTCTGCCTGAGTAGCCGTTGAGAAGGGGCAGGCATAAGTCCGTGCTCACAAAGCCAACCTGCTCTCTTGCCTTTCTTCTGCTCACAAAGCCAACCTGCTCTCTTGCCCACCAGGCTTGGGCCTACGTTAGGCCAGGTGGTTTGGGTGCGGCCCTTTTCTCCTCTTCCCATCCCAATGGGGCCAGCTTTTCATGGCCGCAACCAGAGTTGAATACTAGCACGGAATAATTTATCAGCCATCTTCAGCCTCCATCTGATGGCAATTCCCTCCTATGCCTCTTCCAATGGACTTGTTTTCTGGAGCAAATACAAACCAGTCCGAATTGCAGCGTCTCTAGGCTTGGTAAAACTGGCCACATGGGATTGTTTCTCTACTGGGGTTGGAGCAGCAAGTGCATGGTTCTGTAGGAGAGATGTAACATCCCATTTAAAAAGTTAATCGGTTGAATGTTAAGTTTAACCAGTTAACCAGGATCCTGCGGGCGGGGGGGCCGCTGGTTAACTGCTTACCCAGTAAGCATGACCCAGTGAAGATGATGCTGACGGGGGAAGTGGTGAACCGTTTACATCCCTATTCTGTGTGCATGCAAATTTAAAGTGTGCCGTCTGCAGGTGCTCGGGCACGTGGCTCTGAATGCCTGTTCCACGGGCCATTTGTGGCCAGCAAAATCTAAATGTTTAAGAGGAGCAAAAGCAGCGGAAGCAAATCCCTTGAAAGGTTCAGACGAGCATGTGTGGAAACAAGCGTCGGCAACGTCTCTTTCCTTGTAAGAGACGCGTGGGCCTTTGTGGGATGGAGGGAATTGCTGGTTTGCACCGGGCTGGGCTGCTGCCACCTGCTGTCTGTTGGTGGGTAAGACACCATGGCTTGAGTGGCCCCTTTCGGCCTTACAACCGTGGTTCTCAACTCGTTTCAGTCCACGGACCACCAGGCCAATCGAAACATTTTCGTGGACCACTTCCTTTTAGAGACATGATAAAAAAGCAACCGCTCAGCACCACAGCGGCAGCTACACCGACGCTCAGAGCCTCGGACGGAAGTTACTGGCAACACAACGCGGTTGCGTCCTAGGTGACGCTATGGATGACGCGCCGCGTGCTTGTGAACACGGCGTAAAACAGCCTAACGGCGGCACCTGCTCACGCCGTGTGACTTTGGACAATGTTCCTGTGGACCACCGAAAAAGTCACCATGGACCACCAGCTGAGAACCACAGCCTTAGAAGCTACAATTCTTTTCAGCGCTTTTTCCTCGTGGTTTACTCGTTTCCCACCTGTTAGTCTCCGTGCTTGCACGTGCCCCTCACCATTGCCTCTGGGCGCCAGCAACGGGGCGGATGCTCGGAAGGTGCGGTGAGGAGGAAAATCTTGGGGCTACTCTGGGGCGGATGAGAGGGGAGGACGATTTACTGAGGCCTCAGGCTCAGTGCCCCCCCCCTCCAAGGTCTGTAACTGAGGTGAAATGGGGAGGGGTCGGGCTCCCATGTACAGGAGGCACTGCCGCCCCACCCGTCTCTTGGCAGGGCTGTTTCTGTGGTTTTGCCGCAGGTGATTCTTGGGCAGCACGAAGCAATGAAGAAAAAAGAGCCAGCATGTTCGTTTTTCTTTACAGCTGAAATGTCTCTTTGGCGGCCAGCAGGCTCTGGTCTCTCCTTGGGCCGTTCCTCTCAGTTGCCGTTCTTTGATCTAAAGCCGCCAGAAACAAGGGCCTAGATTCAAAGGGATTTAGGCTCCCAACCGCTGGGAGTTGGGTTCCTAAATACTGAGGGTCTGTGCCCAGGCATCTACGCGCTATGTCCCCCCACTGGTTCTTAGCCCCAGGTGCTGGGGGATGCAGGAGCCAGCAAGAGCCCCAGGGAATAGACAACAATTTAAAAGGAGAAGGGGAGAGGGAAGAATGATCTCGTCTCTTGGACGGCCCTTCCGGGCCACAGAGCCATTCATAGAATCACCGGAGGTCATCAAGTCCAGTCCTCTGCCCTCACGGCAGGACCAAGCATCGTCTGGAGCATCCCTGACAGGTGTCTGACTCACCTGCTCTGAAATCTCTCCAGTGACGGAGACTCCACAACCCCGCTAGGCAATTTATTCCAGTGTTTAACCCTGACAGGTAGGACATTTTTCCTAATGTCCAGCCTCAACCTCCCTTGCTGCAGTTTAAGCCCCTTGAACAGAAGAACGGCCAGACTGGGCCAGGCCCAAGGTCCATCCCGCCTGCCCGGTGTCCTGTCTCCCCACAGTGGCAACAGAGAATCATCCAGTGATCCCTCCCCTGTCGCCCCTTCCCAGCCTCTGACAGACAATCCGTTGTAACTGCCCTATCAATGACTCTCCCTTGAATGATTTTAGGCCCATTCAGTCTCTCCCGATCCCTGCAGGGCCCTGGAAGACAAGGAGCCTCGCTCTCTAGCCCCTCGGCTCTGCTCTCCCCACAGCTGGCTCAGTGTCTTTCCTGAGAGCTCTGTCCCAGTGGAACCTGAAGGAGATGCGGCTAGGAAGGCAGGGAGCTGCGGGGGGTGGGGGTCCGGGGTTCACCACAATATTTGATCCTGGAGCAGCCAACCCCCCACGTTTTTGCAGCGGCGCGTTGCGTGCACAGACGGCCAACTTGGCGAGGGCGGCTGAGACGCTGCGCTCTGCCTGAGGGGGGCTGGGCCGGAGCTCCAGATGCCACGGAGGGGCGCAGAATAGGGGAAGCAGGCAGGAGGGCAGCGATAGGGCTCCTCCAAAGCAGAGCGCACACAGCCGGCAGCATGTGTCACCGGTGGTGCACATCCATGTGTGTCTTGGTGCACATAACATTTATTCTGCACATGGATGGAAAAAATTAAAGGCCCAAGAACCTGGCTTCGAGAGGGCTTGCTGCAGACTGAGGATGCAGGAGTGAAACTCCCTGGGGTGGGGGGGAGAAAGAAGGGGGAGGGCGAATGGGGAGGGGAGTTCAGGATAGGAAGTGAGATGGGGGAGGAGCCAGGGATGGGGAAGGCAGTGGGGAAGGGCAGCATGACACTTTGCAAACCTCTGAGGGATGCGGGGGATGCTCTCCGAGGGGCGAGCGGGCCAGCGGATCCCCACGTGCTGCTGGGCCACCGCCCCCCTGTTCTGGCTGAGTTGCCAAACGCATGACGAACAGCAACCCCCCTGCTCGTCCTCACCTCCAGCCACCGTCCCAGCCCCGCCCTCAGGCCCTGCAGCGAGGCAGAGGGGCTGCCAGTTTTGCAGGGACGCCGCTCTGGTTTTCCAGCGACTCGCCAGCCCCAGGCAAGGTCCCCGGGAGCCGACTGCCTGGTGAAACCCATGGCTGTGTTGTGGCAGGGAGGCAGCCAGGGCGGTTTCCAGGGATGGGGAGTTGCCCAGACCTGCCCTTCGCTACCCACGTTGCCACTTGGCTTCCTGAGAGCTAAGGCCCGCAGGGGGGCTCCAGCCGAGGGCCAGCAGCAGCCTGGCTCCCAGGCGTCGGGGTGCAACAGACAAAGGCGCGTGAGGACGGACTCACGTGCCGGGGATCAGAGCAGGCCGGTCAGGGGCAGGTCGGAGCCAGGAAGAGAAGGCTGGGCATGGGAGGGGATGGGGCTCATTCGAGGGCTATATGGCTGGCAGGAGGGCCGGGCCACTGGCCAGGCGTGGTGGCGGGTCCCGGTCCAACAGCAGGGGAGTTAGAGGAGCTCTGTGCCAGCGCCATATGGATGCCCGAAGCCCAGCCCCAAGGCAGCAGCGTGAGTGGGAAGACCCATCGCCTGCTCCCCGAGGGGCTGTTCTGAGTCAGGCCCTGGCAAGGGAGGGTGTCGTTCCTCTTCCCAGGGGAGCGGGGCGGGTCGACTGAGCTAGGAGTATCCACCCACCAAGTCTTCCTCCCCCCTGGGTGCCCCGAGGCCAGAGAAGAGCAGCTGCCAAGTATTTCGCTCCCTCTGACCCCCATGCACCCTGGGAGCGGCGGGCGCTGCCCCTCGTCCCTTCCCGCCCAGCCGGGAATGGGGCAGGGCAGCCCAGCTGTGCAAGCCAGGAGTGTGAGAGGCGGTGAATGCAAAGCAGCAGGCACTGCAGCCAAGCCGGGGGGTGGAGGGTGGGAGGGAGCCTGCGGGTAACCCCCTTGCAGAGCGTGAGACAGCCCATTCCCCATCGGCCCGGCAGGAAGGCCTAGATATGTCGCTTGGGACTCAGCTGCCGTCCTTCCCGCTGCATCCCTCCCTGCAGATCTGCCCGAGGGGATCCAGCGGAGCCCTGCAAGCGTAAGGGGCCTGGCCTGGGGCCGGCTGAGCATGTCCCATTTCCGTAGTGCAGACCTGCAGCCATTGCTCACGCTCAGGGGCTGCGGCTGGATCCCTTGCGGCTGCCTCCCCCTGCGGCCGCACAGCCCAGGTGAGAAGGGACAACAGCCCAGGGCTCAGTCCATAACATTCCACCAAGGACCCTCCTTTCCCGCCCGCGGCATGGAGCTCCCTGTCCCCCACCCTGGCCAGACCCCACTGTCCCCAGCCGCCCGGCCCGGCTCCCTCCCTGCACCACCGCTGTCTGCGGAGACCCCTGGCTCCCGGGAAGGGCCAGAAATGCCACTCTGCTCCCCTCCCGTCCGCCGGAGCCCCGGCCTGATGTGCCGGCCGTCGTGCTCTGCAGCGCTTTATGGCTGGTGCTCAGGGAGATGGTGCATGGAGCCTGCCGCACTGAATAGGAATCCGGATCCCCAGGACCCTGCCAGCCAGCTGAGCCAAGCCGGGGCCCTGGGTACCAGCCGCTAGCGTGTTCCCACCGCCCCGGCGCAGGGGCGCAGAGAATCAGCAAGCCCCAAGCCCTCCGGAGAGGTGGAAGCTCAGGGTGGCCTCATTTCCCCCCCATTGCCCAATATCCCCTCCCCCAGACCCCACAAGGGCAGCCCCAGGCTGGCCCCCCCCCTTCCCAGGTATTGTTTTGCAGGAGTTCATTGCCTGCTCCTTGGCAGGCGACAGAGGAGCGCATGTCACCGCATTACCCGAAATGCCCTCCCTGGAGCTACCGACCCAGCATCACCCCACTGGCGGGAAGGCCCCCTCCCCCGCAAGAAGCCCCTTTGGAGCGAGAGACGCAAACACCAGGAGGAAT
>JANRFK010002918.1:15603152-15620780 GCA_030068395.1 Apalone spinifera | reverse complement strand
GGGGGGGGTGAAGGAGGCTGTAGGGACCTTGTTCCTGCATGTGCATTAGTGGGTGCAAACACTTGTGACTGTCTATTTAATCCCTATGTGTGCCAGAGCGTTCGGTGCTCTCCCCCAGCCTCAAAGCAGCCATCTTGTCACTGCTGGGGGATGGCCGTGTGAGGGAGGGGTCTTGGCGAGTCTCCTGTGTGGCAGTTTGGGGAAGAGGGCTTGGGACTGGCCCTCGTGAGTTGCGGTGCTGGAGGCCGGCTCCGCCAAAGAACTAAGGGATTTGCAGTCCAGAGCCCCCTGTTTGGTCACAAGAAAAAGCCCGTTTCCCAGGGCTTCACCCCACCAGGCTGCCTGCCAGTGTTCCCTGTAAGCTGAGCGCTTGGCCAGCCACCCCGGAGAGACGAAATGCTGCCCAGCTGATTAACAGAGCGCCCACTGCTGGCCGCATGTGTTTGTCCTGTGGTGCACATCTGCACGTGCCTCGGTGCACGCAACAAATTCTGCACATGGATGGGGGGCGGGAAATAGAGAGGATGTTTGTGCCTGCCATGGGTTTTGTTTTTGTGGGTCCCCCCCCCCAGCCTGCAATAGCTCCTGTGCCCTGCTGTCTAGGTGCTGCTGGTGGGGTGACATGTTTTCATTAAGGTTTGGTCATCTTTCTACCAATCACAACTCTGGAAGCGGGCGGGGGGAGGCGGTTCTCCCTCTCAGAGAACCTTTGCAAAGTGCCACCGCATGATGGAGAACTAACAATGCAGCCCACGGAATGAAGAAGCCCTTTCCGAATGTCAGCCTGTGCATGCATTGCTGTGTTGCATGCGGATATAGTGTGTGTCTAGGCATGCACGGTGCTTGGGTGGACACACAGTGTGCTGTCCACACAATGGTACACACACGGCATGCAAGCGATGTCTTGCGGATCTGGGTTTTGCACCAATCTGTTGCTATGGTTCTTTAACTGTTTGTGTGGCAGCTTGGGTGGGGATATGGTAAATAATTCGGCAGCCCCTTTCATCCAGCTCTGGCCCCCAGGAAGGTCTCAACTTCATCCCTTGTTCCAGGGATCGAGGTTCCCTCCCATTCCTGGGACAATATGGGATTATCCTCGGTGGGGATGCCTTTTATCCTCTGGCTCCTAAAATTATTCAGGGAGCATGAACTCCATGGCATCAAATGGTGTCCTATAGCTGAGCCTTTCAGCATCCCTCCGTGTGTAAGTGTTCTGTGTCCCCACACTCCTCTCTGCACACACAATGGATGAGTGCACAAACTGAGCAGTGTGGCGCAGGTGGAACTGAACCTAGGACATCTGGCGCTTAGTCTTGAGACTTAGTGACTCATCTTAGGCGCTAAGGCTGTAGAGCAAGCTCATTGTTCTCTCGGTAATGGTCTAAGAGCCACTCACGCCATGGACAGTACATCACACCCACACCTTCCCGGTGTGCATGTAACTGTCTAGGGGTGATCTACATGGGCATTGGCTTGTGACCGGTGTTCCCCTCTGCCCCAGCCCACCCATTCCCCTTACAGGTTCAGGGCCCTTATCTTCTGCTGCTCCTAGAGCGTTTGCTCTGCCCTAACCATGCAAATATCAACCGTGCCCCATGGCATCCCTCAACAGCTCACTGTTCTCTTATGCAAAGTGTGGTCACTCCAGCTGACATGGGGCCTTGTGTGCATCTGCTGGGAAGGCCATCCTTCCTGTCCCTGCATACTGGTGGGGCCCTACTTGGTACCTGGCGCCCGGCTGTTTTTCTGCCTTTGGTCGTGGCCGTGGCTGGTGCACCAGGAAAATCCTGCCTACTCTAGGAGCACGAAGGATTAATTCTGGAGCAGTTGAAGAGCTGCCTGTGTCTCGAATCAGTAGGGACTTGTGGTGGTCTGTAGAGGGTGCCGTCCTGTGAACTGGAAGGCAGGGGGACCCCAGGAGACCCCCTTCTGATTGTGGGGGTCAGAGGACACTGGGGGAGCAGAACAGCTGTAGCCAGACCATTCTGTGAGGTTTAGAATAATAAATCTCTGCAGCAAGTCAGGAAAACAGCGGAAGGGAGAATTTCCCTGCACCACGTGAGTCCAATAGTAACTCTGGTGCTCTGGCTTCTTGTGTCTAGCAAATCCTCCCTCTGCGCTCACGCAGCACCTCAGCCCCCAGCACTGCGGAGGTTTAAATGGCGTTACCAGTTGTCACTCAGTGAAATGCAGTTGCTTCTGGGTTGGAACACAGCGATTGTCACAGCATCCTCGCGCCGGGGTTGATCAGGAAAACGGAGGCAGGCCGGCATCTGCCCATTGTACAGATGGGAGAATTGAGGTGCGTGGCGAGGAGATGGGACGTGCTAGTTCCAGCGGCGCAGTCTCGAGGATGGCAGAGGCCTGGATCCCAGACGTGTAGTGTGGCCTCAGCTCTGAGTTAGAGCTGCGGGGAGTATTGTAAGTGGGAAGAAAGGGGCTGACCTGAACTCAGGGCTAGGGATGTCCGTGCTTAACCAGAAAGCATCATCGTTACCAGGTAACTGGTGAGCTGGAGCAGCTCCCCTGCCCCACACCTGGGGCTGCTCCAGCCCAGTGGGTCTGGAGCCCCCCTGGCCTGTAGGATCCTGTTTAAGCACTTACACTCATATCCTGACTAAGGCTATGAAACCCCATCTAATCTGAGTGACACTTAACACCCAACTCCTCAGTCCCCACCAGAAACCACTTGGACTCTACTAGTAATGAGGAATTGGGACGTCGTTTCACAAGGTGGCGTCTCGCTGTGGGGCCAAGCTGGGAGCTCTCCCCAGCCAGTCCTGCCGAGCGTGTGCAGCGCTGTTAGTCCCAGGCCGGAAGACTCGTTTGGCTTCCTGGCTCACCGAGGCCCTCCTTGTTGTGAACTGGATCTGGTTGCGGCGCCCCTAGTACCAGCATCTAAGCCCTGAGCTTTGCTGGCTGAGCCTTGGCATAAAGGGGGGGAGAATAGGTGGGATGCAGGGAGCTTGCTCTGACCCTGCTGGGTATGCAGGGTGTGACATTAAGTGCTGCCAAATGTGCCCCACTTGATCTTCCTCCTTAGGCCCAGGGGACCCACTTCTTGGAAGTGTGGGGCAGGCAGCTCGATGGGAGGGAGCTTAAGATCTCCAAAGTCAATACTCCCCACCAGGGTGGGGAACCTACAGGCTGGGAGCCGGATCTGGCCCCCAGCTTGCCTGGATCTGGTCCTCAGGCTTGGGGCTCCCCCAGCATTGGGGAGCCTGTACTGGTGCTCCAGTACCCCCCACTAGCCTCCTGAAGGGCTGGAACACACTCTACCAGCCTGGGCCCTCCAGCCTCTGGTGTGTGAGGGGAATGTGGGGAGTGTCTTTCTGCTTCAGTCAGGAGGTGTCTTGTGCTGTGTGTGGTGCTTTTCACTCATGTGGCCCCCAACTGACTCTTTTCTGGGCCAGGGCAGCTGACCCACAGAAGGGTTCCCCATCGCTGCTGTAGTCCAAGTCTCAGGACACGCCCTGGTGTGGGATGAAATGGACCCTGTCTCTTTTTTTGGGCTCCAAGCTGGGACCACTAGCCACAATGACTTCCCCTTTTTTCCCCAGAGGGGAAGAGATCTCTAATCAGTTTTAATCCTGTGGGGCTTGGCGGCCACGCAAAGGCCTGTGGAAGCAAAAGGTGCGGGGAAGAATTGGCCGGTCGCTTCGGGGATGCTGCTACTGTTGGCAACCAGCTCTCCACCGTGGAGCTGTCGCCATGGCAACTCCTCAGCACCAGCTCCTAGATGTACCAGGGTAATGAGGAGACTGTCTCTGCCCCCTCCCCTTCAGCACGAGCACAAACAGCCCTGGGGGAAGGGGAGCGCTGGGGGCTGCTCAGCCTCCACCCCTTGCAGCCAGGCCTGCGCTGGGCAGGGATGTTGGAGACCAGGAATTGGGGCCCTTGGTTCTGGAGGAGGGGGGGTGTAGAAGTGGGTCTTTTTGGGGGGCTGCATTGATATGCTCCTTCCATTGCATGTTTGTGAAGGGGCCAATGTGGTGTATATGCACTGGTGAAGTTGCAGGTTTGGGGAGTCCCTGGGAGGCAACCCCCCAAAATTGAGAGGGGAAATGGCCTCCTCAAACTGCTTGCCTAGTCTGGGTCTCTAAGTGCCCCCAGCCCCTACTGAGGTCAGCGGCCGGCAAGGCACTCAGCTGGGGGACTGGCTGCAACTATTTGAGTGGTGGGGGCATCGGTTGCCAAGCTTTGGAGGGCCCCTGGCAGAGCAAGAACCCGGAGGCTGGGGTATTTGTTCCAGCCCGTTTGTGCAGTGAAAGGGTGGGAGCGAGCCAGGCCAGCAACCCAAACCTCCATGCGCAGGCCCTGAGGGAGCTCTCCTCCTCTTCCCTTCCCCCCCCCCCCCCCCCCCCGAGAGCTGAGTGAATTTGCATCCTCTGGTGCCAGGATCCCTGCCGGTCCCCAACTGCTAGCAGCTCCCTGGGATGGGTGCTCAGCCTGCAGCCAGTGTCAGCGCCAAGCATGCAGCTGCTGGGGTTCTGCCTTCCCTTCCCGGAAAGGGCTGCAGAATCCCCTGACAAAATCCCTGTCTTCAAGCCTGGGCCCAGCCGGTCTGGTGCAAACACCACTTCACCTGGGCCACCGGCTGAGGCCCAATGGGGGGCCTTAAAGGCAAGGGCTGGGTAGTGCTTGTGCTCCGTCAGCAGCCTCGTCCCAGACTTCCTGGGAGAGCGTGCTCTGAAAAGTGGGGCTGGGCTGCCCTAGAGTGAGTTTTCGGGGTGGGGTGGAGTTGGCCCAAGGCCAGTACTGAACACAAGGCGGGGTTCCCAGTGAGGCCACTCCAGCACCATCCCCAAACAGGACCCAGGGAAATCTCTCCCCGGCCCTGACCTCTGACAGTTGAACGGGCAGCTCTTGACTCCCAGCGCTGCGACTCGCTGGAGGAGAACATACCTGACGCACCTTCTCTTGTGCAGGGTGGGAGGGTCCCTCTGCCAGCCAGTTCCGCTCACAGGGTGCGCTCCCTCCCTGCATGCCTGGCTGCACGGTCTCCAGGACACAAATTAACATCCCAGCCAAGAGACTTAACTGGCCTGCAGTTCCCACGGCCTGTTTGGCCTCGGATCGTCACTGAAATCCATGGCCGAACGGCTGTGGCTTGGACCAGGGCACTTAGTGGCTTGGACCAGGGCACTTAGCGGCTTGGTCATGTCTCTAGACAGGAGGCTGCAGGTTTGAGTCCCACCCTGGAATTGGGGGCTTGGCATTGGTGCTGTGGCACCGAAGAGAAGCGTGCATTCTGGGTGAGCATTTTGGTGTGCTGTTGGTGGCAATGTCTCGGCCTTAGCCTGGCGCAAGGAACAGGATGTCCTAGGAAAGCCATGAACAGGCCAGGACCAGGCCGGCAGAGTGGGGTGCAAAGCAGGTGTCTGTAAGGACACCAGCACATCGTGCCATTAGCAGAAGCTCGTCTGTCTCCTTCTGAACTGAAATATCCAATTTTCGTTATCATTTTTTCTTTTTTGAGCTTACAAGAGAACACCCGTGTCTTCCTGGCCAGCCATCTGCCACTCAATTAACAGCAATGAACAGCCCAGGCTGTGTGGGAGCATTGCTGAAAGCGACACAGATTCTTTCTTTGCCTACGCAGTCCCTGGCTTGCCAGCGTTTGGCTCCCCTCGAGAGGGTTGTGGGAGAGCCAGGGGATATGAGGAGCTGCTTGAAAGGAAGGGCCTTTAGAAAAGGGCTTCCGGATGCAGACAGGCGAATGTCAGAGCTGCCCCAACAGCACGCTTTGCAGCCCCAGTGTAATGTGCTTGTGTAACCACCACCAAGGCAGACTTGAACCTGGGACCCTCTGAGCTAAAAGCCACTGGCTCCCAGCCCATGCTGTAGAGGTCTCGTGATCTTAACTGTTGCAGTGGTCTAGGTGCCACTTGCAGGACTCAGTAACCACATGAGATGTGTGGGTTTCACTTGCTAAACATTGTGCCCCAACCAGCAGGGGGCGACGATACAGGTCTACTACTGCTACTTGTTTGTGGATTTACTCCTTTAGCTCCAGGGGTAGAGGTCTCTGGTTTAGATTCCAGTCTTGGGCACCATCCCTAATGATGAGCTATGTCTGGTTTGTTGTGCTGGGAAACAACCCCTCTAGAGGTCTGTCCCCTCTCCTCTTAGTGGGGGTCTGGCATCCATCGCTGGAATTCATTACACAGATTCCTCACTCAGGAATTCACCAGACATTAACACACTGCCCTTATCTTGCACCTGTCTTACAAAAAGCTCTTTCCAGGCACTTGTGAAAACTAAATGTTCCACTCAGGGATAACAGCTGTTCTATAGATGGGGAAACTGAGGCACAAAGGTCAACCTGTGACTTGCCTGAGCTTGCAGAGAAATGCAGTGTCAGGCATCCTGCCACCTCCCCTCCTTGCGCTCTGACTCTTGCTCCCCTAACCATGCCCTCTGGATCTAGTCCATTGACACCTGTGTAGGAGGAAATAGCAGCTGAGCTTACAGGTGTGTGCTGGGTGGGGAGCGGTCAGGCTCAAATTGCTCCCTAGAGCAGTGGCGTGTCGCCAGCGCTGTCTGGCATTCCTAAAGGTGGCCTGAGAGCTTGGCCAGACTGACCTGCGAAGTGACCGGGGGGGCCCCTCAGGACTGCCACCATGGGTTGTTCAGAAATCACAAACTGGCTTAAACCTACCAGACTTTTTTTCCTCCTGCTAAACGTGGGCTTCTGTTCCTCTGCCGCCTTGCTTCCCTGCCTCTTGGGTGCTGCTCCAGGGATGCCTTTTCCTCTGCAGCTGAGAGTTAGAAACTTACTAAACTTCCAAGCACAGAGGGCTGTGACTTCAGGCACCTGGGCTGCAAACTCGCCCTCCAATATCTAGTCCCCACCCCTTAGAAAACCATGGGAGTAGCACATGGACCCTGCTGGCCATGTATCCTTGGTGGGGAACCTCGCGGGTGAGACGGTTCCAAAAACACTCTCCTCGTCTCCCTGCCCCCAAAACCCTTCCCAGGGACCCGCCTCACTGCTCTTTTCCTCCATGGATGCTAATTTGTTTAACCCTTCATAGCATTTGGTGCTCCGATTCCCTGGCGCACTTCCTTCCCCTGCCCTGTGCATCCTAGCTGTGCCCCAGCACGGTTAGGATGCACGGGGCGGGGGTGCGCCAGGGAATCGGAGCACCAAATGCTATGAAGGGTTAAACAAACTGGCTCTGTGGGAGGATCCCTGGAGACTTCCCTGCTCTGCAGATCTGTCAGTCAGCACCTTCCTGACTCTACCCCCAGCAGTTAGAGTGGGGGTGCTAGAAAGCAAGCATTGAGGTGCTCCCCTCTGAGGAAGGGGGGGTCCTTCAGCCAGGGGAGAAGAGGAAAAGGCTTCCCAGCAGCCGCTATGACTCCCCAGCAGCCAGATGTCTTCAGAATCCCACCTGGCCGTGCCACTTTGAGTGGGGACTGTAGAATCCGTCCAAGAGAAGCTCTGAACAAGACTATTCTTAGGGTCCTTGCGGTTCCCGCAGGTGTGGAGTGTTGAGCTGTCTCAGCTGTGCCTAAAGCCTGTCTTAGTGTCAGGGGCCATGAGGGGGTCCCTTTCCTGCACCCATGGCTGGCGGGGGGGGGGGGGGGGGGGGGGGGTCTCCCAAGGGGCAGATGAGACTGGATGAGTAAGCAGCACTCCTGGGCCTTCTCTCTAGGGCTCAGGGTGCCCTGGTCAGACACTGCTCCAGGTGTGTCTGATTCAGGCCCAGAGAGGCACAACTTGTATGGCAGCATCCAAACCTCTCAGCCCCCTGCCGTTCTGGGGGGCCGGGGGAGCAGGCAGGCATTCTCCAGGCTTTGGTCTGTAGGAGAGGTGGCTAGTGAGTCCCATTATCCAGCACTGGCTCTTCCAGCAGAACGTCTCTCTCTTCTGGAGTGTGGCTAATAGCGATACTTGGTGTTTGACCATGTCAGTGCTCTGTGCAAAGCATACCTAGCAAAACCACACACACACACACACCCCCCTCCCCCCACATGGCTGGTCAGTGACAGTGAACACCATTCCCTCTGCAGAGGAGGCATGGGGAAACTGAGGCACGGAGGTGGAGAGGCTTGTGGCACAGCTGGGAAGAGAGCCCACAAATTCCTGGCTCTCGGCCCTCTTCCGAGCACTCCCAGTTCTTCCGCCTGCAGGAACTGTGCTGTTCTTTCCAGAGTCCGTGATGGGGAAACACAACAGTAAGCTGGCCCCGGAGATGCTGGATGACCTGGTGAGGAGCACAGAGTTTAGCGAGCAAGAGCTGAAGCAGTGGTACAAGGGCTTCCTGAAGGACTGTCCCACCGGCATCCTCAACCTGGACGAATTCCAGCAGCTCTACATCAAGGTACAGGGGTGGGCAGATGGTCTGTGTTGGGGGGGCAGGTGCTGAGCAAGCTGCTGTGCTGGGGGGGTATAGCTGTTTAAAAAGCTGCCTTTGGTCGTTAGCTGAGACCACGCGCTGACCTGGGGAAGGCAAAGACCAGCTAGGGATCAAGAGCCGCCTTGAACTTCCCCTTCACGGCTGGTGCTGTCTGGACCCTGGGGAGAAGTTGGGCATCTCCACTCGCTGCAGCTGGCACAACCCTCCGACTTGTAGGGTGCCCCTCTGCTAGCAGCACCCTTGTCCTGGGGCCTCAGGAACCCCTGACCACGCCAGCAGCAAACTGCCTGTGGGACTCCGCTGTAGCATGTTTGACTCTTCCTCCCATGTCCAAGGGCAAGATCATAAACGCGGCTAAAACCACCTTTGGCTGCCCCCTCCCTGCAGGCTGAGACAGGCCCTGAATGCGTCTCCTGAAACGTGTGACTGTCCTGGTCTCTTCCACACCCGTCCCTGTAGTGATGGGCATTGGCCCTATTTAGAATGTCAAACTTGCTAAAATTTAGACAAGCCTCTTTCTACAGAGGTGGGGGGGTAAAGACGTCGGCTGGAATTCTTGGTTCTGCCAGGCCTCCAGACTTGTGGCTAGAATACATGGGTCCAAATCTTACTCCTCTTTTCCTCTGACCTCTAGATATATTGAGCACCAGTGTTGATTTAGAAAAGATACTGATTGTGTATGGTTGCTGCTCGGAGTGAATCCCACATACTCCCTTGCCTGGCAGACCCTCTCCGTAGATCTGTCTGCTAGCCTCTTCTCTCCCTGCAGTTTTTCCCATACGGAGATGCTTCCAAATTTGCCCAGCATGCCTTCCGCACGTTTGACAAGAATGGCGATGGGACGATTGACTTCCGGGAGTTCATCTGCGCCCTGTCCGTCACCTCCAGGGGCAGCTTTGAGCAGAAGCTGAACTGGGCCTTCGAGATGTACGACCTTGATGGGGACGGGAAGATAACCCGCCTGGAGATGCTAGAAATAATTGAGGTACCGAACGCAGCGTCGCCTCTAAGGCAGCTGGGCCAGAGGGGCTGCAGCGGGCTGGTTCTGATGGGAAGCTGGCACATGAGCCCAAATGACTAGAATGGAAGCCCCTCCCAAAAATGGTAGCTAATATTTTTTCCAAACTCAAGTTCCCACGAGCCCTGGGACAGTAATTCATACCCTCTGCTGCTTGTAAATCCATGTTCCATGCAGCATTGGCCCTTTCCACACTGCTCTGCCCCTCCCAAGAACTGGGTCCTACAGAATCCTGACCCCTGCCAGCCCTCGGAGAAACTGGGCCCTGAAGGCAAGTGGGGCCCAGTCAGGCGTTCGTGGATGCAGCTTTCTGCACAGAAGTGGGACGGCCCCAGCGGGCCAGGCCCTCCGCTCCCTTTTGCGGGGGTAGAAGAGATGGGCGGATGATTGTCTCCGGTGCTGCCTAGGGTGTAACTTTGGGCACAGGTATCACTTAGTGCTTGTGCACTGCAAAATAGCAGCCTAATGGGGGGTGGTGCCATCTGCCCCCAATATGTCGTTGGGCAGCCTGCCCTGGCCTCCATAGCCATGTGTAGACCGGCCTACACTGCTTAAGTGCACAAGCTCAGCCACAGCTAGTCAAGCCGCAAGTCATCAGGTGTGTGGTCCCCTGCAGCCACCTGTCTCTATGCCCACCCCCAGCTAGACCCCACTAGCTCCAGGAACAGCAGGCGGGGCTGTAGCAGCCTGCCTGGAGCCAGTTGAGTGGGGCAGCAGGGGCCTGGGCTGGCAGAGCCAAGTCATCATGCCTGGCCGCACGCTCTAGCCTGCGGGGCTCACCGAGCTCTGGGCTGCAGAGACCTGGGCTAGTAACCAAGGACCAGCCCGGTTCTGGCTGTGTGGTGCCAGTGCGAGCTGGAGTAAAGGCTGCTGGGGAGGGGCAGTTGCCCTGGGACTCAGCAATTCATAAGGACCCAGGACTGCTCCTACTGCAGCACCCTCACAGTGCACTCCAGGCGCCTGTGGCCCTGCCCTCCAACGTTCTGCCAGGGCCTGGCGCGGCTGTCAGCCCTACTAGCTACAACTGCTGTGTGCATCCCCCTCGGTCCTGCCCCTGTGACCCTCACCCCTCTTCCCTCTGCCCTTCCTGCCTCAGGCCATTTACAAGATGGTGGGCACGGTCATCATGATGCGGATGAACCAGGACGGGCTGACGCCCCAGCAGCGGGTTGACAAGATCTTCACCAAGATGGACAAGGACAAGGACGACCAGATCACCCTGGAGGAGTTCAAGGAAGCTGCTAAGAGCGACCCCTCGATCGTCCTCCTCCTGCAGTGCGACATGCAGAAATAGCTCCCCCAGGCGCCAGCTGGACTGCCCGAGGCTGCTCGCCTCCGTGGGCGGGTGCCCTTCCCCCTACACCCTTGTGCCCCCTCCCACTCCCCCAGCGCTGTACATGCTGCTCCTGGGCCTGAGTTTGCTCTGCTTGCAGCCCTCCCCTTTCGAAGCCCCCCAATGGGATGGCCTGAGCCACGGGGCCTGTCCAAACCTCCACCCCACAGCAATCTCTGGAGGGCGTTTGGCCCTATCGAGCCATACGGGGTCCCACACTCAGATTCCTCCATCTTCTCTCTCCCCCAACCAGCTTAAGCCTCCTTGGTACCCAAATCCCCCCCCGACCTGAAGTGGCTTGTCCAAGGCAATGTGTACCCCATAACCATCAAGCCTTCTGGCTCCCCCACAGCACCCCTCCATCTGTTAGCTGCACGCTCAGCCCTTGCTCCTGACCCCCCTGGGCTGTCCTGTTGGGCTGTTTTGAAAGCAGCAACTGCCACCAGACCCCCCCACATCATTCCTAGGGATGCCCCATGCTTCCCAACTCAACCCTCTCTGGAGCCCCGCAGGGAACCTGCCTACAAGGTGACTCTCCCATAGCCCCCCACCTCTGCAGCTGCCTATTCTGCTGTCATGAGCAGGTGGCATTGGTTGCAGGGACCCCGGGGGAGGAGGGGATTGTGAGATCTCTGAAACCCCTGACTCTGCCTTCTCCACCCCCAGGCCTGCCTGTCGGCCCCTTGCCGCCTGCCTTCTGCCTGGCTAGCAAGCAGCACTGCGGAGCAAGCCACTGCAGGTTTGAGTGGTGCCCTGCGCCTCTCTGCATGGAAGGAATGTGGATTTCCGCTGCTCCCTGGCCAGCCAGAGGGCAGCCACCCTCAAATGCAGGCACAGGCCGGGGGGGCCTGGGTGCCACGTGCTCCCGTTAGAGGCAGCCCTGGCGTTCACCGAGCCTCGCGGGTGCCATTTCCTGTCGCCCTGGCAGGTTAGAGCCGATTTGGGTTTGAACCGCTCTTGTCTGCCTGGGGCCGGGGGAGGGCAGAGCTGAGTCAATGCTTCCACAAACAGTGCACACTCATATTGGAGCCAATTTCCTTGGGGGGGAGAAGTGGACGTGTGGTGGTAACCAAGTACAGGCATTTGTATTCCGCCCACAGCAGAGGGCTGAGATTCTGCCCCTTGGAGACAATGCTGGGGATGGGCATTTTCTGGCTTAATCCCTCCCGGAGCTTGGGGCCGGCTGAGCTGGTCGCACTACAATGGCAGAGACTAGCTGGCTTTTGGGTGGCATCCTGGGGGTTGTGCCGCAGGGTGGAGGGGCAGCCTGCCATGCAGCGCTTGGCCTTTGTGGGGCCCTTGCCACAAGGTGGCAGTGGGGACTGTCTGCAGAGGGCATCCCAGCTGGAGATGGTGTCAAGCGAGGAAGGAGGGTTGAGGGCGAAGTGGGGGGCTAAAGCAGAGGATTGAGGAAGACCTGTGGGTTTGGGATCTTGTGGAGATGTCAGAGGAGGGGAGGGGCACGGGGGTGAGCTGGGCAGTAGCAGAACAGCTGGGACAGGGTGGTGACTGGTCTGACAGGTGGCACCGGCTGTGCTACAGAGTAGGCTTGAGGGCTTAGGAGTGACGGATGAGGGACATTTTCAGCCGCATCTCCCCTCCCCGGCCCGTCGCCGCAGCCTCGGCCCAGCCCCCACCCAGTTGTCTGTTCCCAGGTGTGGATCTCGTCTGCTCGTCGTGGTTTGATTGTTGTGATCACTGTTAGGACCCCGTGGAGTTGTTTATATATTTTTTTAAATGGAAAAATAAAACGTATCCCATGAGGATTTCCATGGAGCCTTTACTGCTGCTGCCAGGGCGGCGCAGCCTCCTCTCGCGCCTCTGTTGGGCTGCTGCTGTGACTAACGGGCTTAACTTCCCCTGGGCCCTTATTTCTTCTGGCTACAAAATTCTGGCACCAGCTGCAGCCTGGTGCCCCTTCCTGCGGCTGCTGGTCCACCCCCGCCCAGTCTTGCTCTGTCCCTGGGCAGGAGACACATGATGGATTTGTGGGATGGGCTCCTGTGCCTACCTGGAATCCTTCCTGGGTTTGTCTGGTGCCAGGAGCTGAGGCCAGCTATAGGCCTGGGGGGCAGCTCCTTAACGCCCACCAGGGGAGGGAAGGTGATGTGGGCAGCCAGAAATTTCTAGACATGCCCCAAAACGCTTGCCCAGCGCCATGGGAGAGAGGCAGAAACAATGAGCGTCTGCCCCTGCCGTGGAAGCTTGGGTCTCAGGCTCCCGGGGGGCCTGGGATGCAGCTTTGGGTAAAGTGGCTGGGCTCACCCTATGCTGTGAGTACAGGCAGTGACAGCTGAGTGAAAGGGGACAGTGTCTTTCTCATGCAAGAAGCTGCGAGTGTAGACAGCCTCACAGTGCATCTACACTGCACCAGTAAGTTGAAATAAGATGCAAATTGCATCTTTTATCCAATTTTGAAACTTGTCACTGTCTACACAGTGCCAAATTTTGAAATAAACTGCTGTTCTGAAACATCCCTTAACCCTTGTGGCACGAGGGTTACAGGGATGTTGGAATAGCGAGCTCCTTATTTTGAAACAGATTTCGAAATAACAGTCTGGTTTAAAAGATGCGGAATAGCTATTTCCGGTATCCCAAATAGTGCCGCAGTCTAGACATACTCCCAGTGGACACTCTACAGGGGGGCGAGGTCTACACTGCCGAGAAGATCGAAGCCACCATAGTCAATCTTGTGGGGTTTGAATTATCGGGTCTAGTGAAAATGCTCATTCGAACTGGGGGGGCACACCCCTCCGTGCTGCCAGCCAGCTCCTACAAGGAGTAAAGGAAGTTGAAAGTGTCCCCTCGACCTTCCCCATGTGGACAGCACCAAAATGCAATTTGAGGTTCTTGGACGCTGGCCACATAATTAAGATAGCTGGAGTTGAGCATCTTAAATCTACTTTAGTGTAGACCTAGCCTGGCACAAGTCACTTTATTCCAGAATAATTAGCATTCAGCTGAAGTGGGCTGTGCCCATGAAAACTCATGATCCCATCTGCATGGTTTGTTAATCTCGAAGGTCCTGCAGGACCATTAGCCTGCAACAGGAAAAACTTAAACCAGCAAATGCAGCTCCCCCTCTGAAGAGCAGAGTAACCACTGGGGTACAAAATCCCCTGTATGCTGGGATCGAGCATCTGTACAAGCAACTACTGCAAATAGCTTACTCCGCATGGGCTAGACTGGTCAGGTTCCCCATGAGGCCAAACCTGCATGGGGTTCCTATTTGCTATGGGCTTCTTCCCTTCGCCTGATGTTCTCATAAACACTAGAACTGGAAGGGACTGCAAGAGGTCATTGAGTCCAGTCCCCTGCCCTCATGGCAGCACCAAGCACTGTCTAGAGACCGTCCCTGACAGATGTCTGTCTAACTTGCTCTTAAATATCTCCAGTGATGGAGATTCTATAACCTCTGAGCAATTTATTCCAGTGTTTCACCACTCTGACAGGTAGGAAGTTTTTCCTAATGTCCAGGGCTCGCTGAACCGCAGGGAGCCCTGCTCATCAGCTGTGCTGTCTGGTGATCTGCGTATGCTCAGATCGTTCTGCGCATGCGCAGATTGCCCAAACCTGGCTCTTCTGGGTTACAATCTACTCGTCACAGGTGAGTAGATTGTATAACTTGTCAAGCGCTGCTAATGTCCAACCTAAACCTCCCTTGCTACAGTTTAAGCCTATTGCTTCTTGTCCTATTCTCACAAACCAAGGAGAACAATTTTTCTCCCTCCTTGTAACACTCTTTTGGCTACATCTAGACTGGCATGATTTTCCACAAATGCTTTTAACAGAAAAGTTTTCCGTTAAAAGCATTTGCGGAAAAGAGCATCTAGATTGGCACAGACGCTTTTCTGTAAAAGCACTTTGCGAAAAAGCGTCCGTGGCCAATCTAGACGCGCTTTGGCACAAAAAAGCCCCAATCGCCATTTTTTGCAATCGGGGTTTTTTTGCGCAAAACAAATCTGAGCTGTCTACACTGGCCCTTTTGTGCGAAAGCTTTGCGCAAAAGGGACTTTTGCCCAAATGGGAGCAGCATAGTATTTCCGCGAGAAGCACTGATTTCATACATGAGATCGTCAGCGCTTTTGTGGAAATTCAAGCGGCCAGTGTAGACAGCTGGCAAGTTTTTCCGCAAAAGAACCTGCTTTTGCGGGGGGCAAACTTGCCAGCCTAGACGCAGCCTTTTAGATATTGAAAACCATTAGCATATTCACTCTCGCTATCCTCTTTTTCTAAACTGCACAAGCCCACCTTTTAAGTCTCCCCTCATTGCTCATGGTCTCTAGACCTTTCATCATTCTTGTTGCTCTTCTCTGGACCACCTCCAGTTTCTCCACATCTTTCTTGAAATGTGGTGCCCAGAACTGGACACAATACTTCAGTTGAGGCCTAACCAGCACAGAGCAGAGCGGAAGAATGACTCCTCGTGTCTTGCTCATCGCTCCTGTTAATGCAGCCCAGAATCACGTTTGCGTGTTTTTTTTTGTTTTTTTTGTTTTTTTTGCTGCAACAGCATCACAGCGGTGACTCATATTTAGCTTGTGGTCCACTATGAGCCATAGATCCCTTCCTGCAGGACTCCTTCCTAGATAGTTGCTTCCCATTCTGTATAGCTACGTCTATACTGCACCGTTGTTCTACAAAAGTAGAATATCACTGTGCTTCATTTGCATAAGCTTTTGTGGAAGAAAGGAGCAATATAGCCATAGCCCTAGTGTGAAACTGATTGATCCTGCTTAAGTGGAATACTTTCTGTGCATTTGTCCTTATTGAACTTCCTTCTATTGACCTCAGACAATTAATCCCAATAAATTTGAATTATGACCCTGTCCTCCAAAACACTAGCAACCCCTCCCAGCTTGGGATCATCTGCAAACTTAATAAGCATCCTCTATGCTAATATCTAAATCGTTGAAGACATTGAACAGAGCTGGTCCTAAAACAGACCCCTGCAGAACCCCCACTTGTTCTGCCCTTCCAGCAGGATTGTGAACGGTTAATAACGACGCTCTGAGATCAGTTATCCAGCCACTGACGCACCCACCTTACAGTAGCCCGTGTAAAAGGGCTCCCCTGTAAAAGAAGGGCTGAGGCAAAGTCTCCCTGGTCAAGGGAGCCCCGTTCCCTATCCCCAAAACTGGGCCTGAGTTATTTTCGAGGCTAGAGGGGATGCAATTCTTCTGGAGGTGGCAGCTGTCTATTACAAACTAGGAGTCATGAACACATCGGCCCAGGTCACGTAAAGGGCTGGCCGAGATGCGCCCCTGCCCCTATGTGCTAGGGGTCAATTGGAGCCCAACTGCTGCCCAAGGAACCACAGAAGGGCTCAGGCTGCTCCGTTCAGTGAGCGGCGGGGGGTGGGGACAGAGCCGGGACAGTTGAAGGAGCCCACCTGGCTCACTTGGGTGCGGTTACAGGACCCGGCACCAAGAGCTAGCGCAAGTGAAGGGGAGGACAGGGGGACCCGCATACATGCCTCTGGCAGGTTGTGGCATTTCATCCCCATTTCACACATGGCAAAACTGAGGCCTGGAGAGATTAAGGCAGCGGCAGAGCTGGGATTGGACCCACCAGCAGCCCTGACTTCCTGCTCTCATGGTGCTTTCTCCCTGGAAAAAACAAGAGTTGGAGGGAGGGGGACAATGCCATGAGGGCCCTGGCAGGTTTCACACCCCCTCCCGTTGGGGGGTGGGGGGGTTGCAAGGCCTGGCTGCTGGATGAATGGAAAGAACCCGCCCCACCATCATAAGCCGAGTCCAGCTCATGGGGCTGTCGTGCCACTAGAGGGCGGTGAAACCCCCCAAAAGGGAGGCCACTTTCTGAGTCAGGCTGCCAGCCACGCTGCAGCCCCCTCCTCCCGGGCTGGGCCAGCTCCTGGCTCTGTTGCTCCCTTTCACCCACCTCCGCCTCTACTTTGAGCTTGCAGCCAGTGATCTGCTGTGACTCTGCACTTCCTGGGGTGGGGGCGGGGGGCTTGTCAGTGGTTCCCTGGATGGAGACCCAGCAAACTCAGCTCACATGGGGACCAGCACCCTGTCCTTGCTAAGCCAGGCTGGATATGAGCAGAGCTCTGGGCTGGACAATGCCCAGCTCTACGGAGCCTGGACTGTACCTGGAACTCCTAGACATGTCTATAAATAGCCACAATAACCTGGGGGGGGGGGGTGAGTGACCCCCTCCTTCTCCAGCTCCCCCTTTCTGCACCTTCTTTTCAGGTGCCTCCTCTTGCCTGCCTCATTCTGCCTGGTGTGTGGGTCGCCCTCCCTCAGATCCACCCCCTCCCCCCATTGCAAACTTATTAAGATAACGACTGATCCTGGGTTGCTAGGGAACCGCTGTCGCATCCACCTCTTCAAAGACTTTTTGGAAAAAAAATGAAAAGGGTCCCGTCATGTCTTCCACGGCAGCGCGGGGGCTCAGCCGGGCGCGGAGGCAGGAGGCCAGCGGTGACTTGGCAAACCTGGCTCGCCCCGTCCTTTCTCACTCGGTTCTAGCTGCCCCCAGGGTGCTGGGTGACTAGGGCCTGGTCCTGAGAGGGACTGAGGGGGACCAGACCCCAAGCAAAGCCCTGCCCCTGGTGTTTATGGTCTAGCATGGGGACAGCCAGGGCCAGTAGTCCTAGGGGCAGCCCTTGAGTAGCCAGGGCGCAGGCGCCTTTCCCGCGGTCCCCCGCGCCTCAAGGCGAGGCCGTTGTTTTCAAGCTGGGTGCCGTGAAGCCCAGGGGGCCGCAGGCGAGGCCTAAGCTTTCCACCAGGGGCCGCGCCTCCGTCTGAAACATTGGGGGGGCCTGGGAATGAGAAACGGCTGAGAACCCCGGAGCGAGACGCCGCATGGCGAAAACCACCGGTGCCCCCGTGTCACCGGGGCGCCCCTAGTGGAGCGGCATGGCAGCTAGGGCAACGGAGGGAGAC
>JANRFK010002918.1:15561266-15576618 GCA_030068395.1 Apalone spinifera | reverse complement strand
CGAGGTGCATGGACGGCTCCGGGCGCCTGCCCCGGACCCCACACACTCTGGGGGCCCCGCACTTCAGAGGCACCCAAGGCCTGGATGGTACCGGGGCCGGCACCAGCCTCACTGGCCCTGCTCCTTTCTGCCCCACCCCTGCTTCAGGGGCATGTAGGGCTTGGGGGGGAGCGGGGGCAGGCGGCAGAGTTTGGGAGAGGAGGGGGCGGGGATGGGAAGAGGCAGGGAGGGGGCAGGAGCCTGGGAGAAGGGTTGGAGTCGGGGCAGGAGGAGGAGTTTGTCCTGGCCCCAGCACCCCTCTAGGGCTGGCCCGGGTGGCCACACTGTTCGATCCTTTAGTGGCTGGACCGGAATCCGCTGTCTTCTCCCCTTTGCCTCAGGGCACGGTGTGGAGCCGGGCAGGGGGCCACGGTGCTATCAGAAGCCATGTCGTGACCATGGCCCTGGGCCTACTGCTCTTAAATGGGGCTGAAGGAGGAGCCAATGTAGCGGCAAGTGTCCTTAACGCTGTGTTGGGTTAAGGCGCTGTGGGGCCTGACGCATAATGCCCTAGCAACAGAGCGGGCCTCAACCCAGCGCTGCCCTAAAGTCAGCCTGAGGTGTCTACCTTTGCCAAGGGCAGCTGATGGGACAGAGCGCGGAACGGACAGGACACATGGAAAAACCCTTTCAGGTCGGAGGTGTGATGATCTGCCACCTTTGGTCAGAAACCAGAGAGATACTCACATCCCGACCGCGGCCGGGCCCGGATCATCTCACCTACTGCTCCCCCTCCAGGCACCTAGCGAGTCCCCGGTTTAGAAGTTTCTTTGTCTGTTGGATTCAACCGAAAGCCAGTGAGGGATCAGGTCAGAGGTTTTTGTTCCTGGGAGTTTTATTCATGACTCAAGCACAAGATTTATCACTCGGTGCCCGCCAGGCGTCCGCCGGGGACGTTCAGCTGCCTTTAAAATCACTAGAAACCACGAGGAGGCCTGTGGCACCTTAAAGATGAATCAATTTATTCGGGCACCAGCCCTCGCGGGCCAAACCATTTTGCCAGATGCAAATTGCAGACGTTCAGAGTTGATGTTGGAAGCTGAGAAAGTACAACAGCGGCCACTAGGGGGCGGTAGCGAAGCTGCAGCTCGCTGGGAGGAGGGCCCAAGCGTGCTTAGATCTGGGAATGAAGGGAATCACGGTGATAGTCCAAAAGAAAATCAGAAAAGCACTTGGAGCAGCCTGACCCCCGCGATGATGCTTCGCCTCCCCACAGTGCCCAAAGCACTCCTGTTTGTTTCCCCTCTCCTGACAATCATAGGATCCCAGCTGGAAGGGACCTTGAGCGGCCATCGAGTCTGGTCCCCTGCCCTCACGGCAGGACCAAGCACCCCTGACAGTGAAATCTCTGCTCTGAAATCTCTCCAGAGATGGAGATTCCACAACCTCTCTGGGCAATTTATTCCAGTGTTTCACCTGGACAGTTAGGAAGTTTTTCCTAGTGTCCAACCTAAACCTCCCTTGCTGCAATTTAAGCCCCTTGCTTCTTGTCTTATCTGCAGCGGCCAAGGAGAACAATTATTCTCTATCCTCCATGTGACACCCTTTTAGGTACTTGAAAACCGCTGTCATGTCCCCCTCAGTCTTCTCTTTTCTACATTAACCAAGCCCAATTCTTTCAGTCTTCCCTCCTAGCTCATGTTCTCTAGACGTTTCATTATTTGTATTGCTCTTCTCTGGACTCTCTCCAATTTCTTCACCTCTCTCCTGAAATGTGATGCCCAGACCTGGACACAAGACTCCAAGTGAGGCTCTACCATAGGGGCGAATCTCTCCTTCCCCATCCTTTTCTACAAAGAGCACCCATAACTCAGCCCCTCTGGGGTCCCATTTTCCCAGTTCTGGTGGAGTTCTGGGAGCTGAAGTGTGCTAGCTACAATCATCTTTAAATCCAGGTGTTGGTGGCTCGATGCTCAGGACCACTCTGGGTGCATACCGTGAAAGGTCATACAGGTAAACCTGGAACTTGTCTCTGTGCCTGCTTTGCCATCAACCTTCCACTCCACAACTTTACTGGCTGGGACGTGCGTGGAAGCATCCATATGGACGTGACTGTCCCCGAACATCCAGAGAAATGAATTCTGACCTCGTAAGTATCAGCTCCAAAAAATCTGATTCTCACCGACACCCCTCGAATCAGGGCTTGGAAACACGTCATGTGACGTGTTCCCAGTGAAAACTTACTGGCCACATCTGCTTTACAACCTTGCCCACGAGCCGTCCGTGGAGCAGGATCATTCTGTCCATCAAGAAATGTCCTGAGGAATCATCTGGTGCATAGTTTGGAGCAAAGTGTAAGAGAGGGAAAATGTACACGGAGTGTTCCACAAGTATAACGTGGCTTCATTTATTAAACAACTGTGTATGTGCACACATGATGCGTCTCTTGTGTGTACAATACATACACAAATACAGTGAGCCTTTTGTGATGTTCCTAGTGATGGGCCCTTGAAAATTAAAGGAGAAGAGCTGGGTATTGTTCCTGCGAAGTTTTGTCCCCGTGCATAAGGCCCCTCTAAGCAGAAGTTCACTATAAGCAGAATTACTATTTGCAGCCTGCGATGACAGGACTGAACACGAGTTTCACTCTGAACAGAGTTTCCCTCCATCCGAACAATACTCATCACTCTGGTCTCTGTTGCTATGGCCACCACCAGGATATTTGTGTCTCCTCTGCACGTGGCTGAAGAGAGACGCCTGCCACGACGCATCCGCAGGGGGCATGAATCCACGTCCCCACATCAGCTGCTGGGAATGAGCCACTTCCGCCCTGACTCCATTAGCCTCATTTACACAAGTGCCCTCTTCCTTTTAAGATCCATGTATATATACCCCTGCCTCTGTACGCTCCCCTCCAATTCACCTGATGAAGTGGGTTTTACCCACGGAAGCGGATACCCTAATAAATTGGTTAGTCCCTAAGGTGCCACAGGACTCCACATTGTTTTTGCAGAGCTCTGAGGCCAGGCGTATGCTGGCCGAGAACATCGATGGAAGATGCAACTCCAGCTCAGTGAATTGTGTAGCTGGAAGCAACATACCTTGCATCGATTTTCTGGGCTGACCCCCCAGCAGGAGGCTGACGGGAGAAATGTTCCTGTCGACTTCCCCACCTTGGTGGATGGGGGTGCCCTCAGCATGCGATTTAGCGGGTCTTTACTAGACCCGCTAAATCAAATCCTGGAGGATTGATCACCAGCGCCTCCATCCTCTGTTAAGTGGCGACAGGGCCTCAACTCTTCTTTTCTCGGAGGGTTTCTGCCACTCAGTGGAGGAGCCAGGAGAGGGCAATGGGAGAACAGTGGGAAAGGCCCAAACTAGTTTCTTTCATTCACGCTGGTGGTTTCTAATCCCCCGTCACTGAGAAGTTCAGCGCCCCAGCACAGAGCTCTAACGCCACCGCTCGGAGTGTGGCTGCAGCTCCACCCGTCCCAGTGGAAACTTCCTGTGATCTGCCACCGCTGGCTGGCCTGGTGCATTTGCATTTGCATTTGCGCCCGGGTGGCCGTCCAGAGCAAGGTGCCATTGGGTTCAGGGCTGGGGGGTTTGTCTCTTAGCAAAGGACTCTGGCAGGTGGAGCTGTGGCGAAGGGGCAGGGCGCTGCCTGCAGGAAGTGGTGGCTGGCCCGGCTGCTGAGCGTGTTGTAACTGGGACGGGGCGTCTGTCTCACCAACTGGCTCCGGCACGTCGGGTGTTTGAGACGGGGCGACTCCAACGGCGGCACCAGGCGCTTTTCCCATCTGGCTATAAATAGCCCGGTTCCCTCCACAGCCTGTCGGCCGGGGCTGCCTCCTCCAGGTGCGTCTGGGGACAACGAGCAGATTTCCCGCGGCTGACCGAGTGTGGGACCGGGAAGGGAACGCTGGAGCGAGTCCCTCTTTCGTCTCCCCCTGCGTCGGCCAGGCCTGCTTTCCTTTTGAATCCTTTAGCTTGTGCCAAACGAGGGGCGGGGGGAACCCACAAGAATGCGCCCAGGGATCTGGCTTCATTCAAAGTGCTGGGCCTCGAGTCCCCGCCACATCCAGCTCGGGGAGGGGGCCAGCACCAGGCTCCGTGACGGAGCCGCAGAGGAAACAAACAGGGAAGCGGCCTGGCGGCTCGGCTACCGCAGGGCCTGACAAAGGGCTGGCTCGCCGGAGGGCTGTCTGGAAGGAGGCCCGGGCGAAGAGCTCCCTGCAGTGTGGGGCCGGGGCGTGTCACCACAGCCCCAGGTTGCCAGGCGGGAACCAAAGGGCCTGGCGGCTGGATGAAGCCAGGGCTCTGTTTCCTCCTTGAGTGGGACATTGTACGTGGACAGACGCCCGGGTCTTAGCCTGTTGAGCGGCACAGAAGCAGCAGGGCTGCCCCGAGGGCTGGGGAGAGGACGTCTTGTCTCTGGCCTCTTGGAACGACGGGTTTTTGACTCGCTGCCGATGCTCGCCCGGCAAACGAACGATTTCCTCTCGCAGGAACAATGGCCTCCTCTGTGTGCGCCGTGGGTCTCCCACCCCCTCTCCGGGCACACACCCAGGGGCCTGCCCCTGGCATGGCCAGCATCCTCTCTCGCGCTGCCTCAGCCGGGCCGGCACACGCAGCCCTGCCGGGATGGGGCTGCCTGGCGCCTGGCCTGCGCTCGCTGTCCGTTGCGTGACTGGGGACAGGACAAGGCCGGGCTGGGGTGGGACGAGAACGTGGGATTCCAGGACAACGCTTTGGTTTTAAAGGCACAGAAGAGAGACCTCGGCAAAAGCGAAAGTTGGAGACTTGTCACGGGCAAACACCCGTGTGTGTTACACGTCTCACACGAGTGCAGCTTCTAACTGGGCCAGCTGCCCCGTGTCGGACCCAAGGAGGACGGGCGTGAGCCGTGCCCTGAGCTCACACTGAGGCCTGACCTCTGTGGGAGGAAAAAAACAACAATGTTGTTGTTGTGGTTGTGTTGTGTTGTTGTTGTTGTCTGTACCACACTAACTCGGCTGCCCCCAAAGCCTCTGTGGGAAGAACTGTGTTGGGGGTTTTGGGGAGGCTGGTTCGTCTGAGCCCCTGGCTGCCGGCAGGGCTTAATGATTAAACTCCAGCGGGAGGCTGCAGCCCAGGGAGGGTGCTGGGATGTAAACCCGCCTGGAGGGCAGGGCTTTTGGAAAAGCCCAGAGGCCGCAGAGCCCAGCCTCCGTCCTCCCCCTGTTCCAATGGCAGCCCGGCCGGCACTGCAGCCGCTTCGCTGCACCCGCGCGGGGAGCCGTCACTGAGGCCCTGCTTTCTGACACAGCGCCCAGAGCTTCCCTGCCCCCCGGCTCCTCCTCCAAGCCCCCAGCTGCGCGTTTGCCTTTTGAACTCCCTCCCGCCGGGTCCCACGCCGAGCATGGCCGAGCGGTCGCGGTGAGCTGGGGGCTGGGCGCCTCGGCGGGGAGGCGAACGCGGAGGGGGCAGCAGGAGAGCGGTTGGAAAATGTTAATTGAAAGAGGCGGAGGAGGAGGCTGCATCCCCTCGTTCCTCACAGCGAGCTGGAGTCGCGGGCCAGGCCGAAGTCGCGGGCGCACACCCTGAGGAAAAGGCTGGTCTCCCCGCTGCAGGGAGATCCGTGCTGCGGAAAGAGCCCCCAGAAGCCTCCTCCCTGACACGCAGTGATCCCTGGCAGCCAAACCCCTCTCCACCTCTCCCGCCCATACAGGGACTTGCTTTGGTGTCCCCCCCGAAACCCCTACTCCTTGCCTTCTCCACCCTCCCACGGCCACAGTGAGACCCCAAACTTTTGGGGACCTTCCGGGAGCTTCTCTGCTTGGGGTCCCCCAGGGCTCGAGTGCCGTCTTGCCGCTCCCCATCTCTCGCTCGTGCCTTTCTTTCACCCCTCAAGCCTACTCCAGCTCTTCTGCAAGCCAATAGATAGTCCCGTGATTTCAGTGGGAGCTGGCTCGGTGGCTCTTTTTCCTATTCCCTTTCCCCGGACGGCGTGATCCACGCCGTGATGTGGCTACAGCAGGACACGTGCTCCGTGGGCAGCTCCGGTTGGCGGTTGGAGTTTTGGAGAAATGGTCTTTGTGTGGCTGTCAGTTGGCTCACTCTCTTTACCTCTCCTCTCGTCTCGGAGACGCACACGAGCTTGCCTCTCTAGCTGGCGTCGGCCCCTCGGTAATGCAGTCAGAATCAATGCAGCGTGTAGACGGATTCATGCACAAACTCACTCAGTTCCTGTCCAAGTGCTGCGGTAATGGAGTGACTGTAGTATTGGAGGGACTGTGACAACAGACAAGGGCCAGCAGTGCCCCTCTGCCATGTGTATTGGCCAAAGGATAAATTGACGCAAATCAGACATCAGGAATGGTAACACACAAACCTGGAGGGGAACACACAAACCTGGAGGGGAACACTGGACATTCAGTGATGGGTTTGAAAGCAGCCATCCTTCTACAAAAGAATTTCAAAACGCAATTACAAAGGGAGGCAGCTGGACTGGGATTCATTTGCAAATTCAACACCATCAACTTAGGACTGAATTAGGATCTCAACTGGTTAACCCATTACAAAGGCAATTTCCCCTCTCTGGATATTCACCTCTCCACACCAAATGCTGTGAACAACCCACTTCCATTCCACCCTGACTTGATTAGCTTCATTCACACAAGCAACTTCCCCTTTATATCTACCCCGCTTCTGTAACTTCCACTCCAATGCATCTGATGAAGTGGGTTTTACCTGTGAAAGCTAATACCCTAATAAATCAGTTAGTCTCTAAGGTGTACAGGACTCCTCGGTTTTTTTGCAGATTCAGATTAACACGGCGACCCCTCTGAGACTGTGACAAGAGGGTTACTTCAGGGTCCTCCGGACCAGCAATAAATTTGATTAGCATGTATCTGTATTACCAGAGCATGAAGGAGCCCCCCTCCTAGACCAGGATGCCAGAGGACGAGGTGCTGTAGAAACATGGAACAAAAACCAACAAGGAGTCCAAGACTAACCATTTTATTAGGGGCAGAAGCGTTCGTGAGTTGCAGCTCACGTCCTCAGATGCAGGAAGGGAAAGCGAAAGGAGCAGACAGCTGGGTACAGAGATGGGAGTGTTCCATCAGAACTCATTCGATCAGGGCAGAAGTGGAAACGAAGGGGAGGATACCTAAAGTGGAAGATGACTTCTCGTAATGAGAACCCCTCTGTGATGGTGTCAGATTTGCTTATGATCCCTGACCCACAGGACTTATAGCAGCGAGGGGCAATCAAGACTAGTGAGGGGGCCATGTGAGAGGCCTCCTCCATCTCAGTGGGGCACAAGACCGTCGTCACCAAGACGGTCTCCTGGGGAGGGGCAGTTTGCTCACGGCGCTTGCATCCTTAGAATGTGCGGGAGGGGCCGAATGAGCGTCACAGCACTGGGGGAGCGCCCCGCTCTCGCCGTCGGTGCTGGATGCAACCAGCCTGCGCCTCCCTTCACTGACCCTTGGTTTACGGGCGGGTCACTTTAATAACGTCAGCAGGAAAAAAACGACGCGGACAGAAACCAGCAGGCTCTGGCCACTGTGTGCAGGGGTAACAGGAAACACAATGTCTTACGGGGCCGCTCAGGGAACCCCCTCTGGCCACCGCCCGCCCACCGCTGACTCATAGTCTAAGGCGGCGACCAAGACGTTCAAAAGTGCCCCTCTTTCTGAGCACGGCTCTTGGTGTCTCAAGTAAACTGAGCTGCCCTCGGGAGTTCGGGGGGGGGGGGGGGGGGGGGGGGAGGGAAGCGGGGGTGCACATTTCCTGTTCATTAGAAGCTCCATGCCACCAGCCACTTCTGGAGCGCGGGGGCTGCCCTAGCATCTTGGGGAGGGTGTGGTCCGCGCAACACAAGGGTGCTCACGTGCGCACCCCACGAATGCACGTGCCCTCGGCGCCTTTCCAACGCCATCTGGCCCGCAGCAACGCAACGAGGAGCAGGGCTGGGTGCAGAGCAACATTTGACAACTGCAAGTAATTATCCAAATAAAGCCCTTTTTCCAACCCAGTCATTAAAAACAGCCCCGGCCCCTTTGTTTTCTGTTGGAGCCAAGCTGATGTTTACTAATTTGCTCCACAAAGTGGGGCCTTTTTGTGGCTTCAGAAGAAAGGGAAGTTTGAAGTGCTCGGAGAAGAAAGGCGCTGGGGCTGATGCATGCCATCTGGGCTGGGAGAGCCGCTGTCCTCAGTTGTTTGTGTCTGCCTGCTCACCAGATTTATGGAGGCCAACTTACCACGGGGTGAAACGCTGCCAAGCTGAGCTCTGGGCGGGAGTAAGAGCCCCGGGGCTGCGTGGAGGAATCCGCCCCCCGCGGAGGGTTGCTTGGGGGTTTGGAGCAGAGGGATGGAAAGGAGACAAGTTCAGGGCCAAGGCGTGCGTTCTGCCGCTGCGTTCTCGGAAGCCCCTCGCGACGGCCCCAGAGAGGTGTCGGGGCCTTGTCTACGCTTGTCTTTACACTCCCACTATAGCACTGTCACGGCAGACAGCTAGCTGGTGTTGTCACCATCACGCCTCCTGGACTTTCTCGGGAGCTTCGGTACGGCTTCCCGGGAGCCAGGCACTTGAGCCCGTCCTGCCCGCACGGGGGCTTGTCTAAAGCAGTGTTTCTCAACCTTTTTATAAAGTACCCCTTTTTTGTAAAAAAAATTATAAGTACGCCCAGTATCTAAGGTTTTCAGATACACACTTTTCTTTTCTACCATTGCAACACATTTGTTTAAACAACTTAATCGGAGGCGGGCGGGCAATGACATTTTTGGGTGCAAAAAGTACAAAAATAATAAAGCGCTGTAAAACTTCAATAAAAATTCAGTTCTCTCCAAATTTCAGTTGTGTTCACGTGCCCCCGCAGACTTCTCTCGAGTACCCCTAAGGGTTGTACCTGTGGCTGAGACACACTGGTCTAGAGCAGGGTTTCCCAACCTATGGGTCGGGACCCAAATATGGGTCTCCATTACATTTCAAAAGGGTCACCAGCTGTCTCCCCAGGTGGCTCTTAAGGGGCCATTCACACATTTTTTGAATTGCCCTGGGGCACCAAGTCTTCCTGCGTTGTCAGAATGGGTCCCCATCTGGCAGAGGGTGGGAACCACTGGTCTAAAGGGAGTGTTCACCTGGCAAACCCTTCTCCCACTCCTCCCAGCACCTTGCACAGGTGAGACGGGGCAGCCCCACTTCCACCCAGGAAGTTGCTAGGGGGCAGGGTCTGTCCCTTGTCTGTGGCTTGTTCAGCTCACCAAGGGCCTTGGTGGCTTCCAGGAGCCTCAGATGCTCTTGTCATGCTAATAACAGGGAGCTGCCAGTGACAGGCTGTCTGCCCCGCTCTGGCATAACAAGGGTTAGATCCAGGCTGGGGCTGTGGAGCCGCAGCTGCAGCAGGTAGCAGCCAATTAGGGCCCAGCTGGGGCTGTATCCATATAGGTGCCTGAGAGGAGAAGACTCCCTCTTGCTCCTGCCCAGGAGCAGGAGGGACCTGGCTGCCAGGGAAGCTGGAGGCGTCTAGGGCAGGGAAAGGGAAAGGGAGGCAGGCAGGCAGGCAGGCTGGCTGGCTGGCTGGCTGGGGGGCTCTGGCCAGGCAAACTCCCAGGCTGAGGCCTTGCTCTCAAAGCCTGAGGTACCAGGGCTGCAGGGAGGCAGATGGCAGCAGGCCCACACTCCCTTGCCTATGCTGAGTGGCCATGTCAGGCAGGGGCTAGCTGGCGACTGGCTGTGGGTCACTGAGGCAAGGTGGACAGAGGGGGTGGGGGCTCCCTGAGACTGTGGGGCCCTGTGGCAGGGTGGTGTCCATGGGCAGGATGATGCGGGTTCTGACACAAAGTGATGGAGGCTAACAGGTAACAATGGGTGAGATGCTGGCCAGCAGGGGGTGCTCTGGGGCCGAAGAGCAAATTCCCAAGTGACCAGCAGGGGGCGCCGGGGCGGTGAGTCCCGCCCTGTTCCACTGCCCTAGCATAACACCTTGCAATTGTTGTCGGCTCTCAGAGCACTTTACCGAGGCTCTCGGGACCATTACCTCAATCTTACAGCTAGGGAAACTGAGGCAGAGCGAGGGGGAAGTGACTCCCCTCTGGTCGCCTGGCAGGCTGGAGGCTGAGCTGGAACTAAAAAGCACATCCTCCGGCGTCTCAGTCCAGTGAGCAAGCCACTAGGCCACGCTACCCATGCAGACAGTCTGCAGTGGCGCTCTGGGCTCATCCCACTCTTCTGTCTTGTCTGACCCCCTCCTCTGCATGGCTCAGGGACAGCTGCCAGCAGCTCCGTGCCGGGCAGTTTGGGCCAGCACTGGTGACAGACACTGAGGTGAGTTCCAGACAGGCCCTGGGCGCAGGCGGTGCGGGGTCGGGGCTGTCTTACCCAGCAGCATTCCTCTCCCTTGCATGCGATAACAGCGCCCAGCATGCCAGGAGGTGAGAGCCTGCCAGGAGCAGCTTCGCGCTTCCTGCTCCAGCGGCAGACAGCAGGTTGACCGTTGGCCGGCCGGCCGTTCTGGTGAGGCGGCTGGGGGCGCGGCCGGCGGCCGCATGTGCACAAAGTTATCTGGGCAGCAGGGTTTGTGGGCAAAACCCACTTTGTCAGGTGCCTCTTGGTCCCAGCTCTGGCAAAGGGGGGCTTGCCCACGGACGCTCGTGCCAAATGAATCTGTTCGTCTCTAGGTGGCTTTCAAATGATGGGTCATGACCCAGGGCTGGGGGGTGGGATGTCGGGCAGAGGGATCAGGGGATCAGAGGGGGAGCTAACGCAGTGACCTGCCTGTCCTGCACCACAGACTTGCTGCGCCCCAGAAGCGGCCGGCAACAGGCCCAGCTCCTAGGTGTGTGGGGCAGAGCGCACAGGGCTCCCTGCACTGCCCCCACCCTGAGCACTAGCTCCGCACTCCCGTTGGCCGGGAACCTGCTGCTGCTTCTGGGGGCAGCATGGTCTGCGATGCCGGGAGAGGCAGGAAACTGGCTTAGCCCCCCCCCCCCACTGCACCATTGCCCAGGAGCAGCTCCAGGGAAGCCCCTCTTGCCCCAGCCCTGAACCCCCCCACCCCCACCAGAGCTCCCTCCTGCACCCCAAAGCTCCATCCTCAGCCCCGCCCCAGAGCCCGCACTCCAGTCAAACTCCGCTGCGTCGCGGGCACCAACGATTTTTTTTCAACTGGGTCATGAGGGAAAAAAACGTGAAAGCCGCTGCTGTGAGGAGCCGCAGGACTCCTCGTTGTTTCTGCAGCTGCAGACCGACATGGTTGCCCCCCGAGCCTGGTCGTGCGCCCACAGTGATGAGACGACCGTGCCGAACGGAAAAGGGTGACAATTGTTCCAGCCGCGCACCCAGCAGCCCCAGGTCTTGGGGAACGTTCACCTGGGGAGCTTGGGGATGGCACTGACGGGAGGTCCTGTTCTCCTTCGTCTGTCTCCGGCAGCTGACTGTGCTTCCTCCATCCTGTGTAGGGGCAGGAGCGTTTTAACCCGTGGAGCACCCCCAGTTCTGTGTCTCCCTACAGCAGCATCCTGGTCCTGACCCAACATGGAGATGAAACTTTGTCCATTGAAGCAAAATTGCATCCAAAAGCCGTCTGAGAGCTGGTCTGTTCCACAAAGGCCTCTGTTGCAGAGAATAAGCAAGTTTCCCCACCAGGATGCCAGGCGTGTCCCCAATATTCCTGGCGGTTCTTGGCTCTGCCGGTTCCACGTAACCCTGGCCGAGAGGCGCTGAGGTTGACAGAAGAGGTGTGGACAGGGAATTCCAGGCATGTGCGGGGCTAACCCAGAGGTGTGGGTTCACCAGAAGGTAAGAGATATGCTCTGCTGACCCGGTCTTTATTTCCAGCAGCTCTGCCTCCCTCCTGCATTCCAGCTGCTGCTGCTTTCCACAGCTGGTGGTTCTCTGGGGACATTTCCCAGAGCTGAATAGGGGCGGCGGGGGGGGGAGGGGGAGAGGAGAGGCAAGAATCCCAAAACTGGGGCGGGTTTGTTTGTTTCACTGTGGTGCCCGCGACAGGGCCCTCTTGAAAAATCCTGGGGACTGGAATCATTGATCCGGGCAGCGTTCCGCCCTCTGGGGGCTACTTCTGTGGCACGGAGAGGACCCGCGTCCCGGTGGCCAAGTCACCCCCAGGCATCCTGGCCTTTCCCCTTGGGCAGCCATCGCCGGGAGGCAACGATTGTCGCTGCCCAGTCATCTGGATTTGCGCGCGAGCTAGTGGAGAACGGCTCCACCTTCCGTTGCAGGGGCCTGAGACATTAAGTCCCCTAAAGGGGTGGCTTTCCCGAGCGATTCTGGTCCCGCTTTACCTGGCGGGTCTCTTCTCTTGAGGTCTCCATTGGCCATTAAATCCCGATTTTCTTCTGAGCTCAATTTAGATCCATTCCTGGGGGGGCAGGGCCATCAGCAGCTATTCGCCAGGGTGGGCAGGGAGGGCGTCCCCAGCCCCTGTTTGTCAGAGGCTGGGAAGGGGTGACGGGGAGGGATCACTGGACGACTCCCTGTTCTGTTCTCTCCCTCTGGGGCATCTGGCATTGGCCACTGTCGGCCGACAGGACACTGGACTGGATGGACCTTTGGCCTGACCCCGTCTGCCTGCTCTGATGGTGAGCCCCAAGTCTGTGAGCCCATCCACATGGGAAACTGCCAGCTCCATGAACATCTGGGGCCAAGAGTGGCACGAGGCAGGGCCGGGTATCCTAGGGGGATGAGCCCCTTAGAAACACCCGTGCCTGGGGGTGAAGAGGAGAGCGGCCGGAGGCAGAGGAGCAGGTAGGAAGGCGAAGTTCCTCCACGCATCAGGGGAAGCTGCTTCCCTCCCTGAAAGTTCAAAAGCTTGATTAGAGAGCTGGGCTGTGGGGATGAGCCGGGAAGAGCGGAGTAATCTATTCTGTTGTTGCCCACAGTTCTGAGCTTCTTAATGAGCTAGGCTGGTCTCCTTTTGTCTACATGGGAAGGAGCCTCTGGCAAATCCACTTCTCTTGTAGAGAAACCGGGAACTTCCTGGGACACACCCTGCTCCAGGCGAAGAGACGGCTGGCCCCTCCAGTGATGGAGAAGAGCAAATCAGTACTGGTCAGAGACATTTCGTGACTGGGGCCAGCCACTTAAAAGACCTTCTGAGCCAGTAGAGCCGTAACCCCCCAGCAAGGAGAAGCAGGAGAAGCCGGATTTCTGTTCTCGGCCTTGGTGGGACTCTTACCCAGCCCAGCACAACCGAAAGCGCTAGGACGGGGCAGGAGAATGAGCGTCTCCCCTCAGGCCCCTGGCGGATTTCTCCCTGTGACAGCTGTGTGCATTGACACACACTCCCTCATAGTTGTTGTTAACCCCTTCCCCCCCCCCCCATCCTGCGGCTAATTCCCCTTAATCTTTCCCTGCAGTCGCTATTGAAGTGGGCTTAGTGGCACGGGATCTGTTTCTGTGGTGCTGCAGAGCAGCTAATCCCGGGGGGCCCGGGTCACGGTACCGTCCCTCCGATTTAGCTGGAGTGATTATAAAGTACTCTCCAGGAACACAGGCTAGACCAGGGGGCTGACTACAAGAGAAGTGAGTTTCGTGGCCTCTGCTCCGGCCATAATGAAGAGTAATCCTACAGGAACACATGGCCCATGACCCCACGCGTGAACCCAGATAATGATGCTTGGCGAAGGCCCAGGAATGAACGAGCGGGGTGGGTGAATTTCCTTCTGACCCATAAGCGGGGGGAAGTCCAGGCCAGGTTGGGGGACACGTTTTGGGATGGAGGCAGGACTGAACGAACCAGGGTGCTGAAATAACCCATCCTGTCTCCGCGGCCCATAGAAACAGAAAGCAGGGCGTGAGACAGATTCCCCTGGATATCCTGGGACTAACCTAATTAGCCATGGGACGGCCATGTAGACAACAGTCATTGAAGGAGCGTTCCAAACAGTAACATAATATCTACCCAGGGCTGCAACCCCCGGGGGTGAGTGGGCTGCACATTGTTCCAGCCGCTGGTGACTAACATTTTCTTTTGACATTACATCATTCCCGGTGAGTGACTAAGTCATGAGCAAGTTATGCAGAGGGACCCAAAGAAGAGGCAAGGGAGCACAGGGAATACAACAGCAAAACTCCTTCCCTGTTTATGACGCACCTTTTCTCTGGTTTGGAGAGGTTTTTAAAAAGTGTGGTGTGCTACTGTTCATGCCTTTTGCATATAAATCCAAGTGCTTTAGTGTCATCGTGACTCTTAAGTGCACAAATCTCAGAGAGAAAATGTATAATCAGAAACCCCATTCAAAGTTTTTCTGTAAATCATGCCATGTTTTAAGGTCAGTACCTCACAATCTGTCATGACAGGAAACAAATACGATATCCCATAGGATAGTGGGGAACCTCAGTTTGTCTCTATTAGGATGAAGAATCTAGTTCCTCATTCTAATGATTCATAGGTTACCAAACCTTAACTCGGTGCAGCACAGAATAGCACTGGTTGGGAGTTTTCTGATAAAACTTTTCTCCCCCCCCCCATCAGAGAATACCAAATAATCAAAAATGAAGCTTTTTGCAGATCAGTTGCAATGTATTGTTTTACTTAAAACCTTTTTTTTTTTTTTCAATTTTTTTTTTAAATTGTTGTTGAATTTTGGCATTTTTAGAACAACTCATTGCTTTCCAGTTTTAAGCTAGAATGTAGTAAAATCACAATGGTCAAAACTGAAAACACACCTGCTTAAAACTATTGAAGGAAAACATTTCAGTTGACCCAAACCATTTATTTTCAGATGACAACATTTTTTGAGATTTTTCATCCCAGCTCAGGATGAGAACAAATGTCAAAATATCAAAACCTTTCCTGAGGTGGGAAAATAATTCTCCCCGTCCCCCAGCTCCATGGAATGCCACCCTGATCTAGAAGGTAGGAGGGGTAATTCTAGAGGAAATGCCCCCTTTGCAGGAATACATGGTAGAAATTAGTTGTGGTTTCTGTACTGTAAAAGCAGCTGCTTGGCAATGGCCCAGCGGTTTCAGAGGTTAAAGCAGGCCCCCACGTGCAGGTGTGGGGGCCCAGGAGAGATGAAACAAGCCATTTATCACGGGGCTCGGTGATTTCTCCTACAGGGGATGTGTCCTTGGGCTCTTAACTTCCACTGATTGCAATGGAAATTAGGAACCGAGGCACTTCTGAGGGCCTGGCCAACTTCCCTCTAATCTTTTCCATCCCTGGCGGATTGCTTGCACCCATGTGCAGCCCACATTTCCATGTGCGAACGGGTGCGCCACCGGCAGAAACAAAAAGCCCCCGCGGGGCGCCCCGCCAAGCTCTCCTGAGCGCGCAGAAGCGCCCTGGGCGCACGGGCCGGGGCCCAGGGCCACAAGGAGAGCGGCTCAGGCGTCTCCCAGCCTCCGGGACACCCGAGCGGG
>JANRFK010002918.1:15534973-15548129 GCA_030068395.1 Apalone spinifera | reverse complement strand
CCCCCCCCAAAAAAAAAACCCCCAAGTTTTTTACCTAAGGAAATAACACCGCGGTCTCAGACGTTGGGGCTGGAGGCTTTGGAAGAAATAAGAATATCTTTTAAAAAATAACTTTTTAAATGACCTGTTTAGCGTGTGGAAATTGAGGCAAGGTGGCAAAAACGCCGCAGCCTGTGGAGGAGGCTTTGGGTTTGTTGTTTGTTTGGTGGGTTTGGACGTCTTCCGTGTGGAAGTCTCACATTTTTTGACTATTTCCCATCCTGCTGCTTTCCCTCTTCCTCTCCCAGGGCCTCAGATAATCCAACACCGTTCTCCAACAATTCTGGCTCCATTCCCAAATCCCCACGAGTTTTTCTTGCACTGAACTCCCAATCTGCTTCTCTGACTTTCCAGATCCCATAGAGTACCTTGCTCTTCACCTGACTTCCCAGTGGCCTGGACTTCCTTCTGTGACTTAGTTTTTTCTGCCCTGAGGGTGATCCTCTCTCCCCCCCTTCCCACCCGGTTTTCCCACTTCAACGTCTGCTAGTCCCAAATTAGTGATTTTTGTTATTTACCTGTTTAGTTTCTAAAACTTTTGCTTGTTTAAAAAAATAAAAAAAAAATAAAATAGTTTCTGGTGGGAGTGCGTGCTGGGTGGAAGATGAATACAGCTGCTAGTAGCTACCCGATGGCATCATTGTATGTGGGCGATCTGCACCCTGATGTCACAGAGGCCATGTTATATGAGAAGTTCAGCCCTGCTGGGCCTGTACTCTCCATCCGAGTCTGCCGGGATATGATCACCCGTCGCTCCCTGGGATATGCCTACGTCAACTTCCAGCAGCCAGCTGATGGTAAGTTGGACACACATGCCCATGCCTCTTCCTTTTCTCTGTACAGTTCTGCTGCTTTTTATAATTCCCCTTCCAGTCACCTCGCTGTGAATTACAATGATGGGGTACTCTAATGAAGGGGAATTTTTATAATTCCCCTTCCAGTCACCTCGCTGTGAATTACAATGATGGGGTGCTCATGACAGCTCTAATTTGCTCCTCATTATGAAGGTAGAATGATTTTAACTACTTCACATCTTCAGAAGCCTTTGCAAACATTAAATAGTCTTCACAGCACCTCTGGGAAGCAGATAAGTGATATTTCTCTTGGCCAAAATCAGCTTCCTGGGACTCACTTCTTCTGACTCAGAGGCGTCGCTGTGTTTGTCTGTAACTTTAAAAATAAGGAGTAGTCCTGTAGCACTTTAGAGAGTAAGGATGTTGGAGTGTAACTGAGTAATGGTTTAGCTCATACTCTGATGCCTGTCAGTTAATGGTGTCAGTTACACTTAGGCACCCAGAGAGATGGCTTCACTGTGGTGGGACATCACTCTGGGAATTGGGTGGGCAGGGGCTGCTGGCTCTGCTCTCATGGGGAGAAGGGGGAGGTTTTGCTGTGGGTTCCCCTTGTGGGGGAGGACTTCCTGTTGTGTGTAACCGTGTAACCGCTGAGATTTTCAACAGTTGCACAGTTACCTATTTAACCGAATTTTAACATCCCTACTTTAAGCTTCATGCCTGGCTCTTTAGCCAGTCAGTCACTAAAGGAAGGTAAAGCCTAATCAGCATCTGGACAGATCTTGAGTCTGAATAACTGTAAAGGAATCTTCTGACTCTCACCTGGAGACTTGGGGGTGTGTGCAATGGGCTGAGGATTGTAATGTCTGGGGACGTATCTGCACTGTGTTATAAAACCCATGGGAGCAAGATTCAGAGCCTGGATCCACAGACTGGAGTTCACGCTGCAGCGTTATGAACAACATTGTAGCTACTTAGGCGCAGGCCCTGAAGCCTTCCTTCCCTGGGCTTCAGTGCCGGAGTCCAAACATCTATGCTGCTGGTTTTACTGCTGTAGCACATGAGTCCCTGTGTGTAGTCCCCAGCTCTGAGACTCCTTCTCACAGATTTTAAAATGCAGTGTAGACATACGCTGGGGAAACAGCCAGGTGGCTGATCTAGTTTGCCGTTGGTTATGAAGTGAAAACACATGGACTGATGCTTTTTCTACCTTTTTTAAAAAAAGGAATACACACCCAGCTCACATGAAGCCCTAATGAGTGATGTACAAAATTCATGGTGCCTTGCCTGGTGTAGATGCTGTTCAGGTAGGTGTCCTTGGCCCGCAGCAGCAGAGATTTGAGAAGGATGGGGCAGAGGAGGTCAATTTTTAGTATGTCCTTATCCAGAGGAAAAGCTGGGTCAGCATTTTCTGTCCTAGTTCCCACAGTCTTGTATTCTAGACAGGGCTAAGTGTTGCCTGGTGCTGTGAGTTAGCAGCATCTTTACATGAGGTAAATTGCTAGAGGGGTTACATTTGCTGTAAAAAGGAGTGACTGTTTAACTTTAATCCAGAAATAATTTGCAACAGCACAAATTCAGCTACATGTGAACTCTACTCTATACTTTAGATTCAAGTTTAAGAATACAAATTGTCGTCTCATCAGTACACAAAGGAATACGTGGTTCTTGAATCGTGAGTTTTCTAATCTGTAGTAAATATTAGTTACTACATAATTGATTCAGAGGGGTAGCTGAGTTAGTCTTGAAGGTGTTACTAGAATATTCGTTTAAGTTTTTCCAGTTACAGACGAACAAAACATGTAGCTAGATGGTATTATGAGCTTCAGATGGAGAAGTGGGCTGTGCCCACGAAAGCTCATGATACCGTCTACATGTTTAGTTCATCTCCAAGGTGCTGCCAGATTGTTTTTTAAATTTTGACATAATTGATGTATTCTTCTAAACCTATTCAGAAGCAGAACCTACTGGGCTGAATTTTTGTCTGGAATAGTGTAGCCTTGATTTTATGCTGCCATGGGTTTCCATTAGGGATGTTGCTTGCAAAGGACTAACCGTGTTACACTCAGTGAAGGCCAAGCAAGGCCTGCTGGCTTTGCTCAGAAGGCTTCACTGGTTACATGGTTCCTCTAATACATAGTTTTTAATATCCCTAGTTTCCATCCTGTCTCCTGATACATAAAACCAGGTTAGCAGCTCCCCTTTCTTCCGTTGGTGCTGATTGCTTTGAATGGCTCTTCTGATCCTGCCATATTACTAAAAAGCTGCCTTATATCCCTGTGAAATATTTTTCATACATTGAGCTTTTGGAGTTGCTTTACACAGGCCAAGCAATCCTATGATACGGTTTAAGACTGAACAGCAAGAAGGGATGGATTTGAGAGAGACTAAGACCTAGTTTACACAATCCCCTTTCCCATTGATCTAAGATGTGCAACTTCAGCTAAGCAAATAGTTGACATATTTACCACAGTGTCTTCCATGTAGTAAATTAAGCGGGGGCTGCTCTCCTGTCGACTCTGACTGTGCTTCTCTTTCTGGTGGAGTATCATGTCAATGGGAGAGCACTCGGAGGTCGATTTATCTAGACATGACAAATCAACTGCTGGTCTCCGCCATATAGTGAAGACAAGCCCTGAGGTTGTACACGTGGTTCTCTTCTTAGTCCTGTAACTTCCTGTGTTACATAACTTACAAAACACTGCTGTGTTTACAACACATTGTAAACATTAACTGATCCTCATAGGCTGGGAAAGGTAGGTATTATCTTCTCTCTGCTGGGAAAGGGTCAGGTGTAGGGAAAAACTGGCCGTGGAAACAAGGCCAAGTGGGAATCAGACCTCAGATTAGATGAACACGAGGATGTAGTATCTACCTGGACAAAGAAAAATATGCAGGAAAATGTAGCTATGTCAACGTTTTTTCACAGTAGCTTTCCGAAAGCTGAGAAGGTGGTAGAACAGAAGGCAAGGGGCCCTTGAGTATTATACAAGTACAGCCTCTCTCTGAGTTACGAACGAGTTACGGACCAAACACTTGGCCGTAACTTGAGCTGTTCATAACTCGGACCCCATTGAGTTACACGCGACCGCGCTGTTCGTAAGCGCAGGTTGCGTTCGTAACTCGGGGACCGCCTTTACGACCACTCAATGGGAGTGGTAACTCGACCGTTCGCAACTCGGGGAGCGGCTGTACAGGTGAAACTAGAAAGGGCAAAGCGCTGCCTTTTTAGAGTGAATATGAGTGATTAGTTATGTGCTTTCCTTGATCTATTTAAAAAAATGCCTTGTCATGCATAAAAAGTAGAAGACAGGTGGATTTCCAATGTACTTCAAGATCACTTTTCACTGCAATAAATAGGCAGGTCTTTGCGGGCGGGGTTGCTTCATACTTGGCTCCCAGTGAGGCAGCAGGCATTTTAGAAAGTCTCTGCTGAAGTAATACTTTGGCACGGCAGCAGGTGTCTAGTTACTTGTAGGCTAAGGAGGCTAAATGACTTGCATGTGGGCAGCCTAGTCACTCAGAAATGTGTGGGAAGGAGAAACTGCCAAATTCCCATTGTTTTCATGAAAGGCTTTCTTCTGAAGAGTTTTGAATTTCTCCTCTAAGTGGTGAGCCTGGTTAGACATGCTTTTTTGCTTATCAAGAGACAACTGCCACTATGAACAGATTGTCAGACTCTTTCAAAAGACAAGGCCATTTGTGGTATGTCACAATCTCTTCGTAGCCAAAACTTACCATGGAGGAATAGAATTTTTTTCAACTTCCAAAAAATTCTTGTCTTCCCTGTTAAAAATGGCACCCACCTCACACTGTGTGAAAGGACTTATTGGTATCCACATAGAGAAGGAAGGATGTTCAGTGTTGTTTGTCACACTGTTGCTGTAAGGGATCCCTGTTATGAGTATTATTGTAAGATGGGTCAAAGTAGCATTTTAGCACAAGCACACAGACTGCTTGTTTAGAAGTTATATTCAAAGTACTTGCAGATGTGAGGGTTTTTTTTCAATGCACGTGAAATAGTAACAAATAATTGAGCCAAGAATGTATAATAGTCCCCAGCACCTTCCATTCAAGGGTCAAGGTGCTTTACAGATACAGATCAATCGCTCCTCTACCTACCTCCCCGTGAGGAAAGTGTTCTCATTTTACAGGTAGAGAAACTGTGGCTCAGAAGTTGATTTGCCCAAGGTAACGTGGCAAGTCTTTTGTCAGAACAGGGAATACGAGTGAGAACTCACTCGCAGTCTGGTTTGGACTCAGTAGCTTTTGCCTCCTAGACCCAGGACACTTGCATGTAAAATAGTGTGTGCCTTTTGCCTTTTTACATATTTTTTGTTAGCTAATTGAAATAGTGATCTGGGTGGCCACTGTCTTGGCTAGGCAACATCACAGGCATGCCTGTTGGGGAAAGAGTAATACTGCCTTAGATTGCACTTCTTTTCGGCATAGTAATTGGGTGACTGTCAAATCCTGAGCATGTTGTACTATGGTAGGTAGTAGACTGACCAAGAGAATGCATCAGCATTCTTGCTGCTATTCAGGTTGGTCACTGTGGTCTTTCGCTTGGTTCTTTTTCTGATTAAAACACTCAGGAAAATTCTTTCAACTTCATAATTAGGAGAGAAATTTGAATGTAGCATTTCACATGTTTCATGTTTGATTTGCTTCTATTCAGCTTTCTGGGGCAGGTTTTGTTTTTAAAACACTAAGAATTCAACAGACAAACTTTCCTACAGACTCATGCATGCAGATAACCTGTTACAGAAGTCCATGGGAAGAGAAATCATTTCCCCCAAAGAATCTTAGCAAAAGTCAAACATATTGAATGCAGTGTGACCACTGTGTTGGCTTTTGGTTCTTCTTGCTGAAACAATTAGCGTATTTCCAGCAATCACTGAAGGGAAGCTTTTTCATAGCTATATTAATATACCAGACTGAAAGAGCTTGCTTTTGTGCTAATTAGCTGCAGGGCTGTAATAAGAATGTAACATTTTAGCCATGTTGGTCCCTGAATATTAGACAAGGTGGGTGAGAGAATATATTTTACTGCAAATTGGTGCAATAAAAAATACTCACCTATCTTATAGCTCCTAAAAATGTCGGTACTCTACCACCCTGACAAACTGTTAGTGGGAATTCGATCAGTTAATTGTCATTCAGGGATTGGGTTTCCATTCCCCTGAGCGACGTAGTGATACCAGCATAAGTTTGTAGAGTAGACCAGGGCTTAGAAATCCTGGGAAAATTTGTATGCAAAGGAATTCTGATCTCATTAGCTATTTATGCCCCATTATTGCTTCTCCTTAATTGTCCCTGATAATGCCCAAGAAGACTTAAAACATTTTGTCTGCAAAGAAATTATTTTGCAAGCCTCCCCCATTCAGATGACCCACATGGTATTTGAAAACTTTCTTCAGGGATATTGAAGAACCCTTCCATTGACTTTCTACAGTTTAACATTCAAGCTGTGGTCAAGTAACATACAGAAGAGCAGAGAGAATTTGCTTAAACCATTGTACTTAAACTCACCAGTGACTGATAAATCAGAGAGGCTAAACACTGGCTTTTTGAAAAGGTGCAGTGGTAATAAACAGGGACAGGAAGGTTCCTGGGGCAGCTGTCCTTTCAGAGTAAAATTCTAGAACTGGCTTTCTGATGGCTGAATCTTTTCATGTGTGGTTATCCATCTTCTGGAGCTTTAACTGCAGCGGCTAACAGCAGCATTGTTTCAGCCCTTGATCAGAGAGAAGGAAGTGAAGTCTGTGGCGGGGAGTGTCTCGGTAGTTGTCACTAGGAGCAGGCATGGATTGGAGAAGAGTGGGGATGGAGCAGCATATGCTGCCGCAGCACTGAGAGTGCCGCAGATGGCTTTGCTGGAAGGCTGACAGGAATCAGTAGGAGAAAAATAGACCCAGGGATTGAAATGGGTGACGTTTTGGCCCACTGGTTCCCAAACTTTTCAGCATCACGCCCCCCTTTCTGATTTTTGAACCCCCCCCCCCCAAAAAAAACCCAACAACTTGTTGAGCAAAAAAAAAAAGGAACTGAGCGGGGCAGCACAAGTTGTTAAGGGGGGGGGAGGAACTGAGCAGGGCAGCAAAACTTGATGGGGGGGCTGGGTCGCCTTGCAACCCCAGTTTGGGAACCCCCATGGCCTAAGTAGACACAAACGTGGAAGTGTTTTTCTAGATCAGGGAAATGACTTGGAGGCAGGGCTGATTCAAGCCCCTCGGGCCCGTTCGGTGACATAGCCTGATTGTGCCTCGTCATATCTGCAGGCGGAGATGTCAACTTTCCTAAGGTGCCAGGAGACTCTATTTTGGACTGTTGGCTGTAGTGCTCCCAAGGGGTCGTTAAGCCGACTTCAAGCAGCAGACAGTAATCCTGTGGCCTAAAGTGTTAACAGAGAAAGCAGCACAATAAGTTCAGCTCCTAGCTAGTAACAGTAGAAGAGCTGAAAGACTGTGGGAGTAGGATCTGAGCTAGTCATTAATTGCAGTAGTGTTTCAGAGTTCATTCTGATCGTATGCCTGTGCTTCAAACTGCCTGTCGCCTTGAGCCCTGTTTCAGCTGCAGATGGTATATACCGTTAGTGTCTGTCCTTGCCAACGCATGCCTCTGGAGGGCCTCTCCCTGCTATAAATAAATGTTGCCAAATTCAACAAGCTGGACTGTGCTACCTTTAGAAGCGCCTCCTGGAAGTGGACTCTGGTAAACTGCACATTACTGAATGCCGTGGATTCAGACTGTCGCAGTTGAGGGATAGATTGAGTGTGCCAGTTTATGGAATTTAATCCTTTTGACTAAAAGTTGGCTGAGCCCCTGTGGCAAAGGTTTTTTCTCTCACACAGTTTTCACTTGTTCCCTTTCCTTTGCAAGTGCATAGTGCAGAAACACGTGTGAGGGGAGTTTCAGCCATGTGAGGCAAAGAAAAGCCATTTCTGTAATAGGGATGTCACAGCGCGAACAAATACAGTTAACTGATGAGTCTGGGCTCATCGATATAACCTTCACGGTTAGGTGCACATGCACACACCCCGCTGCTGTCTCTGTATCAGTGGCAGCAGCTCAGGTAGGGGCAGGTAGCTCCCTGCGAGCACTGGCTCCCACCTCCCCATTCCTCCCTCGGTGTAAACATGTACCCCCTGATATTTTCAGTAGGTGTACGTTTGCCAAAATACACATTTTAACATCCATATCCTGGAATAGATGGAAATGTCTCGTTTAAGAAATTAAATAGTTCAAACAGGCTAATATTTCAAGGGGGTCTCAGTGACTTTTGTCATGAATTTGGTGGTGGTTGAGTTCCATGCATACATGAAGATAATCCACGAGGTAATTTGTTGCATAGAAAATGTTGGATTCTCTAGATCCTCTTTCAAATGCAGCTAGAGATCAGTAAGTGGGATGTGTAGACAGCAGTCAGTCAAAATCACATTTCTCTTGAATTTGCTGTTGCTAGAGTCTAGCCAATAATTTTCACTTCTTCGAGGCCCTGAATCTAAATAAGGAAAATCATCCACCAGAAAAACATGAAACCTCAAGTCCAGTTCAGAGTTTTTTACTCTAATTAGTAGGTAAAGGTGGGTTGAGAGGAAACTGTACAGACTTGGAAAGGTATGTTTCTTATCTCATGATTATTTGATTTAATGCTGATCCGTCCTCTTTTTCTTCCTGCCTCATACTGGGAATTGGTGTCCTCTTTCTCTTCTCCTGCATGCTGTGGGAGTATTTTCTGGCATACAAGTGTGTGTCCTGAGCATCTTTTTTATGAACAAGATCCTGATGGGTATATGTAATGGTCCTTTTAATATACCAGTGGGTAGCAGAAATAAAATCTCAGTGTGGGTTAAAAGCTAATCTACATTGCTGAGGTTTTAGAGTTTAGATGGAAACTCATCTCTGTTTACAATAAAGCAGATTTCTTTCTGATTTTCTCTCGTCATACTGTGGTGCTAATTTTAGAGTGGTTTGCTAAATCACCATTTTTGCCTGTTAGGCTACATGGGGGGGGGAGGGGGGTTCTCAAATTTCTTTCCCAGCACCTTACATGTTTATGCACCTCTCCCCCGTCCCTGCACCATCAGGGAAAATAATCGCTCTTTTCTTAAGCCTCACTTACCCTTAACAGGATAGATATACTGGTAGAGCTCTACCAGCAAACTCACTTGTGAAAATACAGCTTTGACTAGCAAAGGAATTCTCTTGTTGGTAAAGCTTAAACCAGTTCTCCAAAGCAGCAGTAAGCGATACTAGCAAAAGGACTTCTGTCAGTACAACTGTAGCTACACTGGCATAGCAATGTTGGTTAGGAGCATGATTTTTTTTAACCTTTTTATTTTGGCAGAAGTCCTAGCATAGGCCATTACATTGGCAAAGTGCATCTATAACCTATTTCTCCAGGTGGTATTGGTGGAAGTCATAGTGGCAGAAGCACTCTCCTGTTGGTGTAAACTGAGCCTTCACCAGAAAGGGCTACTGGTATAACTGTACTGGCAAATAATTTCGAGGGGAAGCTAGGCCTTCCAAAGCATCCTGAGGGCTATGTGCAGTGTACTGAATATGTATAAATATTAAAGATGGATCATCCAGTCTGTTCCCTTCGTCCCTACCACCATGACTCCCTTCTCCCCCAGAAAAAGAACTTTTCCCACCTATCTCCACATAGAAGAAAAGGGCTGTCCTGGTTCTCTTCATCCTCAGCCCTCCTTGTGTTAGCTATCACTTCATGAAAATGAGTAAATACTTGTCTCTTGCAGTAGACTCAGTCATTCAGTGAACTGGTTGTAGAACTGGGTGGCAGAACTGGTTAGGCCTGTCTCTAGCCTAGGGAAATATCTTTATTTTCAACCAAGTTAGCTCGAACTTGATTGAAAAGGAACCTTTTCCCTATGTGAGAGACAGCCTGCGTGTCTCGTTTCCCAGGCCTGTCTTCCAGTCACCAAGCCATGCTCTCGCTCTTGTGAAAAGTAATCTGTACTAAACCCATTGTAGTGTAGTTGTGAAAACACATCTAGTGGCGTTGTTGTAAAGATGTCAATTTAAAATTATCTAAGCTCACAATGAAGATCAGTTAGCCAATGGAATTATTGGCCAAAGGGTATTACATAGGTATTGTCCCTTATGTGTCTAGGAGACTACATAAACTGCAAGCGATTCTAAGACAGCTGTATAGGGATGTTAAGGACTAGTCAACTAGTTGCTTCCCCCTCCCCTTGCTGCCTCTATCAGGTAGAGGCAGCAAGTGGGGGAGGAAGGGGGTACTTGAAAGCAGCAGCTCGATGTGGCACTGCTACTTTGAATGCCACGGGGAGCCCAGCATCAGACTCCTCGTGGCATTTCAAAGCGGCAGCACTGTTTGGAGCCCAAGATCAGTCCCCAGCTGATCCCTAGCTCCAAGCAATGCTGCCACTTTGAAATGCTGCGAGGAGCCCAAGGCCGGGCTCCCTGCAGCATTTCAAAGCAGCAGTGCTGCATGGAGCCCAGGATCAGCTGGGGACTTCCCTGCTGACCCCAAGCTCTGTGTGGTGCTGCCACCTTGAGACTGCTGCAGCACCACATGGAGCCTGGGGTCAGCAGAGAAGTCCCCAGATGACCCTGGGCTTTCGGCACTTCAAAGGCGAAGATGACCTATCGACTAATCAAGTAGTCGATGCAAAAATGCTTTGGCTATTCGATTAGTCAATTACCCGATACTTAACAGCCTTATAGCTGTAGTGTTAATGCAGCAGTGACCTTTCACCTCATGCTGCACAATCTTGTTCTTCCTGACATTCTTCTCTTCACAGCTGAGCGTGCTCTAGACACCATGAACTTTGATGTGATCAAAGGCAAACCCATCCGCATTATGTGGTCTCAGCGGGACCCGTCCCTGAGGAAGTCAGGGGTTGGGAACGTCTTCATCAAGAATCTGGATAAATCCATAGACAACAAGGCACTTTATGACACATTCTCAGCATTTGGGAATATTTTGTCCTGCAAGGTGAGATTGGTACCTTCCCTAAACCCAACTTTGTGTAAGAATCCACCTTCCACAGCACTGACAAAAATGGGCAACAAAAATGAGTAGTGGCTGGAGCACATGATTTGTGAGGAGAGGCTGAGGGATTTGGGGCTTACTTAGTCTACAGCAGAGACGAGTGAGGGGGGATCTGATAGCAGCCTGCAGCTACCTGAAGGAGGGTTCCACAGAGGAAGGAGAGAGGCTGTTCTCAGTGGTGGCAGATGACAGAAGAAGGAGCGATGGTCTCAAGTTGCGGTGCGGGAGGTCTAGGTTGGAGATTAGGAAAAATGATTTCCCTAGATGGGTGGGGAAGTGCTGGGATGGGATCCCTAAGGAGAGGGTGGAATCTCCATCCCTAGAGGTTTTTAAGTCCCAGCTTGACAAAGCCCTGGCTGGGATTTAGTTGGGATTGATCCTGCTTTTAGAAGGGGGTTGGACTCGATGACCTCTGAGGTCTCTTCCAGCCCTAGGATTCTATGATGTGACCCAGCTAAACACCCAATCAGGGAGTGAAAGCAAGGGTCTCCACCATGCTTGCGCAAGCGAGTCTCCAAAAGCCAAACAGACAAGGACACAGCAGAAGAGGAAGGATCATTGAAGTTAGACTGGATCTTGGTCTTCCAGGCGCAGAGCCGTGCACGGTATTGAAAGCCTCTCCTTAAAATCCCTCGCTGGGTCTGTCTCTTGGCGAGACTTGTTTTTCCTTGTTGCCACACCACTGGTTGCAAGTACAACAAACGGAAAAAGCAGCTGATGACATTAGCGAGAGCACAGGTTTCATTCAGGCTGTGACGGAGTGGGTTCAGGTTCGGGTTGTAGCTGGCATGTGCTTTAAATCTGGGACTGTTTATAGTGCATCAGCAATACCAGGCCAGGCTTATACTCCTGTAGAGCGCGTCAGTCATAGATCTGAGTGCTTCCCAAGGGAGAGTAAGGATCATCCACCCTTCCCAGAATGGAAAGCTGAGGAGGGCAGGTGAAGTACCTTGCTCAAGGTCCTATAACAGGTAGGTGGCATGTTGTGGACCAGAACCCAGGACTGTCGACAGGACCATGCTGTTCTCCAGCGTTTTGTTTCTGTTCTTATTTATTTGAATGGCGCCAAGAAGCTCTAGTCAAGATCCAAAGCCCCCTTGTCACCTTATTCGCACCTTCTGTGTAAATCCAGGGAAGCCGCAGATGTCTCTGCTGTTATTCTGTGCCCAAGGTTGTCTGTCTTAATGCAGCGCTGATCTGCTTTGTTCCATTGCTTGCAGGTGGTGTGTGATGAGAATGGCTCTAAGGGCTACGCATTTGTGCACTTTGAGACCCAGGATGCTGCAGACAGAGCCATCGAGAAGATGAACGGCATGCTGCTAAACGACCGCAAAGTGTGAGTGTCACAGCCAGCAGCAGCAACGATCGCATGAACCATGATGCATCTCGGTATTAACAGGGGACACACAAGGCTACTGGTTCTCCTGGCCCGAGCCTTGGCCTGCTACCTCTCCACTACAGGGCTGGTGAGTTTCCCTGCCCAAGCCATAGCCTGCTCCTTCTCCATTACAGGGCTGGTGGATCTCCCTGGCCAAGCCTTGATCGGCTACCTCTCCACTAATGGGCTGGGGGGTATCCGTGCCCTATGCTCTCCACTGCAAAGCTGGGTGGGCATCTTTGGCCTGCCGTCTCTCCACAATAGGACAGTTGATTCTTCTGCTGGGTTGCTGGCCTGCTGCGTCTTCCCCCGGCTCCTCCCAGACACTCATCTTTATCCCGCTGCAGATCACACGTCCACCCTTGGAAACCTGTTGTTTTCTCACAGACACCCTCGCTCCTTTTCCAGATTTGTTGGGAGATTCAAGTCCCGGAAGGAGCGGGAGGCTGAGCTGGGAGCCAAGGCAAAGGAGTTCACCAATGTTTACATTAAAAACTTTGGGGATGACATGGATGATGAGAGACTAAAAGAGCTCTTCAGCAAATACGGTAAATACAGTCTTGCGGTAGTTGCAAACCCTGTACCCAGACAGTAACGGAAAGGAGACGCTGGTGAGCAGCAGGGACCTGCCAGCTGTAGGGCTGGTCCTGAGTAGGGATGTTCGAGTTTCACCTTTTAACCGATAAGATGATGCTTATCGGTTACTGAAGTGGTTAAATTCACCTGCCAAGACCCTACTGGCTGCCGAACCCGGGAGGGGGCGGAGCCTGTGTTGAAGGACAGTGACCCTTGCCTCCCTACCACTACATCCCCTAAAACATTTAACCGTGTAACCCAGAGGTGGGGAACCTCACGGTCAGATGCGGCCCCCGGCTTGCCTGGATCCGGCCCCCAAGGCTCAGC
>JANRFK010002918.1:15524697-15534725 GCA_030068395.1 Apalone spinifera | reverse complement strand
CCCCCCCCCCCCCCGGTAGAACTTCGATCAGTTATGCGGTTAATGGTTTTTTTGTATTTTTTACATCCATACTCTTGAGTCCCTTTGAGGCCAGAGGAGCAGGATAATCCGGAAAGAATGGGCAGTTGTGTCAGATGGGAGGCAGAGGCTGGCAAACGAAGTGAATGAAAGAAGGGCAGGGGTTATGTGAGGCTTTAGTTTTGCTTTTGAGAGACCCTCCTGGAAATGTTGCGTAGCTGAGGCCCTGCTAACGCTGTCCCTTGGCAACAGGCAAGACGCTGAGTGTGAAGGTGATGACCGATCCCACTGGAAAGTCCAAAGGCTTTGGCTTCGTGAGCTTTGAAAAACATGAAGATGCCAACAAGGTATGAAATCGTCTTCATGCCAGTCAGGTGTTTATATGGAAAAAAGCGTGGGAAGCCGTCACCTCGTATGGGGGTGGGAACGTAGGTCCTCAGGAAAGCTGAGGGTGTTCAGAGTTGGCTCGAATAGTTTCTGCATGTCACGAAGTTGGTTATTCATGGTTAAAGCCCAGATTCCACCAAACTACTAGATCTGTAGGGTATTGTGTGGGGTAAATCGCAGGAATTGTCTGGTCAGGGAGGCAAGATTGGGGAGCCGTTGGGAGGGGTCATCTGGAACTGGCTTGATGCTCAAGAATGCTCTTCCCTCAGAGTAGGTCTGACAGGATTTGGCCCTGTGGTCAAGAGCTGAATGATCATTCACATATTGCCACTAAGTCCACTGGAGTGGGCTGAGAGGATGGAGCCGGCTGAGATCTTCAGTTGGCCTTGCACCAGGCCTTTCTTGAAATGCACCACAAATGTAACGGGAGAGGGGGCGGATGCGGGCACTCAAGCTGGTAGCAACAGGCGCAGCAGCCGCTGCTTTGTTTTGCCATTTGACAAGAATTTTCTCTTTGAACCCTTGTCCAGGCAGTGGAAGAAATGAATGGCAAAGATATCAATGGGAAAATGGTATTTGTAGGGCGGGCACAGAAGAAGGTAGAGCGTCAGGCAGAGTTGAAACGGAAGTTTGAGCAGCTGAAACAAGAGAGAATCAGCCGGTACCAGGTAAGACCACGTGTGTCCCTGTTCTGGAGTCAGGCACTCACCCTGTGGCACAAGCGTATTGGTGAGTTTACAGAGACAAGCGTACCATCTTGTTTAATTCTCATCTTGCTCTCCTGACCTGTAGCTTAAAGGCAGTTGGCTAATATTGGCTGAGGGACCTCCAGGGGTCATAGCTAAGGTCATAGAATGACATTTTTAGTGGTGTGTGAGAATGAAGTCTGGGTTTTTTTAAGGACTCATGGCATAGTCTCCTGCGTTTATGAACACTGATCCCCTTCCACGAATGACTAAAGGCCACAGAGACCAGGCCAGCTTGGGTGGTTGTGGCTTATGGTAAAGCTAGGTCAGGAGACAGTTTGCATCTGAATCTTTCCTGCTCCTTGCAGGGCCGTGCAGGACTGGGGACACATGATGCTACAGCAAAGCAGAGGAAATCCAGACGGGTTCCTTTCCATTTGCACTGGGACTTGTCTCTACAACTCTGCAACATTTCCTGCCCTTAGCTGCTAGGGGGGAGAGCGCTGGGGTTGGAGCGTTTCCACAGCTTTCTGGCTTCGGCAGATAGATCGATGTAGTTGCTCGATATTCCCTAGCTCAGCAGTTTCTTCGTTGGTATGGCCGTCCGTCTTTCCTATTATCCGCCTCACGCATTAGCATTCTCTCCTGTAGGGTGTCAACCTGTACATTAAGAACCTCGACGACACTATTGACGATGAGAAACTGAGGAAGGAGTTTTCACCTTTTGGGTCTATCACAAGTGCCAAGGTATTGTCAAGGGTTAGTCTTGGATTTCCAGACCTGAATGGGAGGGCCCATTACCTAATCTGGGCCCGTGGTGGGGGGTGATTCTTACATCTGTGCTTCTCTTAAGCACAGAAAAGGCCTTGACCGGCCAAAATGTGGATGTCGGTGGGACTAGAGGGAATTTTTAATCGAGGCTTGTATTGAAAACCGTGCTTCATCGCTAGGGAGGTGGGGGGCTGAGAAGTGGCAAACTTGCCTGTGTTTGAAGTGACCCCTAACACCCAAGAGATGCCCAGGAATGCAGCGGGGAGTCATACGGTTTAAAAAGTTGCACCTGAATCTTTCCCGTTCCTTGCAGTGCAGTGCAGGCCTGGGGACACATGGTGCTAACAGCAAAGCAGAGTAAATCCAGACAGGTGGTTTTCCTCCCTCCTTGAGGGCTTGTCTCTACAACTCTGCAACATTCCTCCTGGCGGGAGGCTGTGGCGATTCCCTGGGGTAACACATTCAGCTTCCGTTCACTGGCAGGGAAGGAGAGCTTTCACTGGAAGTAGCAGCAATTGACGCTTGCTGCCTGATCTGCTCCCTAAAGGCAGCAGCCCCCTCCCGTGTGATACACACTGAGTGGGAGTCCCCTGAATTGTGACTCGATTGCTATGCCTCTAGCCAATCCCTCGGGACACGCACCTGCCTTCACAATGCTGCCCCTCTGCCCACCCTGGTTTTAGGTGATGCTGGAGGATGGACGAAGCAAAGGATTTGGCTTCGTCTGCTTTTCCTCTCCGGAAGAAGCCACCAAAGCCGTGACTGAGATGAACGGGCGGATCGTGGGCTCCAAGCCATTGTATGTGGCGCTGGCACAGAGGAAAGAGGAGCGAAAGGCCCACCTCACTAATCAGTACATGCAGCGCATCGCTGGAATGAGAGCCCTGCCTGCCAACACAATCATTAACCAGTTCCAGCCAGCGGCTGGGGGGTACTTCATGCCTGCTGTGCCCCAGGTAAGCCCAGCTGTGTAAGTCAGTATGGCTTCACTGCCAGCATCGCCCGGCTTGAATCTCTGGCGCAGCAGTTGCCAGGGCTCCACGGAGTCTCTGCTGTGCCTTTCACCAGGCTGCAGCTCTGAATGTGAGCTGTAGGTCCGTGGGATCCGTTTGGTGGCTTCCCGGCTGTGTGCTGTTATGTGACTCTGGGGCTCAGCGCATTGGACTCAGGAAAGGTGTCAAATCCTGTCATAAAGAGCATTTTGTGTCACCGGCTTAGATACAGCCCCCTTCGTTGTTTTTTCTGTCCTCCTTTCAGGCTCAGAGCAGACCCACTTACTATGCACCCAATCAGATGACGCAGATGAGACCTAACCCGCGCTGGCAGCAAGGGGGGAGACCTCAAGGTGAGCATGCTGGAAATGGATTTGTAGTTTTAAGGCACCTGTTTGTCTTCGGGCATGTCTACGTAACCTGTCAGAGCCAGGAGCAGCGATCGGTCCCCCGGGCGTCGATTTATGATGTCTGCTATAGACATGCTAAGTTGACTGCCGAGTGCTCTCCCATCAACTCGTGTACTCCTCCAGAACTAGAAGTGTAGGCGGAATAAATAGGAGAGTATCCCTCGTTGACACACACCAGTAAGATCTAAGGAAGTCAACCTCAGCTATGTCATTCACATAGCTCAAGTTGTGTAACTTAGATCTATGGCCCGCCATATGTAGACCAGGGCTTGCTCCCTGATTATCTGCCACTCTCTCCTTTGAGCCTGTGTCTGCTTTCTTGTGCCCCGAGACGCAGGAAGAAACATGCAGTTGTTCTTGTGCAAAGAACAGACTGAATGTTGTTCGTGGTCATGGCTGGGAGGCATGTGGCGAGGTGCAGCCCCTCGCGCTGGGGCTGAAACCCTGGGTAGGCAATATCCACCCACCTGACTGCATCTGTTGTTGATCTGGGCTCTGCCATGCCGATCCCTGAGAACGGCCGTGACCGTGGCATTCTCTGTACTCTCCTATGTGCTCATACTAGAGTGTGCAGGGGTTTCCAGATCCAGAATCCCCTCCCTCTTTCCAAAGTGGGCAAGCTTGACCACAGCGATGGAGACATCCCACTGAATCTCCTTCCTTGGCTCCCTCCTTCCAGGCACAAGCACGGCTCCCTGCTGGGGGTCCAGGATTGGCTGATCATTTTGTATTCGGAGACATTTTTTTTCCCCTGTCATTGCCCTTCTCTCTCATCAGGCTTCCAAGGCATGCCGAATGCCATGCGCCAGTCCGGCCCCCGCCCAGCACTGCGCCATCTGGCTCCCGCTGGCAATGCCCAGGCCTCTCGTGGCCTCCCTGCTGCTGCCCAGAGAGTTGGTAAGCAGACTGGCTCTCGCTTTCTTCTCCGCGTCAGAGCGGGGAAGCAGGCGCTACAGAGTCTCTTGCGTTTCTGAAGACCGGATGTGCGTGGCAAGAGGCGGTGTGGAGTACAGAGTAGCACAACAGCCCCCCATTAGAGTGGCAGAAGTTAGGGTAAAAAGAGCACCAAAATCTTTCCCATTCCTTGCGGTGCGGTGCAGGCCTGGGGACAGCTGGTGCCACAGTACAGCAGAGGAAATCCAGACAAGTTGCTTTGCGCTTCACTTGGGACTTGTTTCTACAACTCTGCAACACTCGCTGCCAATGTGCCTTCTCAGTGTTCATCCATGTGCAGAATAAATTTTATGGGAGCTGAGGCATGTGCAGATGTGCACCATGGGTGGAAACACAGGCTGCTGGCTGTGGGCATTCTGCTAATCAGCTGGGCAGCATTTGAATTTCCTCTGCATGGCTGTAAATCTAGAGTGGAGATGATGGCCTTCTTCTACGGTAGTAGAAAAGGAGCTAATCTCTGTGCCTAGGGCCCTGGGTTAGCCACTCCAGAGAGGGAAACGCATGCAGCAGGATAATTTTTTCCTGTGTCTGACACCACAAACTGAGTATTACACGGCTTGGAATTCTTCGGCAGGTAAGAAAGGGCTTCCCTGGATTAGGGCAGCGTCTTATACAATTTTAGCTCCCAGCATGTGTATTAAGAGGATGCATTGTGCAAAACCGGGCTTGTTCCCGCTTCATCCAGGACTGCCCTCTAGCTTGGAACCACTGCCTTCCAGTCACTGGAAAATACGGATTCTTGGCTCTGAATTGAATAAACTCTGCAACTGGGAGGCGGTGGTGCTTAGTTGTTCACAAACTCTACACTGTTCATTTCCAACTAGAAGCACGGGGGGCTTTAGACTTGTGTGCCACACGCTTCTATGCAGGTGTGTAATCTGGTATCTTCTTCTTCCTTTGCAGGCGTGGCCACTGCAGCCCAGAATTTAGCTCCTCGTCCGCCTGTCACTGTCCCGGCTCCCAGAGCTGTTCCTCCTTATAAATATGCCTCAGCTGTCCGCAGCCCTCACCCAGCAGTACAGCCTTTGCAGGTAATACGAGGGGCTGTGGTGCAGCGGGGAATGGTGACATTAGACTGTAGTAGCTACAGGAGCAGCTTGTGCAGGTCCTAAACTTGACTGATGTGGATTTTTCTAGAAAGGCCAGATTGCTTTTATGGTCCGTAGACAGACACATGGCAGAATCTGGGAAGACAGTTGTATTCCTCCCCTTACTCAGCTCCGCCTGTGCAGCTCAGTCCAGTCGTCTTATTCAGTCTTACAGGGACAATCTTCTTGGGTCCTTGCCCCCATCCTAGGCTCTGGCCTCATCTGCATCTCCTCTTGCCTTAGCCAGCCTTTGTCCTGGGATCCCTGCAGATACAGCTGGGCCAATGATTCTCAACCTGTTTATCATTGTGGCCTTGCATGTGTGCCCCACAGTGTGTTACCTGGGCTGCAGGCTAAGAGCCACAGCGCTCCCCCTCAACTTCCTCCACAGTCCCACATGCCCAGCGCCCCTGCCCAGACTGGCACCAGGAGCAGATCCCTGGGCAGGCAGCTGGGCTGTGGACTGTGCATGTGGGACCAGGCAGCGAGGCCCTAAACCCTGCAGCAGGGCCAGGTGGGCTGCAGCCAGACCCTGGAGCTCAGGATCCCACTGTCAGACCCATCCTCAGAAGTGCAGCGCCACCTAAAACCTGGGGATGCTGCAGCTCACTCCATCCCCTCACTGCCCAGAGGGGTCCCCCCACACCTGCCCACAGCCCCTCTGGCCACAGCTGTGTGCTAATTATGCCACAGATTAAGAGCTGCTGAGCTAGGTCCCCAGAGGTCAGCAGGCACATATCTGCATGGTTGAACAGGAGATCCGGATGCTGCTGTTGTCCCAGCGTCGCATTTCCCCATTGAGCGGTCCCACCCCTCTCAGCTCACAAGCAGCATGTCTGAATAGCAAACCCCAACCCTTTTTTGCCACGCTCCCCTCCTGAATTCTTCTATTGCTTCTTGTAGGCCCCTCAGCCTGCAGTGCACGTACAAGGACAGGAACCTTTAACAGCTTCCATGCTAGCTGCTGCCCCTCCCCAGGAGCAGAAACAGATGCTGGGTAAGTGAGGGACACGCACGTCCGGGCTAGAAGGATCCCTCTTTGGCAAATTGGGACATTCCAGTCCCTTTTGTAAAGCAAGGGCACATTTCTGCAGCTAACCCCCTTCTGTGAGCTGTGTACAGAGAATGGTTAAAGGGTGTGTGTGTGGGGGGGAGGGTGTAACTAGAAGGCTTTGCAATGCTCATTTTATTGGAACTGCAGCTTCTGCTTCCGGGAGTGTTTGGCTCAGCCTTGCTGAACTGCGTCCTGTTTATTTACATGGAGAGCTGTCCATGCTGCATGGACGGTAAAGTCCCTACGGCACTTCTGGGCCAGTTTTTCCCGCTGCCTGCACTGCTGTCTACTTGGTGGCTGCCCTTCACCCTACATCTAGCAGCATCTCCCAGTGGTGCTGTGCACGTACGTTCTGAAGTGTTGGGGACAAAGTGGCACAGAAATGGAAAGGTCAAAGCTAGACAGATGCTGGTGATTTACCTTCCCTCTTAGTCACACCTGCTGCCAAGCCCCTCAGAGTCTGCAAAGACCATCCGTTTGAACTTTGCTTCCCTAGGAGAACGCTTGTTCCCCCTGATCCAAGCTATGCACCCCAGCCTCGCGGGGAAGATTACAGGAATGCTGCTAGAGATTGACAATTCAGAGCTACTGCACATGCTGGAGTCTCCGGAATCCCTCCGATCAAAGGTGCGTTTTCCCGCCCTGCATGGCAGGCTGCATTCATAGGGTTGGCTGGCGGGTGCTAACGGGTTGTCTTGGATCGTGTATCTACCCCAGGTGGAAGAGGCTGTTGCAGTGCTGCAGGCTCACCAAGCGAAGAAAGAAGCTGCCCAGAAGGTGGGCATGGTTGCTGCTACCTCTTAAGCCAGGAAGACTGGTGAGTGTGTGTCTGCTCTCCTCTCCAATCTGAAGCTCTTGGTAGCAGAGTAATTAGACAAGTGTGTGTAGCCGGTGCAGCCCGCCTTGACTCCAGAATTCCAGCCCACTGCTGGCAGGTCAGTGCAGTTTTGCATCCAGCATTTCCTTAGGATAGATGCTTCAGAACTTTCCCTTTAGAGATCCTTCCACATGTCCTCTTCAGACTCCATGAGTTCCTGACGTTCTCTCCAGTAGCTAGCACGTCAGGGAAGGATAAAAATACAGGAGGCCCCCCGACTTGCGACGTGATTGGTTCCAGGGGAAGCGTTGCAAGTCGGGAGCATCGTAACTCGAACCCTCATTTATGATAGGTGCCATGCGCCGTTGTAAATGCGGGCTAAGGAAGTAAGTCGGGGGGTTCCAGCCCCTTCCTCACTCACAAAAATGATTGCAAGTGTGAGGGTCGGAACTCGGGCGGTCGCAAGTTGGGGGCCTCCTGTATACAGACATGAAATTTGTGAAGACCTTCAAATTATCAATCTGTGTCAGAATAGAATCCATCAAAAACGTGCTGAATTCGCTCTTACCAGTGATTCTTGCCAGTTAGCTGCTAAATAAAGTTTTCAACTTCTCTCAAAAGCCTTGTATAGATGGGTGTCTTAAATTAGATCTTTCACATGCCTTTCTGTAGCGGCTTGCCCTCATAAATTTCCTAGTGTGGATTAGCCTGGAATTGCTATGGTCCAGTAAAAGATACAGGTTGAACCTTTCTAATCCAGCACTCCTTGGTCCAACGTGATTTTTAGCTGGACGTCCACGTATCCTGGACCAAGTTTCCTGCTGTCCCATAAAGTTTGTTTACAGCCGCCCGTCCTGGCTCTCAGCGTTCTGTGCTGTTATTAGCTCTAATTTACCCCTCAATGTCCTCTAAGAGCCCAGTGAGCAGTGGAGGGGTTGGTAATGCTGCTAGACAGTACTGGCCTTTCATGGTCTGGCAAATTCTCCAGTTTGGCACCAGTCAAGGCCTGAGGGAGCCGGACTAGAGAGGTTCTGTATTACCTCACCTCCCTTGTGTGTCGTATCTTGGGACCAACTCGGCTATAGAACGGAACATGGCGCTTCCTGTGAGGCTGCTCTGATGGGATATCCCCACTTCTGGCCCTAAAGAGTCTGTACAGTCTTCCGGGAGTCACTGTCACTTGGAAATGACAACAGCCCATCTGGCCATTCGATTTATTAAAGGACAGATGTTGTAATAAGCAGATTGGATTGTACATTTGCCCCTTACCATGCTGTGTTTTAACGGGTGGGTAATGTTGGGTATTGGCACACTGGTCTGGATTGAGCTATGTTGCCTGTAGAGAATTTAGTATTTTTTTCATCTTTTTTCCCCATCCTGTAGGATGCAAAGAAGCCAAATAGCCGTTCACAGACATCAGCTCAAGATGTTTATTCATACTCCGCTGTCCCGCAGATCTCAACGCCATGCAACGTATCACAGAACTATACTGCAGTTTGTAAATTAATCTTTAAAAATCTTATTTAAAAAGTCAATTCCATGAAACTTTAGGTTTCCAAGACCAGTATTAAGTTTGCAAGCTTTATCTTTGGGCCAGGACAGAGCTAACCTTTCTCTTATCTAAGCAGGACTTTGAGGATTTCTGATTGAAAGTTTTTTTTTTGTGGGTTTGGTTTTTAACTGAACAGTCCAGTTTGCAAAGTCTGGAAAGTGTTTATCAATAAAGACATAAAACCTTTCATTAAATGGGTCTTTCCCCAGCCTGTTGTGCAAAACCGCACTGAATTTTACTTGTCAGAAGAGCAGTTGTCACATGATTTAAAAACCAAAGTGTGATTTAATGTGGCTATTCTCTCTTGTCATGACAATCCCAACTATCAAGCAGTCATGCTAAAATACTATGCAGTGTTGGGTCTGATTGGTATTTGAATGGCAGACCTTAAAGAAAGCCCAAGTTGTATTGGAAATGGTGTTGCTTTCCTAGGTGGGACACTCCAAAATCGGTCAGGGATGGTGCTGGGTCCTGCCATGAGGGCAGGGGACTGGACTCTGACCTCTCGAGGGCCCCCAGTTCTATGAGAGAGGTATACCTCCAGTTCAGTGGCAATGCCAGTCTCGGGGGTGCATCCACTGATAAAGACACCAGTCCCATAGTGGACATTTTGTTAACAACCTCTGCCTGGACCCCCAAAATGGCTGCCAGTCTACACAGCAGATCCTGGTGGGCCCTAGCATCCATGGAGGGCAAGAGCGGAACAGGGTCAGCCAAAGCCTCATCTGGGGAGATATTTTTCAGAGAAGGGGTTCTGATTCCTTCCCCAAGCACTCTGCAAGAATGGGAAATGACAGGTCCTCATGCTGAACGTACTGTGGACCTCGGTTCCTGCTGGGTGTTCAGTTGGATATTGGATTTCATTTTTCACCAGTTGCCTATGGCGGTGTAGGGATATTACATTTTGATTACTCCGCTAATCCAAGTAGTCGATAGAATTTCCATCGACTACTTGATTAGTCTAGGGGAGGAGAGGGCTGCTCGCTATCCCTGCTGTGCCTCTGCCTTTGAAATGTAACGAGCTACCCCTGGCTCTTGCTACATTCTAAAGGCAGAGGCGCAGCGAGGAACCTGGCAGCTCTTACTATATTTTAAAAGCACAGGCGCAGCATCTGGGACCTGGTGTGAGCCAGGACAACTGCATCCCAGCTCGGGCCCGGTCCCTGCTGCGCCTCTGCCTGCCCTGCCCCCCTGCGAAGATGGTGCTGGGGGGAACTGGCTTTTAAGCCAGCTCCCCTCAGCACCAGCTCCTGCCCCACCCCCTCGTTGCCTCTGATAGAGGTAGCGGGGGGGGGGGGG
>JANRFK010002918.1:15511794-15521912 GCA_030068395.1 Apalone spinifera | reverse complement strand
ATGGGGGGGGGGGGCGAACGTCGAAGGCTGCGAGCCCCTTGATCTTTGCATGTCAGGCTGGTCCCTGCAGGGCTAGACCCCTGGCCCCTCCTGGCCCCATCACGGGCGTCCCGGAGCTGGGGATTGGCGCCGCCACCTGGCAAGAGCTGGCCAAGGGAAGCTTACCACGCAGCAGCACTTTGCCCCTCAAAGCCAGGGAAAGGGGGGAGGGGGTCACATGCCTCTCGTACATGGGGTGAGCGCCTGGGAAAAGGGGGGGGTCACATGCCTCTCGTGCACAGGGTGAATGGGGTGAGCGTCCCCTCAGGTCATAGCGAGCACACCCTGATGCCGCGGGCTGGGTGGGTAGGGGGCTTCCTGGATGCTGGTTCCGGCCCCGTGTGCTTCCTGCCCCCGAGGAGGGGCTGGGCACCCGTTGGCACCACAGATGTTACTCGGAAGGAGAGGGATAAGTCTGCAACCGTTGCCCAGCTTGGTTGCTGCCCCCCTCAGCCAAGCAGCGGGGCTCAGGTGTTCCTGCCTGCCCCGGGCCTCCAAATGGCTTGTCGCTTTTGCTTAGCCGCTCCGGCACTGATCCGAGGAACCTGTGGGGCAGCGGGCGTGGAGGAATGCCAGTGTGTGTGTGGGTGGGTGTGGGTCTTTGTGTCTGATCGGCTACTCTGTGCCAGAGGTGTGTGTGTGTGTGTCTGCCTGCCAGCCAGCTAGCCAACTTGGGCAAGGCGGGTACAGCTTGTCCAGTCCTGCTGTGGTTCTGTTCCACTTCCTCGGGGGGTGACCTGGCCACTTGTGCAGAGACTCCCCCGTTTCCGTGGAAATGTGCCTGCGTTCCCGGTCCCAGCCAAGTCACCATGCTAACGGAGCTGGATCTGTTCGGGAGCTAACCATCGAGCCGTGCCGAGCTGGCCGTTCGCTCCTGCCACGCCAAGAGCCGGATGCTCTGGATACAGTGGGGTGTGGGAGGCCGCGTGGCTGATGGAAGTTTGGTATCAGACGGTGCCATGCGGCACCCCAAACCTTCCCCTTGCTCCTTGGCGCAGTACACCCGGCAGCCCCGAGAGAGCCTGTTCTTACCCAGGGGTCTGTCGGTTGTCATGCGGGGATCGGAAGAGGACGACTCTGATCCTGGGAAGGGATTAGCAGTTTGGGTGCGGGCGGAAGGGGAGTATTTGGTGCAAGCCAGATTTAGTTTAGCCGGTGGGAAAGGAGCCGGAATTGGTTGTGAACTCAAGTAGTGCCTGCATTTTTCATTTCTTCAAATGGGTTTTTTAAAAGTGAGGGGTTTGGAATGGGGCCCCCACCCCTTTGGGGTCCTTATTTGCTGAGGGGGAGGGTGCCCCCCCTTTTTTTTTTACAGAAGGGATTGTCTTTCTCTGAAGCTCTTAGCAGGTTTTGCGAACAGTGTAAAGGCCACTGGAGAGACTTCCCCTTTTTCCCCAAACTGCTGGCCCCAAAGACATAGCCACAGGCTTAATTTTCTTGGGGCTAAGATAGGATTCAAGCCATAAGCAACTTTTCACAGTGTTGGGTTCCTTGATCTATGAAGCACCCGCACGTGGCCTGGAAACCAGGTCGGTCTCTAGAGCTCTCGTTTGCGAGGCGACTGGTGGGAAGGCCAGCTGGATACAAATTCTCCTGCGTTCTGCATTAGCTGCAGTTGACAAGCTGCCTTTAATCACCAGGCCACTTGGCATCGGTGTAAATTCTGCCCTGGGAAGTCTTGTGGGCAAAAAAGGCCGTGCAGGTGGGGACCGTGCTGTGTGTCTTGCAGGTGGACTCGCGGAAGAGGTGGATGAAAAGGTTCTTCACGCTGCTTTTATTCCATTTGGAGACATCACTGATATTCAGATACCTCTGGACTATGAAACTGGTAAGTCGGTTCCTGCTTTGGTCGGCCGGTCTGTCTTGCTGTGCGTGGGTCTCTGGGTCAGGAATCGTGCTCGAGAATTCGAGGCAAGTGTCAACTTGCTTTTTTCTGCTGCCCTGTCTGGGGGATTGGCTGCTTCCCAAGACCACAGCTGGGGAGACCGTCCTGATAGAGAAAACCATGTACAATAGTAACTGGACAGGATTGTGCTTCTGTAACAGCCAGATCTGGAGAGAGTATTTCCCCGGTGCACCCAGGACAACTGTGGTTCATGGCCTCTCAATTTGCTGGCCGCGTTAGGTAACAGGCTGTCTTTGGAACGGGCAAAACTTTAGAGACTTGAGTTTTCCAATGTACTTAATCAGTTTCAGAAATTTCTTAGCATCCTCTGAATCACACGGGCATGGAAATACAATTTAAAAGCCCACCCCTGAAAAATCACCTACAAACCAGTGTCCTCTCCCCGCTTCTTAGCATAGATTCAATAGCAATTGCAGTTGTGTGTTTTTACGAAAAAGGTATTATCTGACCATATATTCTCCAGTACATTTGCTAGGACTCTCTGAAATATTTGCACGAACAATTAAAACTAAACTAAACTAGATTAGTCTGGTGTATTTTGCAGTGTCTTTCTTTTAAATTCGGTTTGTTCATTTATTTCATAACGAGCAATTTTAGGGTTTCCCCATCATTACATGTGGCTCCAATCCTGCAGTGATTTCTGCGTGCACAGACCTAGCTTCAGTTGGGCTCTGCATGGATCCAGGTTCCCTGGAGTTTATTTCAGGATGAAGGCGCAAACTTAGCTCTTCTTTCTGTACACCAAATGGTTTCCATTCATTACTTGAGAATGACCTTGATGGAGATTTAGTATCTTTAACACCAGAACAATAAAGAACGGTTTAATGCTGCTATAGAATTTGAAGTGATTGAAAAATGGACCATTTTTTTTTAACCCCTGATGTTACCAGTTCTTTGCTCCAGCCACCAAAACCATAAGAGGGTCTGAATTCTCAGCTGGGGAGGTGGCAGTAGAGAAGTTAATTTCCTTTAGCAACACGAGTGACTTGTTGTCGAATCTCTTGGGTTTTCCTGGCGCCTGTAACTCTTCGATGTCTCTCTCTACAGAAAAGCACCGGGGATTTGCTTTCATTGAATTTGAGTTGGCAGAGGTGAGAATTTGAGTTGGCCCATTTGAGTACAGAGTTTGAAATCCGTCACCATTTTTTATCCAGTCCTGTTGGTGCGGAAGTCGCTGGTAGTTTGCAGTTCATTGAAGTGGGAATAGAATTACACCTATCACTGACTCCTTCACAGGGCTACACAAGTTTACCATCTCTGTGTTTTCTGCTTTCTTTGGATGATCATGCGGAGACACCTCCATCCTGGGGACTCTTCCTGGTCCCAAATCTTGGCCAGGCCTCACTCAGTCAGTCCCAGGTGCCAGTGGTTCCTTTAATCCACGGATACCACATGCTGTCACCTGTTTGTGGCCTGCTGACCCTACCCCAGGCTCCAAAAAATAAAAAGCAGCATGCCCAGGCACCCGAATGGTGCGCAGTTTGGAGGCATTTGCTGATTGGGCCAGAGGGGAGAAACCTACCCATACAGCTGACCCTATGTCTGAAAAAAATTCGTAAAGGTCCCTGGGAGATGTGGCAAGAAGACGGGAGGAGTAATGGCTGAATGAGCAATAACCTGTTTTCTTTTGCCGTTTCTGTAGGATGCTGCGGCGGCGATTGACAATATGGTAGGGGGTCCATTCCTCTTCGATCGCTGGTTTCTGGGGAGGCGTGGCTTTTCCTCTGTCCCTTGCCTCGCTTGGCTCTGTGCTGCTCCCGTGTGATAATGCGGAGGCATCTTGCTGTGTCCTGTCTGGAGACCTCTTCTAGCTAATGAACCCCCTTCCCTTCACAACTCTTAGGGGCAGATGGATTTGGTCCCCTCTGTCCCTTTTCTAGTAGGGGTGGGTGGGTTTTTTGGTCCCTCAGTTCTGAACTCTCCCCCTGTGGGCATGGACTCAAGTCAGAAAGGGATCCCAGCAGTTCGTAGTACTGGCTGGGGGCTCCTAGAGAGCCCAGCTATATGTACAAATCGAGGGGGGCTGAATTAGCTGCTACCACTCAAGAGAGACCTTGGAGTCACTAGATTGTCCTCTGAAAACATCCACTCAATGGGCAGCGGCCGTCAAACCAACAAACAGAATGTCAGGAATCATTACAAAAGGGATAGAGAATAAGACGGAGAATATCGTATTGCCTCTGCATAAATCCATGGGACGCCCACAGCTCGAATACTGCGCACAGACGTGGGCGCCTCATGTCGAAAAAGATCTCTTGGCATTGGAAACAGTTCAGAAAAGGGCAACAAAAATGCTGAGGGGTTTGGAACGGCTGCCATATGAAGAGAGATTAAAAACGGGGACTTTTCAGCTTAGAAAAGAGGAGACTAACGGGGGATAGGACAGAGGTCTATAAAACCATGACTGGTGTGGAAAAAGTGAATAAGGAAAAGATATTTACTTGCTCCCATAACACAAGATCTAGGGGGGATCACCAAGTGGAATGAATAGGCAGCAGGTTTAAAACAAACAAAAATAAGTTTTTCTTCGCGCAGCACAGAGTCAACTTGGGGAACTCCTTGCTAGTGGATGTTGTGAACTTTAACAGAGTTCAAAAAAGAGCTAGATATGTTCATGGAGGTTAGGTCCATCAATGCTTATTGGGCAGGGCTGGTGTCCCTAGCCTCTGTTATGGGCGATAGGGGAGGGATCACTTGCTGATTCTCTGTTCTGTTCACTCCTGGGGCACCTGGCATTGGCCGTTGTGGGCAGACAGGACCCTGGGCGGGATGGACCTTTGGTCTGATCTGGTCTGGCCGCTCTTCTGTTCTTAGCTAAAATGGGGCCTGGTGAGAACATGGGGGATTTCTCACTGTCATGGAGTGTGGGGGAGTCCCTGGGCCCTGCACCCCATCGGCAGCCAGGCGTGACTCTGAGCTGGCAGGCAGAACAGAAGGTTTATTGGTTGACGGGCACAGCGTAGCACAGACTCGTTAACACAGGAACCAGGAGCCGTCAGTACAATCCAACCTGGGGAGAGGGGGGCCCCGAGCCAGCGCCCTGGGCCCCCTCCCCGCATCCTAAGCCAGCCGAGACTCACCCACACACTCAGCAACCCCGTCGCCTCCTTCATCCAGCTTCCCGGGCAAAAGGTGTCACCCGATTGACTCTCCCACCTACGCTCAGGTTACAAGACCGCCTGAGCCATTGTGAACGTGCTGGGCTGGGCAGCCTCCCTCCGTGAGAGTCTCACCCAAAACTCCCATCCCCAGCTGGGCCCCAGTGCAGTGCCCAGGGAAACTGAGGCACACGCCCGGCCTTGCTGCAGGGCAGCAGGGATCACGCAGCGCATAGCAAAGCCGACAGCGTGAGTCGAATCCCCGCTTCGTCCCCCTCACCTTCTTCATTCTCTTTAGAACGAGTCGGAGCTTTTTGGCAGGACCATCCGGGTCAACTTGGCCAAGCCCATGCGGATTAAGGAAGGCTCGTCCAGGCCAGGTGAGTCGGTGGGTGGAAGGGAAAGTCCCGTAATGTCCCGCGGCCAGTTCTGCCTGGCTGCCTCGTGTGGGGGGTGGGGTCCGTTCGCTTGCTGTGCCCCTGCCCAGTGCCCCTAGCTCCCCCTATGCTGCCTCTCCTAGGATCCGAGGGGCAGAGGCTGTCGGCTAGTCCCCCAGTGAAGGAAACCCAGGCGGCCCTGCCTTCCCCAGGGTGCAGGGTGCGTGTTCCCAAACCATCTGTTCTTGGGGAGAGTGACCGTGCAGGGAGCGAAGGGCCGTGCCTCCAAGGAGGTCGGGGGGGCAGGAATTGATTTGTTCCACGACAGTGACTGGGCAGACAAGTTCCAGCCACGCAAACCCAGGAGTGAAGCAGTTCCCGCCCCGTGCCCGATGGGAGATGCTTCCGCTGGTCTCAAACCCACGCACTAGGCAAGGCCCCACTGCTTGCATTTTGAAAATATTCCCCCCCGACTGCCCGTCCCCCGAACACACTCTGAAACTGGGTGGGAAATGCCCCCTCCCGCATACGTTCCAGATTTCAAACCTTTTCTTGTTCCGCATCTGGACAAAACCCGAGAGCTCACGAGAGAGGGGAGAAATCCACCCGGAGCTGCCAGGAGCCCTGCAATGTCAGGTCCCGGGTCTCCCACATCCCTGGTGAGAACTCACAGCTGTGTGCCTGGGGCCATGGCTGGCTGAGTCTTTCTCAGTGCCTCCTCTTGGAGCGGTCGCGCTTTGTCTACGTGACTGAATATTCCCTGGGCCAGAAAGAGACCGATTCTATCACCCAGTGACCGATTCAAAATCAGGCAGACCAAGGACTTGAACCCGGCTCTCCCAGAGCTCGGGCGAATCCCCAGCCATGGGCAGATACTTTTCCACTAGAAATGCCATCCTGCCCTGGAGAGACCTTCCTGACCAAAGGCGTCGAAAGCCGCCCTTCCCCACAAGAAGTTTGTATTTCCTGCGTGGGGGCGTTGTCCGAGTGGTCCCACGCTCGACCCACGGAAGCGAGGAGGGCTTGTGAGATTCCGTCTGTTCTCGCAGGCGGGGCCCATTGTGCCATGCTATGAAATGCAAGGTTAGCTCTGGGAGGGGGGAGTTGTCCAAAGTGCCGAGGTGACTTGGGAGCCTCTGGGCGCGTCTAGGCTGCAAAGAAAAGAGAAAACGCCCCGCAGCCGCGAGGCTCGGAGCGGGGTCTCCAGGCTCATGCCGCCATCGCCTCTAAAAATAGAATTCAGGCTCCTGCATCGCTTAGGCCGTTTGGGAAATGTTCCTCGGGCAGAGTAGCCGCTAGGGCAGACGGGCTGGGCTGATCCTGCCGGTAATTTTAGTGAGGCGCCTCTCCACAGGACGTTTTACTAGGCTGCAGCTGCTGACCTGCGTTATGGGTCCACGATAAGGGGTCTGTGTCCTTAAGAGTTCTCTTGCTGGGGATCAAGTGCCCCTCTGTCTTAAATACCCTAGCACTGCCCAGGGCATGTTCAGGTCTGGCTGTTAGTGGACCCAGGGGCTTGTTGGCTTTAGGCCCTGTTCCGAGCCCTTCTTCTCTCTGCCCTAGTCTGGTCGGACGACGACTGGCTGAAGAAGTTTTCGGGGAAGACGCTGGAGGAGAACGCGGCGGCAGAGGGAGTGGAGCCTTCCCAGTCGGAGGCGCAGGAGGTAAACGGCAGGATGGGGCGTGGAGAAGGAAGGAGTCGGCGTGGCTGGGAATTGTTGCTCTTCCGTCCGTCGAAAGGATGAGCTGAAAATGGTCAGGCCTTGGGTGGGACGTGGGTTTAAGCGGCCCTGTGACCAGCAGCACGTCCGACCCGCCGGCAGGCCTGGCAGCACCAGACATGCCTTTGAGAAGCCACAAAAATAGAAAGCGGCTCGTTCAGAACCAGCTGGGGTCCCGAGCGCAGTGTGCGGTGGCATGGGCTAGACACCCGGGTCCTCGCAGCCCGGGGCCCGTTCTCAGCGGCTAATCCAGGCCGCCTTGCCTCTTTGGTTCCTCGAACCCGCTTCCCTCTCGCTCGGGGTGGGCGAGACGCAGCGCTGGTTTGCCAGGCTGAGCCCCTGGGAGCTGCCACTATATGTACCTGCCCCGGCGCAGGCACTGGCGAGTGCCGCTCCCATTGGCTGCAGATCACCGCTCCCGGCCAATGGGAGCAGCGGGAAGCAGCGTCCCGGTCTGTGCTGCTTCCCGCCGCTCCCATTGGCCAGGAATGGCGATCTGCGGCCAATGGGGGCTGCCGTCGCCCGTACCTGCGGCCACGCTGGTAGATATAGCGGTGGGGGCCTGCCAGGAGCTAACCCAGATGGACTGGCCTGTGGGCTGGTATTTGCCCACCCCTGCCCTGCCTAACTCAGGTGCATCTACCCCAGCGGCAGTCACCCCTCCTGGTTGCAGTGCAGACGTTCACTGTGCGTGGGGACAGGTGGAATTGTCCCAGCTGAGTTGTCGGCTCCCCTGGAGCCACGAGCCGCCGGGGGCTGAGAGCTCCTGGCTGGAGGGCTCTGTAAAGGGACACGGCTTTGGTTTTCTTCCCTAGGGTGAGCCTCCTGCCAAGAAATCCAGGGCCAACCCTCAGGTGTACATGGACATCAAGATTGGAAACAAGCCGGCTGGCCGACTCCAGATTCTCCTGCGCTCGGACATTGTGCCCATGACCGCGGGTGAGAGCCAGCGCCTCTTCGGGCGAGCGGGCGCCTCTAGCGTCCTTGCTGGCATCCTGAGCTTGGGTTTTGCTTTCTTTCCTCCCCTGCCCCTCCCCCTACACACAGAGAATTTCCGCAGCTTGTGCACCCATGAAAAGGGCTTTGGCTTCAAGGGGAGCAGTTTCCACCGCGTCATCCCCCAGTTCATGTGTCAGGCGGGAGACTTCACCAACCACAACGGCACGGGAGGCAAATCCATCTACGGGAAGAAGTTTGACGACGAAAACTTCATTCTGAAGCACACGGGGCCAGGTAAGGCCGGGTCCTCTGGGCGCGGGAGCGGGCTGGCTTCCTGGGGCAGACGACTGGAGCGTAGAAGGTTTGGGGGGTGACTGAGTTCACTACCGGGAAACGGTGCTGGATTCTCCGCCTTCAGAGGTGTGCCTGCCTTGGGGTAGGGCAGCACGTAATGTGCGTGCGTTACTCCTCCTTCGCACAGGCATAAATAGCTCTGCAGGGGACGAGGCTCCATTTTTTTTTCATCTGAGCGTGGAATTGTGATGTAGTGTGGGTACCTGGCTGGTTGCCGGGCGTGGGCTGTGGGTGAGCCCCACTGGCTGCTGTCTGTACCACGGCCCAGCAGAGTAGCTGATGGGTCAGGTAGGTAACCTGTTCTACCGGTTACCTCCCCTGGAGAGGAACAAAGGGAGGAAGGGGGAGGGCAGCCCCTGGCTGGGGGGCAGGGCTGGAAGTTGGGCAGTTTCTGTCTGCTATCATGGAGGAAGCAGCCTAAGCAACGGGCTGGGATTTAGGGGCCCAGTCTCCCCCATCGCAAGGGGGGCTGAGGCATCCTAGGCCTGCCTGTAACCAGATGACATCTGTGCTGTGCTGTATCCTGGAGAAGCAATAAACTCCCTCGGTTCTACTGGCTGGGGGAGTCTGTTTGTGCCACTACGGGGGTGCAGGAGTCGGGGGAACCCCAATGTACCGTCACGGGAATAAATTTTGTTCGGTGCGCTGAGGCATATGTGGATGTGCACCACCAATACAAACACATGCTGCCGAAGCGGGGTCCTGCTCCGTGGCTGGACCTCCGCACAATAATAGCGTTTTGCCCCCAGGGTTGTTATCCATGGCAAACTCTGGCCCCAACACCAACGGCTCGCAGTTCTTCATCACTTGTGACAAAACGGACTGGCTGGACGGGAAGCATGTGGTCTTTGGAGAGGTGACGGAAGGGATAGAGGTGGTGCGGCAGATCGAGGTAGGAACGCGGGAAGCAGACAAGGGGCGTTTCCCACGGCGTTTCTCTGGTCTGACGTGGCGATTTGTCTTTACTTCCGGTTTCATTTTTCTTAAGGCTCAAGGCAGCAAGGATGGGAAGCCCAAGGAGAAAGTGATTATCTCAGACTGCGGGGAGTACGTGTGAGCCCCTGTCTGGCAGGAATCCGGACGGAGTAACCAGATGAGGCTGGAAGTTGTTCTGGATGGGGAAAAAACTGGAGACTACCAGGGAGAAAAGTCACCGTGGGACTCGCCAAGTCCCCGTTGCTGCAGAGTTTCTTTAGGAACTCCCATGCTGGCTTGGGTTGTCCGCACTAGGCTCGTCAGTGGATCCTTTTCCACCCATGGGATCAGAGGAAGATTCCTTTAGGAAGCTGGAGCGGATCGCGTGTCCTTCGTCTGTGGGGCCTCGCCAGTCTGCCAGAGTCTTCTGCAGAGAATTTGTACTTGTTTAAAATAAACTGGAGCTTTGATAAAATACCGGAAAGGTGTCTCTTACCTCGGCAGTCTCACAGTGGTTTGTTTTTAGCGTGCAGACCACGGTACGGTCTAGGTCGGCGAAGTCCAAACAACAGTCACCGTCTCGGAGAGCTAACCGTTTAAGGAAGTTGCTTGAAGAAGCAACAGTCCAGTCGGCCTTGGGTTTTATGGAGTTAATTGCAGACCCGGCTCGGCCAGCTGCTTGGGGTTTGTGTACTTTGCTGCATGCAAGGGGGTGAGTGTGTTGAACGGCCTTTCTAGCCGACCTCCGACGTCCCCGCCTTGGTTTCCC
>JANRFK010002918.1:15471232-15493204 GCA_030068395.1 Apalone spinifera | reverse complement strand
CCCCGCTTCATCGACTATGTCGGATAGTCTAATTTACATGCCTCTGCCGGCAGAGGAATGTAGTCTAGACATACCCATGTGGGTAAGGACGGCCTTGCTGGAATCAGTAAGGTTACTGATAAAAGTGTTAACTTTTTGTTACTTTATGTTAAAATATGCCATAAAGTCACTTGGATCATTAAATTGATAAATTAATACGGTCAACCAGAGCCTGATTGTTAACAGACGCTTACTGCTACTGTAATCAAAGAATAATTATAACCCATCTCCTTCTGCAGGCCCAGCTAAACCTGGCAAAGAACTGGAAAGAAGGACTCCTGTGTAAAGCAATGGTTTTATTTTTCAATAGAAGGCTTTTGCATAGGACCGAGGCCCAAAGTCGCTTCCTTCATGACGCATGCGTGGGAGCAGCCACGAATGTTTGAACTCAGATTCTGTGGGGAGCCCACTTACGGGCGAGTGGCCTTTCCCCCACTAGTCAGCAATGCTTTCAGTGTAAGACGCGTGCGGAAAATTCTCGTAGCGCTCAGCTGCCTGCGCAGGGGGAAAGGGGGTGGGGTAATCTCTTTGATTGGGCCAACTTCTGTTCTACAGGCTACTGGCAGAACAGCACTGGCTGCACTCAAACGCTCGTCTCCCTCACCAAGAGAAGTTGGCCCAATAAAAGATATCGCCTCAGCCACCTTGTCCCTCTAACACCAGGGACCAATAGGGCTGCATCATGCAACTCAACTACCAGAAGGTGGGACAGGGAGACAGGCGAAGGATCATTCATGAATTGGCCTGTTCTGTTCGCTCCCTCTGGAGCACCTGGCATTGGCCACTGGCGTCAGGCAGGATCCTGGGTTGGATGGACCTTCGGTCTGACCCAGCCCTGGCCCTTCCTATGTTCTTAATATAAAGCAGTAGGGGAACTGTGCTAAGCGACGACCCAAAGAATGTTTACAGAAGGGGCGTGAACAGCAAAATGCACTCCTCCAAAACGAACCGCTCCGATTTTAATTATCCATCCCTGTGTCTTTAAAAAACTGTTCCCTCCAGCTCCTGGGCTCACCACAAGCGACATTTTATAAAAAGCGTCAGGCCCGGCCAGCCTGGGGCGGATGCGGAGAGCACTTCCCGTCCCAGTGGTGTGGGCCTGGCACCGGGGACGGACAGCTGTGCTGCGGAAGGATGTTACAGAGTGCATCTGGGGAGGAGAAACCGGCATTCTGAGCTCGCCAGGCAAAAAGACAAAACCAAACATTCACCACCCTGCGACCGGCTGCACACTTGCTCCAAAGCCACCCGATCCATATCCACAGCAAGCAGGGAGTTCTGCATTCAATGCTCAAAGCCCATGGGAGTCTCCTAAAGTTGTTCTTACACTCAATCTATCCCCCCACTCCAGCTCACGCATACTGCTCTGTACAGGTTGAACTTCTCTAGTCTGGCACCCTCCAGACCTGGCCAGTGCGGAACCAGAGAATTTGCTGGATCACGGGAGATCCATACTGTCTAGCAGCATTACCAACACTTCCACTGCTCGCTGGGCTCTTAGAAGATGGTTAGGGGTAAATTAGAGCTAAGGAACAGCATCGAACACAGAGCCAGGACTGGGGGCTGTAAACAAACTTTATGAGACCGTGGGAAACTTGGCCACATCCATGATAAGTGGGCACCCGGCCAACTTAAATCATGCCGGACCACGGATGTTGCGGGACTAGAGAGGTTCCGCCTGTAGGTTTGAATTCTCCATGGACGACAGCACAGAGGGCATCAGGATGTCACAAATGAAGGTCTTCGATTTTGATCCAGATGGCTTGGAGGGATCCATTTTTTCCACTGTCCAAGTATCCATGCTGAAAACATGGCCCTGAACGTGCTCTCACTGGTCCTGCCAAAGCGCATTAAGGTCCGGTAGGTCTTCGTTATGTTGTCCTGTTACATACAATAAGTGTCCAGTTCTCGGGTAGACAGCTGCTCAAATCATGTTGGGATTGAAGTAAGGGAAGGAAGAAGCAAAATGACACTCAGAATTATATGACTATAATGTCCACTATATAATGGCCAGCCCAGTCTTATAGATAAATGGTGTAGTTTTAAGTTTTCCATTGGAATCAAGTAGTTCCATCTGTACCTGAAAATTCACAAGAGCCTGGACTTTAAATAGGTCACTGACTCCAGCACTTAGCAATGCTATTTTGGCAGAGAACAAGAACAGCGCATTGATCACAAATCAATGTCGTTTTCATGCCCTGAGTTTACACCAAAATTTCTCCCGAAGAGGATTTGATATGCCGTGACTCTTTTAAGAAATCTATACACAGCAAATCTGCCAGGAGCTCGGTGGAGACAAGAACGAAACCACATATAATGAGACGGAAACACATGTATATACAGATAGAGTCCACAGAAATCAACAAGAGATCTGGTCATCTGATTGAATTTCTATCAAGAAAATTATGTCGGACAGCAGCAAGATTTCTACATTTCCTATTTTCAGCAGTGGTTATTTATGGATACAGTGCTATTGAATCCTGTTACTTTCCTAGATCGCCAGTAGAGAAATAACAGAGAAGAGACACATGAACGGCACCAGCAACTTGCTAATAAAATCCATACTAACGACGTAGAGAACTATAAGCAACTGCAATTAGAGGTTTTCTCAGAATGCTTGAAATTTGCCATCTATGTGATGTATAAACATGTAGTCAGGGAAGGGCAATTGGAATTCTTGTGGCAAAAAATCAAGGAGGGCTGTGCGGCAACATCACAAGGACTTGGAATAAATGTGAAAATTCTCCTGGGTGTTTTTCAATGCAGTAATTACACCAAAGTTGGTTTCGTTTAGCGTCCTGCCACAGATCAGACAAGTTCTAAAGCAGAAGCCTTTGGGTGGCCTAAAAATATCAGAACACTCAGCGTCATTGGAGACGTCCTCTCAGCTCCTGTGGGCGTCTTTTCACGTGGATAGCGCGGGGCACCATGCTGTGGAAATCAGGCTTCACAAGTCTGGTCCCACTGAAGACATCGTCCCTGCCTGAGGCCACATTTATACTTCCCCTGCAGTTCCAATACAGATACACAACTCCAGGTACGTTCATTGAGTAGCTGGAGTCGACGTACCTTGATTCAAATTTTGGCGCCATCCCCACAGAAGAAGGTCAATGGGAGAAACGCTCCTGTCACCTTCCCTAACTCTTTGCAAGGAGTAGGTGTACCGTTGCTGCTGGGGAGGGGGAAGGGGGCTTCAGCGTTTGATTTAGCGGGTCTTTACTAGACCCGCTAAATCGAACTCCAGAAGCTCCATCTCCAGAGTGCTGATCTGTGGGGATGTTTAGATGTAGCCTGAGTTCCTCCAAGGGCATAGGACATTACGAAGTGTGCTCTAGCGAGCCCTGAGGCATGTCCTGACCTGGAAATGTCTTCTAGGTACAACCACTGTAGGTGGCTCCTACTTCTGTAGGAATTGATTGCATCTGGGGCTTTTCGTGTCAGAATAAGTGTCCACACAAGTAGCTGTCTTCCTCATTTCTCTCTGGATGTGAATGCTCGAAGGCAGCCGTGGCCAACCCATGGCTCGCAAGCTGCATGCGGCTCTTCCCCCCGCAGGGTGTGGTTCATGAAGCCCTCCCCACCCTGCGGCTCGTAAAGCCGCCCCCCCGCCGCTGAAAACGGCCCTCTCCTCCTGGCTCCCTGTGCTCACCAGGATGAGTATTAAAGATGGAGAACTAAAGATGGGGCTGGCTGGCAGGAGTCTGATGTGACCAAAAAGCCTCTACACATATTTTCTTAAAGGGACAGTCCTTTTTTTTTTAATTTATTTTTTTTTTGCTCGACAACTTTGTCCAGCTCGTCGCACTGGATCCACTGCTATCTTGGCTCTTTGCCCAGAATGGGTTGTTCCGCCCTGCTCTAAGATTTGCAAAGCTGCCCAGAGATTTTCAAATCCCCTGGGAACTGGAGAGCCAAAACTCGTAGACTGCGTTAAAAAAAAACCCCTCAGTTCGAATCTACGTGTCAGCGTGCACGTAAGTCACTGTGCAGGAACGATGGGTTTATTCATTTTAAAGCAGGCTGGTCAGACGAGGACTGATGTAGTGATGTGGTTAATCGGGCATACGGGTTTTTTTAAATGGATGTCAAGCTACATTTTCCAGAATATTTAAAGTTCTACGGTTCAAAATTCTGCTTGGCTCCTGCCACTAGGCCTGCTGGCAGGGGCAGGGCAAGGGGGCAGTTGCCATGACGATTCAAAGGGGCTAGGGGCTCCTGGCTGGTGCGTTGCTACGGCAACAGCAGCCATGACCGGCGCTCCAGGCCCTTTAAATCGCTACCAGAGCACCACACCGTGCGCTCCATATGGCTCTGAGGGGGAGCCGTGCCACACTCTGGGGGGAGGGGAAGGTTGACTGCCCAGCCCCGCCCCTTCTGCTTGAGGCCCCGCCTCTTCCAGGAGTGCAGAGCTGCTCCCCCCACCTTGCTCAGAGGCCCGTAGAGGTTGACAGCTTCCTTGTCTGTCACGGACGTAATTGTTCCACACTCACCAACATTTAATCCAGCTGCCAAACTGCCCCGCTTCACCCCGTCCTATGAGGGGCCACAGGGCAGAACGGCTGAGTCTTGACGCACCTTGCACAAAGGACCCTCCCCCCCGCAGGTGCTCCAGTGACGCAAATAAATAATAACCAAGCGTTCCAGCCCTCCCTCTTCTTAGGAGATTTTTCGAACAAGGCGGGGGGAAAAAGAGGTTCGTGTCGGATCCCGCCAGCTGAAAGCTAAGGAAGGGTTATGCCACCAAGCACCAGCAATGCCTCCTCTGCAATGTATATAACGGCAAAGGTTAAATGGACACACGTCAGACACGGCACCACACAGAAACCTGTCGGGGAACATTTTACCCTGCCTGGGCACTCAGTCATGGATTTAAAAGGAGCCGTTCCTCTGCGAAAGACTTTCACCGGCCAATTACAGCGCGCGCGTGCAGAAGTGACATTCATCTGCAAATCTGACACTGTTTCCCTGGGCTTGAACAAAGACATCAACTGGATGTCGCATTATAAAGCCAGCTGCCCGTGCTTTTAACACCTCATTTGCATCAAGAGCTAAGTATGCGACACTTCTAGCCCTTTCAATTGGCCTCATTAGCCCGGGTCCTACAACTGACAGGTACTTCCCCTCCTCCTTTTTCTGTTATAAATTCTGGGTTTCTGTTATTTCCACTCCAGCTCATCTGAGGAAGTGGGTTTTGTCCTGGGAAGCTCATGACCCTATATATTTATTAGGGCTGCCCTCCACCCCTGTCCCATGTTGCTTCCATCGGGCGTCCTTGTGTCCAAGAACAGGCCCTCGATGAGCATGTGTTTACGTGTAGATGGGCGCAATTAACGTAGCTCATCTCTAGGCACCTTTTACGTTTATTTGCTGCAAAAATGTAAAATAATGCTATGCCTAGTTCCTCCTGGGGGAACACTGTAAGACGTTGACTTTGCAGGCTGCTTTCATGCCGTGCATGGAAAACTAAACAACTTGTTAATCACCCACATGTGTCGGGTGCATGTTTGCTGCATATCAGAGCCTGGAATCTCTAGGAGGAGATGCGTCTGATTATAGCAGCTGGGAGAGGCGGTGATTCACTTGAGGGGGTTCCTTACGGCTTGTGCTACAAATCTCAGGCTTCACCGTTTATTTGTCTGGCAGAAGCAAAGCACTCCAGCCAAGCCACTGCATTCTTATCAACAACGGTCCAGGCACGAAGACCTCCAGGAAGCTGAGTCATTTTGCAGCCCTAACCCATATGCGCCAGGGTTTGTGGCTGTCCCCACGGACCCAGCGGGCTGGCTCTAAAATGCCACCGAAATTCCACTGCTGCGCCAATTCTACGTCTGTTACAAAACCGGCTCCCGAGGCTCCGTTGCCTTCGTGGTCGATCAAACGTGGGTGGATGCTGAGCAGAGTCTGAGACAAGATTTGTCACTTTCTCTGAAGATCATGCAGCTCACCCTATATCCTCTGCCATAAATCCCTCACCCAGCAAACTTTAGCATAACCAGGGATGTGAGGTGTAACCCATGCACCTGCTGAGGGTGGCTCATTGTCCCATGGAGCTTCTACCCTGGCATGTTTTGTCACCAAAATCTGGCAAACTCTTTGAATAGGTTACCCAAGAGAGGCGAAAAAAAAAATTCAGTGCTCAACCCCTATCTGGGAAGTGAAACCTTGAACATGGGTTTACATGGACATCCATTCCGGGAATGGTCTGGGCAGTAGAGCGAGAGGCGGAATTTAGGGTCTGCTACACCATCTCTCTCTGAGCCCTTGCCAAGTCACTTAACCTCTTTCCTCGTTGACTCATCCGGCAACTGTGTATAATAATAGCTCCCCCTTCTGGGTGTGTTCCCAGCCTTTAAATAACGTTTGTAAAAATACACCAAGATCCAGAAGGAGGGAGCTTTGAATGATAAGGCCAGATCATTACCATGACTGATTGGGTCGGAATGGGCCGCGTCGCTAAGTACCAGATTGGAAAGTCACAGGCTGCCAGAACTATGGTTTTGAGTTGACCAGACTAACACGGCAACATTTCTTTTGGGAAATACACTGCAAAATAGCTTTGTTTTGAGGGGGAGGGGGGTTATTAAATGGCAGGATAAACATTTAAGGTCATAAGAACATACAAATGTCCAGATGGGGTCAGACCAAAGGTCCCTCTAGCCCAGTGTCCTGTTCTCTGACAGTGCTCAATGCTAGGTGCCCCCGAGAGGATGAACAGACCAGGGAATCACCAAGCGATCCCGTCCCTGTTGTTCATTCCCAGCTTCTGACAAACAGAGGCTAGGGACGCCATTCCTGCCCATCCTGGCTAATCACCATTGATGGACCTATCCTCCATTAATTTATCGAGCTCTTTTTGAACCCTGTTATAGTCTCGAACTTCATAACATCCTCTGGCAGGGAGTTCCACAAGTCAGCAGCCCTGTTTGTTCAGTTGTGGACATTAACGATCTTGTGGCCATCTTCATAACACAAAGGCTACATCTAGAGCTATGCAAATGAGGCTCAGCGTTGGAATATCGCCGAGCCTCATTTGCATAGCTAATGAACCGCCATTTTCGCGGAAGAGGCTCTTGCGCAAGACGGAGCTGTCTACACTGCCCCTTCTTGCGCAAGAAAAAACATTTTGCGCAAAGCCGTTATGCCTGAAAATAATCAGCATAATGGCTTTGTGCAAAAGGGTTTTTCGTGCGCAAGAAGGGGCAGTGTAGACAGCTCTGTCTTGCGAAGAGTCTCTTCCGCGAAAATGGCGATTCATTAGCTATGCAAATGAGGCTCGGCGATATTCCAACACTGAGCCTCATTTGGATAGCTCTGGTGCAAAAGCGCGCCAGTCTAGATGTAGCCAAGGGGGTTTACGCCAAGTCCTTGGTCAAAAATTTCCTCCCCTTTTACTGTGCTGAATTACGGTTCACATGGGTTGATGTTTCCCTGTGCCACAGAGACAGCTGCAAAGATTGGCCGCAGGATCGGGCCCTTTTACTGCTGGGTGTGGCGTTTGCTATCGGGTGTGGTTCCCTTGAGGTCAATGGCCAGTGCTTACGTTTGTATCACTACAGCTGGTGGGGTTTGGGCTTGACAGGCACCCTACACGTGGACAAGAGAATATTGTTAAGTATACGAGAGCCCAGGTGGCCAGTATGCTAGGCAGGGGAAGGCACAGCCTTCCCAAACCGCCAGCCTGCCCTTGCCCACACTCCGCCCCATCCTCCCTCCCCGTGCTCTAGGGCCGGGCAGGCTCCGGGTGCCCCTCCCTGTGGTGGATGGGGCAGAGCCTCAGCAGAATGGGGCAGAGCTGGGGGATGGGGCTGGGAGCTTGCCTCCAGCATGATGGAGAGGCCTCTTGTGAAATCAGAGAGCAGCTTCCTTCATAAACCCCCTTAGTAAAACCACATCTCGGGGTCCTCCGTGGGGAAGGTGCAGGACTAAATCAGGGTCCAAGCACCACAGAGACGCTTTTGTATCTCCGGACCCTAAGTAGTTTTGCCACTCGCTTTACACCCCCTGAAAGAAAACGCTCGGGAAACAGGACGGACCCGGCCGGGAGAGCTCCGGGGGCTGCCCTGGGCCACACCTGGCTGGGATAACAAAGGGGGAAATAGAAAAAGAGACGCTGCCCTCACAGCTGTTGACCCTCTTCAGAGCCCCTGGCAGACTCAGGGGCTGTCTGCTCTGAAACCAAGGGGGAGGGTTCAGCTCTTGGGGACATGCCTGAGCACACAGAGCTCAGCACAGAGCTGAGAAGCCAAGGCGGGGTGTGTGTGTGTGTGTGTGTGTGTGTGTGAGAGAGAGAGAAGCCAAGGCGGTGTGTGTGTGTGTGTGTGTGTGTGTGTGTGTGAGAGAGAGAAGCCAAGGCGGTGTGTGTGTGTGTGTGTGTGTGTGTGTGTGTGTGAGAAGCCAAGGCAGGGATGTGTGTGTGTGTGTGTGTGTGTCCCCGACCTGCCTGGGTGCGTCTACCTTGCAGCGTATTTCCGGGAGTTTTTTTCGAGAGAAGAGGCCTCCGGGAAATACCACCGGTGCCCTGGTGGCCACGCCATCCAGACTCATCCCAACTGAAATGTGAGCGCGCGCAATCAATGTGGACGCTCTCTTTCGAAAAGGCGGGTGGCTTTTCTCTTGCGCTCTGGCTGTGTGGACACTTGCTTTCGAAATAAGCTTTTCGGAAAGATCTCTTCCGGAGAAGCTTCTTCCGAAAGAAGCCCGCAGTCTAGACATAGCCTGAGGCGGAGATTCTGGGCAGGCGCGGAGCGAGGTTGAGACACCAACCCACACGCAACAGGCGTTAGTCACACTGCTTAACGCATCATCCGCCAGGGCTCAGGGAACACCCTGGCCAACATGGCGGACAAGCCCGTACACCATAGACCAGATGCTTATTAGGACTCTCTTCTTGTTTCTGAGGGGGAGCCAGGCGAGCCCGCAGCCGCCAAACGAGGAGGCACCCTGGGCTCCTGAAAACCAAACAGATTTGGGCATAAACCAGCGATGGGTGAGCTAGGCTAGCAAGGGGGCTAGTGAGGGGGTTTTCACCCAGACAGTCCATTATTTCTGGCCCCCGTCCGATAAAAACACTGGACATGTAAAATTCTTAAAGGCACAGTGACTTTTTTTTGTTCTCTCCTCCTCCTCCTCCACCCCCCTTTATTTTTGCTCAACAAATTTCATCACCTGGGGTGGTTTTTTTGCTCCACAAGAAGTTTGGTCTCCTTTTTTTCCCCCTCCTTTCTCAACCAAGTTTTTTTCTTGCCGTGTTGGGGATTTTTGGTGAAAGCATCTGGCAAGCCTCGCCGCATGAGTGGCCGTCCAGCTCAGTGGCTGCAAGATTGTTGTCACCAAGACAGGCTCCCGGGCTGGGGCAGTTTTGCTCGCGGTGTGGGCATGCCTAGGGGAGCTAACTGCCCCATCACAGCCCTGGGATGGGCTGCCAGGTTGCGCCCGGCTCTCGCTGTCACGGTCGGGTGCAATCCGCCCTTCACCGCTCTGGCTCCACATGCGGGTCATTTTATGAACACTGGCAGGAAAAAAATGACGTGGGCGGAAACCAGAGGAACCTGGCGCCCTCCACGTGAGCAACGATCACCCAGTGCCTCCTGGGCCCCACGCAGAACCCCAAGGGGCGCACGGGGGCCCCAGACTGCTCGCCACAGGCTCAAGCGACGTGGGCAAAACCCCACTTTGCTGCTTCTTGTTCTGGACCTTCGCCGAGTGACCCCTTGCATTCCAGTTCAGCCCCTCTGAGCATGTGCCCAGCATGTGCCCTTTTAGTGTCTGGCAGGCCTGCTTACAGCACCCACTTCCTTTGGGGTCCAAATCCTCCTGCTGCTTTGCATCCTCTGCACCCCACTTCTGTGGGCCGGGCTCACTTTGGCTTTTAAAAGTCAGCAGGTAAAAGCGGGTGCGGGGGAGACGTCAGACGGGCTTAACTGAGCTTTCAAAGATGCCGTTCCTCGGCCATGCGCTCAGTGATTTTAATTCAGGGAAGGGCAGACCCTGACCGACCCGAGCGGAACAAAGTGCAGCGCAGTGTGAGAAAGCTGGGCTGCCGCGTTTCTCAAGCAGCTGCCGGCCAGAGGAAGGGTTGAAAGTGCCTCTCTGGTTTTGTAGCTAATAAAAAAAAAAGCTTTGGAAAGAGCCTCTCCCCAGAGGGACGCAAAGCACCAGATGTGCAATCGGGTTTTCCTTCTCTGCCCTCTGCACCTTCTTAGCACCAAGGGGGGCGCTGGGACCCTGCTGGTTCTCCCAGGCCACCTCCTTCGCATGCTCACAGAACGCCCGTCTCTTTCTTTCCCACCCCTGAAGCCCTCTTCCCCTCCCGAGATCGCTGCCGTGCCGAAAAGCCAGGCCTTCAAGCCTCTGCAGTTTGCAAAGTATTTTTAGGCCCTTTTTTTAAGTTGTAAAACTTTGGGTGCGCGCCGGTTCTATAAACTACACAGCCGTTGTAATTACTGGTCCCAGCTGCCTCCAAATGGTCCAGCTGACCATGTCAGACCCTAAATGAGAAGGAAAGGCCGGCATCCTCAACCACATCAAGCATGCTGAGTCTTAAAATATATTTCAGTGAGATGCAAGAAGGATGCTCCCCTTCAGCTGAAACCAGGGAAAAAATAAACGCCGGAAGCTGTCCTCCACTGGGGGGGGGGGGGGGGGGGGGGGGGGAGATTTAGAAGGGCAGATACGCAGTTGTGCCTGGCTACCCTTTTCCAAAACGTCTTGGCTCGTTCTGTGGCAAACTTTACGAGCAAAAAGGCAAGGGGAGGGGCCCGCACCAATGAGGCCACCTCTGGCCTGCTGCTGTTTTTTTTCACGTCGCATTTTTCATTCGGTTGCATTTGACCGTAATGTGATTTCGCTTGGGTCCCTGCATGTCCAAGACCCGTACACTGCTGCTGTGCCCGCGACAGCTCATGATCCACTCTACAGGTTTTATTAGTCTTCAAGGTACTTCTAGACTATTTGTGGTTTACGGTTTTCCAGTTACAGACTAACGCGGCTCCCCCTCTGAAGCTTTCAAACAAAACCCGTGTGTTCTGGTAGAGTTGGGCTCGTATTTCCAGTCTCCCCTCCCCCTGCAAAAAAAAAAATTGTATTTTCTTGAGAAAAATGCTACACATTTAAAGGCAGCGTGTGTGTGTGTGTGTGTGTGTGTGTGTGTGCGCTCCCACACGCACCCCTTCATCCACTTTTGTGAGAAAGCTTTGCCACAAACCAATGACCCCTCTTTTGGCCGCTGTAGATGAAATTCATCTAGGAGGGAGAATGAGCCCTTAGAGAATAAAGGGAACAGCAGGAGTAGGAAAACAGCGGCCTTTATTATTGAAGGTAATTTGTCCTCACTCATAATTGGCCTCCAAGCTGTGTTCCCTGAGAGAAGGGTGCTTCGGCTACCATTTAGGGGAGATTAAAATGCCACCCAGTGAATTAGCAGAGGACCCACAGCGAGGTTTGGTTTTCTGTTGGTGGTGCACATTCACACATGCCTTGGTGCGTATAACAACATTTATTCTGCACACGGATAGAAAAAATTAGAGGGCACATTGCCTCCTGGTAAAAATCACTGTGCTCACAAAATACCCCACAGGTGGCAATACTGTGCGCCCACACCTTGCTCTTGGCTTTTGCTGTCAGCTGCTCAAGAGGGCAACGCTGCTAGGAAGCCGTCAGCCGACCCGGCTGACTGGAAATTCCTTCTGCTCATTTCTCGCAGCTGTCGGCTAAAGATCCCCCATCGGTGTGCGTAAGGAGTACAGCAGCATCTTGCCTCCCAGCAAAACCAGTTCGGATAGTCAAGCGCACATGAGAGATACTCCCATTGTTTTCTAGAACGCAAGCGCGCGCCAGGTTACTGGTCATGCCAAAAAGCGCTCCCCTAAAAGCCAGGGCAGCGACGGCAACCTGGAACGCGAGCTGCAATCTCTTTGGTGAATGAGAAGGACTAATTCAGTCTCCCTAAGATCTCCCATCGCTCGGCTATTCGCTTGCCCCACATTAAGTGGCTCCCTATGAAAAGCATTTCCAGCCACACCCTCGCCCCTGCTGTTTCAGCTGCTCTACAGCTGACTTGCTAAAAGGGATGGCAGGGAAGCTGCTCCACCCGGATTCACGAGAGCAGGCCAACAGCTAAGGGGCTGGGAGTCCTCGTGAGCTGGCTGGCCCTGTATCCAACGGCCACCTGTTATAATGGCTGGAAGAAAAAAAAACCCAACAGGAATCCCAAAGATCGTTATTTCATCCAGTGCGTTCAGTGTGGGACTTAGCCTGAGACAGGGCTACTCCACTTTGGAAGCCCAGGGGCCACAATGATGCTCAAAGCACGTAGGGTGGCCAGGTGTCCGGTTTTGAACCGGACAGTCCAGTATTTGAGCTATTGCATGGTCAAAAAGTCACGTCCGGCTCATTTCAGGCCGCTCTGTCTTGAGACCATGAATCCCAGTTGGCCCTCAAGTGGCTCGCTCCGTCACCAAGTCATCCCCGTGTCTGGGGAGCGACCACCCTTGGCTGGCTCTTAGTGACCGGGCCTGGGCACGACAAAAAGAAAAATCGCCTCCGGAGGGACCGGGCTGCCCAGCTCCCAGATTCCTGGGTCATAAGTAAATCATTAAAATGGGTGGTGTCGGATTTCTCAAAATAACCGGCGTGGAGAGCGACTCCCTGAAGCTTGCCCCAGGTCCCCGCCGCTTTCGCTTGGCTTCCTCTCTCGCTAGCTCTGCGGCCGGCAGAGCGGGGCAGCTGTTCCTTGCCGTTGGAAATGAAGGCGATTGGAATCTGAAATTAGAAGGGTCTGGGCGTGCCCATGGGGCGCCCAACCTCCCCTGTAAACTGGACAGGAGGGGAGCTGGCACAGCAGGTAAAGGGTGGGGAGGGCTTGCAGGGGAAGGACTAAAGGCAGGTGTGCCTGTGTCAGGCAGACAGGCGAGCCCATGACAGGCGTGCCTGTGTCAGGTGTGCCCATGTCAGACAGGCAGGCGTGCCTGTGTCAGGCAGACAGGCAGACAGGCGTGCCTGTGTCAGGCAGACAGGCAGACAGGCGTGCCTGTGTCAGGCAGACATTGGTGCTGCTAAGGCTCGCTGGAACCCCTTCCATTATACACTTCCTTCTTCCAGCTTGGGGAAGCACAGAAGCAGGCCTAGCGTTTACCGTTTGTTTCATGCACATGGAGGCAAAGAACGTTCAGTTGAAAGCCAAAGAATTCTGCCGCGCGCTAGCGAAGGAAGAGGTTGGGTGACAGCCACGCCTGCTGTAGAGGGGAACAAAGGGGGCACCTGCCGTGGGGCCCAGCAATTTATAAGGACCCAGGGCTCCTGCTGCTGCTATTACAGCCGCTGCCGGACCCCGAGCCCTTTAAATCACCGCTGGAGCACCACGCCCCTTCTGCCTGAGGCCCCGCCCCTTCCTGAGACACAGCGCCATCCCCGCTCCCCGCTTGCTCGGGGGTCTGGGGAGTCAGTCGGTGCCCCTGTTGCAGCCATCTCAAGCCACAGACTCCCCTCCCCCCTCCTCCAGCAGCTACCCCAGACACATCGCAAAATCAATTCTCAACAGCCAGGCGCCAGATACCCTAGAATTTGCTCTGAAGCAGCCCAGGAGTCACACCCGAATCCACTTCCCGAAGCAAACTGTGTCATTGAATGGGCCACCCCAATATCCCCGAACAACCTGCTCCCCAACCCACCACACACACCCCTAATTGTCACCTGCCACCCCCACTAGAACTCCTGTGGGGACCCTCAGACAGTTACAACCTATACTGGGGGGGGGGCCACATCCAGGAAGAAATTTTTCATGTATCCCCTGTTCTCCCTTCAGACACTCCCCCCCCCCCCCCCCCCCCCCAACACACACTCACCCAGAGTCTCATCAGCACAAGCTCCCCACAGACCCGGGCAGAGCAATTCAAAGCGGCACCAGCCCCTGCGAGAAACCTGCACACGTATCTCCCCTGAGCCAGGACCCCCAGCCCCAGTTTCCAGACTCCCGGGGCCGGCACATGCCGGATGGCTAAGATTCTGCCATCTATATTTCTAGTAAAAGCCATGGACCGGTCACGGGCAATAAAGAAAATGTCACAGAAGCTGGTGACTTATGATGGTTACTAGAAAAGTGCGAGAAAAAATGAGGTGCTGCGGGGCCCCCATGCCCACCAGAGGGAACCTGCTTGGAGCTGCGGGGTCCCCCCACCTCACCTGACTGAGAGCCAAGGATGGCAGAGGATCCATAGCCCCAAGCTCCGTAGTTGGGGGGACCCCGCAGCTCCCAGGTGCCGTGGCCTCAAGTCACAGAGGTCTTGGGAAATCCCAGATTCCATGACAAAACCCAGAGCCTTCATCCTGTGGCGCCCCTCGTCCGACACATCAAATATCACCCCCCATGCGCATCAATCCAGACAATCGCAGGGCTCCAGCATGAACTGCCCCAGACAAAGCCCCCAGCCAGCCCTGGACAAGCATTTTCACAGAGCGAGCCTTCCAGAACGGTCCCCTCACAGAGCCGTAGGATGGGACGGGACCTCCGGAGGTCACCTAATCCCGCCCCGGACTCAGGGCAGGTCTAAGCGTCCCTGGTCCACCAAGGAAGCCTGCGCAACACCCACACACCAAGCCTGGGAACCTGGCCTCGTTACCTGCTGGGCACTGAAACCCCACGGACTTGGCAGAGACACGAGGCGTATGGCTTACTGGAATGATGAGCAACGTTGCCGAGGTCCCCAAACGGTGGGGCACGCCCCTCCACGGGTGCAAAGGAACGTGGGGGGCAGGCCAACCCCCCGGAGGGTGGGGAGGGAGCACCACCCAGCCCTGCCCCATCCTCAGCCTCTGCTCCCAGCCAGGCTCCCGATCTGCCCCCAGCTACGGCCCCCTTACTCTCTGACTACGTCTCCCCTACCCTCACCACCCATCAGGGCCGACGGTCCTGCTCCCAGGCTGGGAGGCTGCAGCCCTGAGAATTCTGGGGACTACCACCCTGCTGCCTGGGAACCCTTAATCACCCTGGGATCCTAGAGCTTGTGTGAACCCCTCGTGCACAATACCCTGCCCCGACGTCTCCAGAGCTGGGACACTCCGGCTGCCTTCTCCGGAGCTGCAAGCGCTCAGCCCGTCTACCAACTGCAGCTGGGCCAGTCAGAGAGAGAACCTCACCCGCCTTGCCTGTGTACAGCCAAGTAGCTCTCCGTACCCAGACCCTCTCCGATGAGCCTCCGTTGGCTTATCAAGGGGACTTGGGGCATTAGTCTTCAGGGAGAGAGGCGCTGAGCATCATCCCCTCCGAGGTCATTCATAGCGCTGCATTTAACGAGGACAGCGGCAGGAGGCCCAATCGCCAGCCCAACTGGATCCCAGCAAGAAGGGGCCAACGTTGGCATCTCCCTTTGAATCTTGAGGGCGTGTCCCCACGTTGTTAGCTGGAAGAGCTGAAACGGGGCGTCCCCGGCACGTTCTGCTCCACGGCCATCCAGCCGTTCCCGCTCCGTGGCTCTCCCTGCCCCCGTGTGCCGACGCTGTAAGCGAGGCAGCTCCCGCGGATGGCACACTGGAGCTGGGGCCAGAGCAGGCCCCAGATTTCGGCCCTGTATTTCGGCGTCCGTTCGGATAGAGGTGAATTACTGATCAACCGCCGCTGGAAGTTAGGTGATTTTATCGCCACTGTCCATTTCCACACGGTACAGACACTGTCGTGGGTTGGAAGAAATCTGAATCCATCCCGCATGACGCAACTCTGCTCGGGGGCACAAAAGGCTCTGACATCCCTGCCTACCCTGGGCCAATCCTTCCATGTCCTCTATGTTGTTAGGTTGCCAGGTGTCTGGTATCCTACCGGCCAGTCTGGTATCTGAGCCCTCTGGCCGGTAAAAAACAAACAAACAAAAAAAACCCCAGACACTATGGACATGTGCAGTGTCCAGTATTCTCTGATTTTTCCACGGGACGGAAGCTTGACGTGGGCAGCCCCGCCCCCGCCAGGCTTCTGTGCAATCACAGGCTCCCAGTGGCGTTCGCGGCCCCGCATCTGTGATCGCTGCTTATCCCGCGTTCCCCTTTTTTTTTGCTGCTCGATCAAAAAATACCGGGTGTCCAGTATTTTTTGGGAGACCATCTGGCAACCCTACCTGGGGCTGTAAACAAACTTTATGGGACTGTGGGAAACTTGGCCACCCCCATGAAAAGTGTATATCCGGCCAACTTCAATCATTCCAGACGATGGATGTTTCTGGACCGGAGAATTCTGGACGAGGGAGGTTCAACCTGGTCCAGAAACATCCATCGTCTGGAATGATTGAAGTTGGCCGGATATACACTTTTCATGGGAGTGGCCAAGTTTCCCACAGTCCCTCCTTTCGAGAGGAGGATTCTTTGAGCAGCCCCGTTTACACTTTTCTCCAGCTGCTTCATGGCACACACTCCATTTTCATTCTCCACACGTGCCCGCCTCCCCCGTTTCCATCTCCGTTTCTGGACCACTTTGCAGATCAGGGCTTGCTGAACTGTCTGACAGAAGCCAGTCTGTGTCATGAATTCGTGCCATTTAACAATTATCACCCAGCATTTTCCCAAAGCAGTGGCTTTCAAAGGCATTCGCCATCTTCGATGGATTTCCAGCCTTTCGCATCCATGTGTTAAGGTGGAAAAAAGTTGTGGGTTGCAGCTTCATAGCCAGGTGTTTAGACCGTAGGAGAAAGGAACCCGTTTAAACGGAGTTTCCCCATCAGGCACAAAGTTACGCCTGAATTTGTGCCAAAACAAGCATTTTCTATGCAAGTTTCTCCCCCTTTCTTCTTCTTCCTTCCCTGCACCCCACTTTGTCTTAGCAGGCTTTTCCGTTTCTGGGCCCACGTCAGTATCTTTGGACAGTGAAACAGGGTCTCCACCGTCGAGAGCCCTCAACCACAAATCACTTGTAAAGTCAGCTTTATAACTAGGGGTTAGCATCTACAGAGGCACCCACCAACCTCCGAAAGGCCTTGTCTCCGAAGGAGGCTTCGTGAGAGCCACAGCTGTAGATAGGATGCCAGCGAGCTAATGGTAGAATAGCTATAAATAGCCAGCTCGCTTTGCAGCTCCACAATAAAGTGGTGAGGTTTCAATTAGTAGCGAGGTTTGGTCTGTGGGGTTTAGGTTGAAGTTAAATTTAGTAGTGAGGTTTCTGTCCCTGGTGAAGGTCTGGTGCACACACAGCAGCACAGGATATGAGATTAAATGCATAGTGGCGGTGCGCAAGTAGGGCCCTACCAAATTCATGGTCCATGTTGGTCAATTCCACAGTCCGAGGATTTTACAAATGGTAAATGTCATGATTTCAGACACGTCACTGTGATATTTCATGGTGTTGCAACTGCAGGAGTCCTGACCCACAAAAGAGTGGTGGTGGGGGTGGGGGGTGGGGGGTTGCGGCACTGCTATCCTTATTTCTGCGCTGCACATTGAAGCTTATGATGTCAGGAAGCTGGAGCCGTGGAGATGCCGGGGCTCTCTGGTCCGGCAACAGAGAGGTTCAACCTGTATAACATCCCACGCCAGCCGCAGTCATATGGATCCAAATGACTGTCGTATCCTAAACACAATGGCTACATCTAGACTGGCATGATTTTGCGGAAATGCTTTTAATGGAAAAGTTTTCGTTTAAAAGTATTTCTGCAAAACAGCGTCTAGATTGGCACGGACGCTTTTGCGCAAAAGCACTTTTTGCGGAAAAGCGTCCGTGCCAATCTAGATGTGCTTTTGCGCAAGAAAGTCCCAATCGCCGTTTTAGCCATCGGGGCTTTTTTGCGCAAAACAAGTCTCAGCTGTCTACACTGGCCCTTTTGCGCAAAAGTTTTGCACAGAAGGGACTTTTGCCTGAACGGGAAGGGCAAAGTATTTCCGCAAGAAGCACTGATTTCATACATTAGGAAGTCAGTGCTTTTGCGGAAATTCAAGCGGCCAGTGTAGACAGCTGGCAAGGGTTTGCGCAAAAGCAGCTGCTTTTGCGCAAAAACTGGCCAGTCTAGACACAGCCAAACAGTGGTAGCTCTGCTAGTGTTATGGACAGCGAACAGGTAACCCTGTCGGAACAACGTCACCCTATCACCTCGCAGGTTTAGCCGGGTTATCTGGGGCTGGCTTTGGCAATGCTGCCCAGTCACCGTTCACCTCCTGCACGTCTGGGACAGACCCACAACAGTTCTGGAACTGGCCAGAGTTAACTTGGGGGATTCTAGTAAGTTTCAATTAGCTTTAGGTCACATACCAGTGTCATGGCAAGTAAATCTACAAAGTTATTGTTTTGTTTCCCGGGGGGCACGGAGAATAAAGTTTTAGGGCCACAGGAATTGCCAGATTGGAACAGACCCAACATCCATCTAAGCCAACTGATTCAGAGAAGGGTCCAAGGCAGTGGTCCGATGTGGGGCAATATTCCCTGCATATTACGTCTGATTTGATCTGTGATAGGATGAGTTCATGTCCTGATACATTAGGGTTAATACCTCTCCCACAAAATGTGTTTCAATTAATTACAATAGCGCTGGATCTTTCTGTTATTCAGAAAAAGGTCCAGTTTGGTTTTGTTAAGTTCACTGATTTACTGTGGCAAGGAGTTCCACTGTCTAACTGGTTGTGTCAGGTATTAGAAAGCACTTTTAATTAAAAGGGCTCAATGCACTTTACAAAAGGAGCACCATGGAATCATAGAACACTAGAACTAGAAGGGACATCGAGAGATCATCAAGTCCAGTCCCTACCCTCATGGCAGAACCAAACACCCCTGACAGGTGTCTATCCAAACCACTCTTAAATATCGCCAGTGATAGAAATTCCACAACCTCCCTAGGCAATTTATTCCAGGGTTTACCCGCCCTGACAATTAGGAAGTTTTCCCTAACCCTCCCTTGCTGCAGTTTAAGCCCATTGCTTCTTGTCCTGTCCTCAGAGGCCAAGGAGAACAATTTTTCTCCCTCCTCCTTGTAACACCCTTTTAGATACTTGAAAGCCGCTCTCATGTCCCCTCTTGGTCTTCTCTTTTCTAAACTAAATAAACCCAATTCTTTCAGTCGTCCCTCATAGCTCATGTTCTCTAGACCTTTCCTCATTTTTGTTGCTCTTCTCTGGACCTTCTCCAATTTCTCCACATCTGTCCTGAAATGTTCTGCTCAGAACTGGACACAATCCTCCAGCTGAGGCCTAGTCAGCACAGAGCAGAGCGGAAGAATGACTCCTCGTGTCTTGCTCACAACACTCCTGTGAATGCAGCCCAGAATCAGGTTTGCTTTTTTTGCAACAGAGTCACACTGTTGGCTCCTATTTAGCGTGTGGGCCACTCTGACCCCTAGATCCCTTCCTGCAGGACTCCTTCCTACACAGTTGCTTCCCATTCTGTGTCTGTGACATGGATTGTACTTTGCATTTGTCCTTATTTACCTCAGACCATTTCTCCAGTTTGTCCAGATTATTTTGAATGTTGACCCTATCCTCCAAAGCGCTTGCAACCCCTCCCAGCTTCGTATCATCCGCAGACTTTATAAGCGTCCTCTCTATGCCGATATCTAAATCATTGATGAAGACATTGAACAGAACCGGTCCCAAAACAGACCCCTGCGGAACCCCACTCGTTCTGCCCTTCCAGCAGGATTGTGAACCGTTAATAACTACTCTCTGAGAAGGGAACATAACTGGCTGGATAACCAATCTTACAGTAGCCCCATCTAGATTTACTTTCCTAGTTTATTAGTAAGAAAGTCACATGAGACCATATCAAATGCTTTACTAGGTAAACCTTGTCCACTGCTTCTCCCTTATCCACAAGGCTTGTTATCCTATCAAAGAAACCTATCAGATTAGTTTGACGTGATTTGTTCTTTACAAATCTATGCTGGCTGTTACCTATCACCTTAATTTCTTCCAGATGTTTGTAGATGGACTCCTTAATTACTTCCTCCATTATCTTCCATGGCATAGAAGTTAAACTGACTGGTCTGTAGTTTCCTGGGTTGTTTTTGTTTCCCTGTTTATAGATGGGCACAATGTTTGCCCTTTTCCAGTCTTCTGGAATCTTTCCCAACTTCCATGACTTTCCAAAGATGATAGCTAAAGGTGCAGATACCTCCTCTATCTGCCCCTTGAGTAGTCTAGGATGCATTTCATCAGGCCCTGGTGACTTGCAGACATCTAACTTTTCTGAGTCATTTTTAACTTGTTTTCTTTTTGTATTTTAACGTCTAAACCTACCCCCTTCCCACTAGCATTCCCTGTTAGGCGTCCCATCACCATCCGTCTTTCTAACAAACACTGAAACAAAGAAGTCGTTAAGCACTGCTGCCATTTCCAAGTTTCCTGGAAATCACTGATCCCATTTCACAGATGGGGAAACTGAGGCACAGAATCGGGCAGTGACTTGCCCAAGGTCACCCAGCTGGCCAGTGAAGAGCAGGGAAGACACATCTTTCCAGTCCAGTCCTCCAGCCACTAGGCCCAGGGTGAGCAATAAAATGGCAATGGTTCCCCAGAGTTAGCCCTAGTGCACCGCCATTATATTTACCTGCACCTTCACAGATACAGGCGGTTGCAGCTCCCAGTGGCCAGGAATGGCGAGCTGTAGCCAACAGGCGCTAGAAGCGCCTGTACCTGCAGAGGTGGCCTCCCAGGAGTGAGCCCTGGCAAACCACGGGCTGGTATTTGCCCACCCTTGCATTAGGTAAGACGGGAAGCAGTCAACAGCCCAGGCAACGGTCTGAGGACAGACCTGACATCTCCATATTACATCATCTTTGAGTTCACAAACATCCAGCAGCTTCACAGACGCGGTAGGAGCCAGGGGGGCAGGCTGCCCAGCTCCTACCATCTTATACATTGCAGAGCCGCAGTGGGTTTGGTCCCGCACCCAGGACGAGCTGGACCTGAGCCGGGCGGCCTGCCGACTCATCGAGTTGTTGATACAAATTCTATCGACCGCTCGATTCGAGGGATACCCGCAGGGTGACATCCCTGCCCCAGACCTGAAGCGCAGCAATGGCTAGAAGCAGCCAGTGCCTCTAGCGTAGCTCGCGGGGACGGAGTTCAGCGGCAGCCAGGGCCAAGCCCCAAAACCCAGGGCTGGAGCCTGGCCCAACACAGAGACCCCAAGACTTGTTCATGGTTCCAGGGGGAGGGGATCCCCGTCAGGCCTAGTCTGAACACTGACAACGTGAAACCCAGGGAAGAGGGCAGAGAGCCAGGCCCATCAGCCAGGCCAGGTCGCTAATTTCAAGGCAGTGGGAGCAGCCCTGGGGATTTTACAGCCCCCCAGGTGTAAAATCCGCCCTAACCCCAGAGTCAAAGGGGCAGTGCCTGGGGGAAGAAGGCAGCTGTGCCCAGCTCCAGCCCTGAAGGGGGCATTTGGATACAGCTGGAGACAGGCTGCTTGGGAACTCTAGCCTGGCCAGGGGGTCAGACCAGGGGCTCAGATCAGTGGAGCGGCACCTGGCCCGGCGGGAGGCCGACTCCAAGGCCCCTCCCGGCCTCCTGGGGGCCCCAGGGGTGGGGGGACAGTCCCCGGAGCAAACCGGGTCCTCCTCTCGCCACTTACCCACGTTGACAAAGCTCATCACCGTGTCCGCCCCGTTGATGACCCTTCCCAAGGGAGGCGTCTGGACGCTCAGGCTGGTCAGCACGGGCCGGGAGACCCCCCGGGCCCAGCCCACGCCCGGATCGTCGTCCTCCTCCTCCTCCTCCTCCCGGGCCATGGCGTGGTAAAGGTCCAGCATGAAGAGCGGGGCGGAGGAGGGCAGCTTCCCCCCGGCAGCGGCCTTGGGCCGGGGTCTGCCCGGCAGCCCCAGGATGGACAGGATCTCCCGCTGCATCTCCCGCTTCTCCCGGCCGCTCAGCCGGCGCTGCAGGAAGCTGGAGCCGTGGAGATGGCTCCGGAGGAAGCTGCTGCTGCCCAGCTCGGACAGGAGACCCAGGAGCCAGAGCAGGGCCCCGCCGAGCAGC
>JANRFK010002918.1:15440134-15457699 GCA_030068395.1 Apalone spinifera | reverse complement strand
AGCCAATCCCAGCGCTGCAACAGAGCAATCAGCCCCCTGCACATTCTAGGTAAACTAGCGCCGCGAGCAAAACTGCCCCATCCTGGGAGACCGTCTTGGTGATGACAGTCCTGTAGCCACGGAGATGAAGGAAGGCCCCTTGCCCGTCACTGGTCTACTCTCATCTCCGGTACAACACAAGCCATCAGACCTCCCTGTGTTAATTCCTGTTTGAACGAGAGCAGGTCATTCCTAGAGAAACACCCAGCCTTGACCTAAAGGTGGCCGGTGACTGAGAATCTGCCACTAGCCCGGGTATATTGCTCCAATGGTTAATCGCCCTCAGTGTTTGAAAAAAATATCCGTGGGAACTCTAGGGGGAAATTTCACGCGCTCAGCTGGGCTTGGCTCATTCCCCTTTCTGAGGATCCCAGCGGTTGAAGGCTGGTTAGTGGCTGCCGTCCTTCACCCTGGGTCACTCTCACCCCTTGCGCTGCCCTCTCCAGAAGAAAAGAAAAGGTGAAAAGGGAAGTCTCACTTAAAGCAGCAGCACTGTTCTTTAAAAAGAAAAAAAAAAGTTTTAGTGATATACATCTCAGCAGCTGCCCTGTGTGATGCGGTTTCCTGTTCTGCCAGGCGGACAGCCATGACTATCAAAGGTCCTGTATTTGAAAGGAACAAGTGAGAAACACAACAGAGATCCCTTTAGCACACAAAGGGAACACTCCAGCTGACGGCACACAACGCCCAACCGAGTAATGTAACGTGCCAAGCCAAAAAGCATACTGACTCCAAAGAGGCCTGGGTTTATTAGCAGCTCACCTTCCGCAGAGCTGGCCACGCAGCTATACAATAAATGGGAATCAGACCTGATCTTGGGGGAACATCCTTTACCCTCTGCAAAATTCTTCCCACCTTCCCGGGGGGTAGTGAAACCTCTAGCACTGGAGATTCTTAAGAGGAGGTTAGACAACTCCCTGTCAGGGAGGGTTTAGATAATACTTGGCCCTGCCGTGCAGGCCGGGGACTAGACCAGATGATCTCTTGAGGTCCCTTCCACTTCTAGAATTCTAATTGAGGATGGATTTAACACAACATTTTCCTTCACAAATCCATCATGTAAGGTGGTTGGAACAGGACTGGGAGACTCAGACCACATCTTCAATTACTGGAGGACTGACACACTGATGATCGATCCTCTGAGGTTCGATTTAGCGGGTCTAGTATAGACCCTCTAAATCGAATGCTGAGGGCGTTCCCTTTGGTGCCTTGCTGTGTCGCAAGGAGCAAGGGAAGTCGAAAGGGAGCATTTCTCCTGACGACCTCCCACTGTGGGGCTGCCCCAGGAAAATCGACGCAAGGGCCGCCAACTCCAGCTACGCAGTTCACGTAGCTGGAGTTGTGCATCTTGCATCAGTTTTTCTCCACCAGTGTAGATCTGCCCCCAGAAGACCTGGGGGTCTATTCCCAGCTCTGCCACTGACTTGTTGTGTGACCCTGGGCAAGTCACTTTCCCTCTGGGCCTCTATTTCCAACCTCTCCTTCAGCTTGTCTATTTAGATTAAGGACAAGATGGTATCATTGTTCTCTTGCACAGCACCTAGCATGCTGAGGTCCTGATCTCAATAGGGACGTTTAGGCTCTACTGTAGTACAAAATATTAAAGGAAGATGTCCTGAAATGGTCCGAAGAAACCACTCAGTGCAATTCAGTTCAAGACAGGCAGCATTTGGCTTGAGTACACTGTATACTTCCATCACAGCTGCTTCAATGTCTGAACAGAATAGCCACGCATGAGCTACAAGACTCGCTTCCAGGCTGATTCTCTGCACAGCTGCATGAAAACTAAACCCAAGACAAGTCGGTGTTTTCATCACTTGCCATGGAATCCGTTTCGGTAACTCCAACCTCAGGTACCGGCAACACAGGCTATTTTTACACCTAGAATCGTCTAAAAAGGAATAATGGGAGCTAATTATTTTAACTATAGAAATAAATATGTAAACTGAAGAACTAGGTTAATCTTAATCATTTCAAACAAAAGTCACATCATGCCCACATGGACTTTTTCTTTATCAAGACGCCCTGACCCCTACCTCTGACCTTTTTCTACCACCAAAAATACTGATCCAGGAGAAACTCTCACAGATGCAACATTTCAAAATCCAGAGGGAAAAAAACCCCCAATGACTCCAGTTTTTCCACGGTTTATGTTACATGGTTCAGTTTTTCAGTCCTAAAAAAGGACAGGTTTCCCTTGTTTCCAAATGTTTCTAATAAAAAACCCCGCAACAACTCTTTGGATAAACTGAAATAAAAGCTTGGAGAGCTGAAAAGAGTAAGAAAGGAAGGATAGTCCAGTGGGTAGAGCACTAGCTTTGGGCTTGGGAGAGCCGGGTTCAGTTGTCAGTTCAGCCACAAATGCTCTGTGACACTTTGGTTAATTCCCTTTGTCTATCTGCCTCAGTTTCCCATCTGTCATGGGGACGACTACTGCAGTACCTCACAGGTAAATATATTAAACTTGTGAGGTGTTTATATAACATGGCCATGGAGGCCAGGTACATGGAAAGGACAACGCGTCTACCTATGAATTAAGGATGTAACAGTGTAGTCGATTAACCGATTAATCGATAAACAAAAGCTTATAGGTTAATGCTACAGACCATATGCGTTTCCTCTCACTGCCAGTCAATTTTTTTGGCAGGCAGGCAGCCTGGCTCAGTCCTGGCTCATGCTGGGTCCAGGACCGACCCCCGCTGCGGCTCTGCATTTGAAGTGTATTAGGAGCTGCACAGGCAGGTAGCCCAGCTGAGTTCCGGCTTGTATCGGGTCTGGGAGCTCAGACGTCCCCTTTATCAGAGGTAGCAGCGCTGGGCGACAGGCAGCTGGTCTGCGAGGGGAGCTGGTTTTTAAACTGGCTCCCCTCGCGGACCAGCTCCCACCTGGCACTGCATGTTGCTGCCTCTGATTCAGAGGCAGCAGCGTGGAGCGGAAGGGGGCTCCGCGCGTGTGGTTTTTTTCAGGCTCTGACACGCCACTCACTTCTCAGAGAGCTGATTGAGTTAAAACTGGTTTTAAAATATCTCAAGTACAGGATATTCTGGATAGAATCGACACGGACAGACGCTGCAATCCCCCCCGTGTCGCGGCATTCACAACGGCAGTAGCGGAGCTGGGGCAGGCAGGCTGGGTTAAGAAGCAAAGCCATTCTCGATGACGGGAGAGGGGGCGTGGACAAGAGGGGGAAAGCAAAAGTAACGCCAACCTATGGGAGACTGGCTGGCAATCGAAGAGCTGGAATCAGAGCGCTTTATTTTACTTCCAGGGTGGTGAACTAGAATAAAGAAAACACACACATACAAGGAAACTGACACGGCAGGAGAAAGCAGAGACTGATCAAGAAAGTAAGGCACAGTTGAAGGACGTCTCTTCTTCACCCTATGCGGCACTGCCAGGTGGTTTTTGCGAGAGGCGGGAAAGGAAGAATTGGTAACTGGAATCTCGTGGGAAATTTTTTAGGCATACACAGAGCTTCTGGAAACAGCACCATCGGCCTTAAAAATACAACAAGTGTGTTTTCTTTCTAACGACTTGCTATGTTCTCCATAATCACATTCACCAGCAAGGGAGATTGTATTCCTGACTAGAGCAGTGGTTCCCAACATTTTCGGCATCATGCCCCCCTTCTTGATTTTCGAAAAAACGCTCACGCCCCCGCTGCCAAAAAAAGCAGCAAAACTTGTTGAGGAAAAAAAAAAAAAACCTGAGCAGGGCAGCAAAACTTGATTGGGAGGGGGGGGAAGGCTGGGTCGCCTCGTGCCCCCCCGGAAGTTCTTCACACCCGCCAGTTTGGGAACCCATGGTCTAGAGGCTTCTTACACCTGGTTTTACCTACGGCTGTGTGGAGCTGGAACAGGTTTTATCATATTTCTCCAAAAGTTTGGTCGCCTACCAGCACACTGCATTTGTAAGTCACATTTACAGCAGAATCCACACAGACAACTGTTGCAAAAGACACACAAGTTCACAAAGGCTGGAGCTGGGCTAAAGTTGGCATATGCCAGCAACCCAAAGGAAAACACACGCAAGCCACTTCTGACCTTCGTCAAAGAATGCAGGCAACAAATGAAAATGAGGGGTTTAAACGATGAAACTCCATCTAGTCCTAGAGGGGTAGAACTCCGGCACTCTTGGGACCTGACCGGTTCCAAGCGAGAGAATTTTCTGGATGATAGGAGGTCCGTATTGTCTAGCAGCTTTACCAACCCTGCCACTGCTTACTGTGCTGTTAGAAGTCAATTAGAGCTAAATCACAGCACAGAACACTGAGTGCCAGGACTTGTGGCTGCAAACAAACTTTATGGGACCACGGGAAACTTGGCCACGCTCATGAAAAGAGGACATCCGGCCAACTCAAATCATTCTGGACGACGGATGTTTCTGGACAAGAGAGTTCTGGATTAGAGAGGTCCAACCTGTATAATACACCACATAGGTGAAGATCTCAAGAACAAAATATTTTCTTGCTTTGCCACTCTGCTGAAAATAAACATTTGGAACAAATCTGTGTGGAAAAAAATGGCCGTTCAAATAATTTCCAGTAAAAAGAAGTTTAACTGTTTGATGCTCAAGGTTTGGCTTTGCTTGAGGACCCTTTCCAAAAGGTTCATACTGTATTACAGCTTATTTCCAAGGGCTTAAAAATCATGTGATTTTACACAAACACAACACAGAATCCTTTTTATTTGCCTTCTAGTTTTTGAAACTTCAGGTGCACCCAAACCATGTTTTCAAGCTTTTCTCAGGATCCAGGCAGGCTACCAACTTGTTTGTTTCTTTTGAAAGGAAAATTAAAATGCTAACATTCACATGACTCCAGAAGTTGGGGCTTTAAGCACACTACCAAATACCGAGAGCCTTGCAATCAAACCACACTCAGTTTTTGGGTTTCTTTAGTTCCTATATTCTTCAGATCGTCCTTTATTTACACAGCCAAATGACTTAGGAGATCTATTCCAATGAAGCTTCTTGTGCTATCTGGTGACTTCACAATTATTGTGGCGATGAAAGGCTCCGGATAATTACACAGCTACGTAATAGAAGAAAAGATGACAACTATTTAGAAATATCTGCTAAGAAACAGGTTCTTCCTTACCTCTGCAAGGGTCGTTTTTCACCAAAAATTCATCCAGGGCCATCCATCCTCCACCAACTCGAACCATGACAGTGCTGCGCAAAATACGGACCAGCCGCAACTGCTGGGAATCACCGAACTGTGGAACCAACAGAGACGCGGTTCAAATAACAGGGATATTAAATGGAATCACGGCTCCTCTCCAAAGCAGACTGCATCAGGGTTAGTAATATCACCACACTAGAGACGGTTTGAAATGTTACTTGTACGCTTAAACATTTCAAAGCTCTTATATGTTTGACAAAGCTCTGCACATTAATAATAAAGTTATATGTTCTATGGGAATAATTCACTTTGGGGCTAATCAATGAGAATTTCTTCATCGAGTGAAACTCGGGACAATGTTATTAACAAGGGCCTTTGCCCAAGAAAAGAGTTGAGAAATTCAAACGCTGACCAAAGAATGGCCAGGTAGCAAATTAGAGTTTTTAAATTTGATCTTTTGAGGGTTTCATCCAAAGAAAGAGAATTTAAACTGCCTTTTAGTTCAGGCATAATAATGAACTCCACTCAGCTCTTATAGAACACTTTCATTAGCAGATCTCAAAGCACTTTATAAAGAGGGTAGGGTGTCATAGCATCACCACACCCATTTTACAGATGAAGAAACTGAGGCACGGGGAGGGGAGGCAGAGCAGTGGGAGAGGGGCAGAACCCAGGCACTGGAGTCCCACGTCCAGTGCTCTTCCCATTAGCCCACACTACCCTCTGACATGCCTGATGCAGTCTGCTTTGGAGAGAGACACACCTGATCCATCACTGAAGGCTGGCAGAGCAAATGTGAGCAAGGCCTTAACAGCGGTGAGAAAGAAACCTCTTCACACAGCCTGAGATGTGAGCATTTTGCTAAGCCTCCACCTCCACGCCCCCAGCAAGAGTGCTACCACGAGTCACCCAATTATAGTGAATCTAGCATATCCAAATCTAAGGTCTGCGTCCCAAAAATGTTGATTAGTGATTATAATATTCACCAGTAATTTAAAATCTCACCAATTTCAAACCACCATCAAACATGCCCAAAATCAAGAAAATCATACATCTCTTTCCAGCTTTCCCCGCTACCTTACCAAAGCCATTATTAAAAGTCTCCAGCCTCCCCCATGCACACACTTTTCTTCGGAGTCACCTTCTCCTAACATTTACTGGGACACCTAGACGGCAACATTCCCTCTAATTTTTTCCCCACCCATGTGCGGAATACATTTTGTTAAGTGCACCAGGGCATGTGCGGATGTGCACCACCAATAGAAACACAGGCTGCCGGCGGTGAGGGCTCTGCTAATCAGCTGGGCAGCACTGGAGTCTTTGCAGGGAACACTGCCGGGCAGGGAGAAGACCTCTGCCTGGACTACTGTGAACAGTTCGGCTCCATGTACCACACAGAGGGTATAATAAAGAGCAGCAAAGATATCGCCATGTCTTAAGAGCTTAAGCCAGGAGGGAAACCGGGTTGAACACAGTGTCTGCCTGCCACAGGGGGGTCCTGCCACCAGGCTCTCCCCAGCAGGCGGCAGCAGGAGTTTATTTAGCTGTAGAGCAGGAGGGTTCCCAGCTCTGCTCTCTGGAGAACCAGGGAGCCACCAGAATGGCCCATCTTTAGGGCTAAGCAGACAGGGCTGGAGTGCTGGAATGGCAGGCTCTCTGGCATTACAGGCTACGGTTTGAGGTCTTGACGTTTCTAGGCTAGATTCTCGGCTGCGGGGCATCCCTGGGCACGGGGCAACACCCTTCTCCGGGCACAGATGCCATGCCAATTGGCTTTAGCCAGAAAAAGCCATTTATGCCTGCTGCTTGCTGGAGGACACAGGCTCTCCGGCCATGCACCTTTGCTGGACGGGCGCTACACATGCTGGGTCATTCCTCCACACTAGCAGCTTTCAAGGACCTAAAAGGGTGTCACAAGGAGGAGGGAGAAAAATGGTTCCCCTTGGCCTCTGAGGACAGGACAAGCAGCAACGGGATGAAACTGCAGCAAGGGAGGTTGAGGCTGGACATTAGGAAAAAGTTCCTAATTGTCAGGGTGGTGAAAAACTAGAATAAATTGCCTAGGGAGGTTGTGGAATCCCCATCTCTGGAGATATGTCAGAGCAGGTTGGACAGACGCCTTTCAGGGGTGATATAAATGGTGCTTGGTCTTGCTGTGAGGGCAGGGGACTGGACTCGATAGCCTCTCGAGGTCCCTTCCAGTTCTAGAGTTCTCTGATAGTCCGAATCCTCAGCTAGCTGGAAACACGAGCTTTGTAGCTCCAACACATCAAAGGGCAGAAGGTGGCCTTCCATTTTAATAACACACGTTCTTGTCCTTGCTCCAGGCTTGTCACATTAAAATGTTACTGTAATAATTTGATACCTTTTAGAGTTCCCTTCAAAGGTTTGTCTACAGCTACCTATCTAGAATAACCGGGGATCTGGACTCTCTCCTTCCCTTCACTCGCGTAATTCAGATTTCGTTCTTTCATGGCGCCCCATTTAGAGGCCACCTCGTCACGTTCAAAATCCTGGGTAGTTAAAATAAGCAGATTCCCAAAGGAGGCTGGGTTCTTGTGAGGAAACGCATCCCGCCAGTCGCGTGACCGGCAGGGTTCCGGTGTTCTAGTCAGCCTTCAGTTACCAGAACACTAAACACACATCGGAACACGAGGTAGGTACATGCAATTTCTCATGAACCTTCTTCCAGTTACAAGTTGGTGAAGCCGGAGATGAAGGTTTAGTTATCGTTACCTATGAGATTAACCATGTGAATGCAGCATTCTCATTCCGGTGTGACCGTGTTTTAGCCAAACCCGCCCAGATCCTGGTATACAGTCTGCTCAGGAAATTTTAGCCTGATTATATTTTTAAGGAGTGTTAGAATTCTTCCGGCAGTAGCGAGAGAATCATGAGAGAATGGTCTTTTCGGACAAGTCTACCCTGAGCACTGGGTTCCCCTGGTCCCTGAAATGTTCTCTTTCCCATGAATAAAGCCATGTCCTCTAACGCCCCAGGGGCATCAGAGAAAGAAGCAATTTGGAGGCTAACTCTCGCCATCTTTGTAGCTTTCTGATTTTCCAATTAAACTTTTTACTTCTTTCTTCCGAGCAGTTTTACCACGCGGCGTCACATTTTCAGGGGAGCAACGGTTTTCTGTATACCAGGCTCTGCTGAGCACTATATCCAGCTGTAACACAGCATTCTTAGATCACTTCTTCCCACAGCAACAAGACGGGGATTATACACACACACCAAGCTATGTGGGTTAAAAAAGAATGAGACACAGCATTGCAAGGCACACTGTACCTGATTGCCGAGGAAGAACTACGGAGAGAAAGAATTGGGACGGGGAGAAAAACAAGAAAACATTTTATAGGCTTTCACAGTGCAATCATCATGAACATTTTCGTAAACCACAGGGAGTTACAAATCAGGGCACGCGATGTCGTCGTTTGACTTGCTCACTACCCCTACTGCAGAAGCTGGAATTCAGCACTTCACAAGGGCTTGTCTACACTACTGTGTGAAAAAGCCCCCATCTGAGCAAGGGATGTGACATCGACTAAGGGCGGTCCACGTTGGCGGGAGACTCTATCCCACCGACAAGGCTCCTGCCGCTTGTGGAGCGGGAGCATTTATGCCGGCGGGAGAGCGCGCGCCCCTCGGCACAGTGCGTCTTCACTATGTAGCGCCGTCGGGGAGACGGGACAAAATCTGAAATTCAACAGCGCCCAAATGTCGCTCTTAACTCCTCCCTGCCCAGGCCTGCAGGAAACCGCGCTGGTTTGCTGCCAGTCCATCCCAGTGAAACAAAAACAGGAAGTACCTGAATGCAGATCCATCGCGCAAATACTTTGCTCACTGTTTTTAGACACCAGCTACATAGGCAGAGGTGTAACGTACACACATAAAACTCGGAGGCAGTTACTGTCTGTGATATCTGTCGATACCACATCCCTGGCCGTGAGCGAGCTAAACCCTCCGAGAACACTGCCACATTCATCTCCTTGTGTTATAAGGCAGATCCAAGACTTAATGCACCAGGAGAACATGCTGACTCTCAGCTTGTTCTCTTCTCAGAAAGTCACAGGTGGAGATGATCACGGACCATTTATTAGGGATGTAAACAAGTAATCGGTTAATTGGTTACCTGGTAAGCATCAACCTTACTGGGTGATGCTTACCGGTAACTGGCACCCGGCCTGGCTGGAGTAGCCCCCACCTTCAGTGCACCCAGGGTGGTAGCTACTCCAGCCCCACCGCTCTGCATCACGGGTATGGAGCTGCTCCAGTTCGGCCAGGCCCCATTAACCATACAGCTGAACCAGTTAATATTTTAAACATGATTTTATATCCCTCTCGTTTATAATCAGGTGCCCCTGTGTATCGTCTCCATTATGGCTCTCCCAATAGAGAAACCCCTCTCCTCCCCCCCGTAGGTCTAATTACTAGCAGGGAACGAGCGTCCTCTGTTAATGGCCTATTGAAGCAGCCTCCCCAGAAACTCTCATCCCCAGAGACCCTCTGGCCAGCTTGGGGAATAAGGAACTAGTGTGTAAGCTCTTCGCATTATTCCCTCACTGCAGAGCCCACGCTAAGTGCCTGGTTCCAATTCCCGAATGCAAGTGATTGGTCTAATCTGCACTAAACATCTCCCAAGGGAAGAGGCTAGCACAAGTAAAAAGCCCGAGTCCATCACTGGAAGAGTGAGGTCTCTGGAGAGTATGAAAACATCAGGCTGCTGTCGTCAAAGTTAAAACGGGTCCTTCTCCCTGGCAGGCTCCCACCCGGTTATGGAATTCAGAGACTTGGTCTATTATGGCCAATGTGGATTTCTTCCTCTTACCCGATACTTATTCTCTCCAATCTGCTCCACTTGAAACCTCTTTGCACACTTGCACTGGGCCACCTGCCTTGTGACCTGTTGCAAAACGAGAGGGACAGAGATCGGGGTTGATCATTAGCAGCTCTTGTACTGGACACACGGCATGCAGGATACTGGGCGTCCATTACAACTGGTCACTTGAAAACATTTTCCATTTGAACACTGATTGTGGATCAGTGCCTCTGGGATTCTCCGGGTGCTCATCAAGGCAATCATTTTCTCTCTTTGGATATGTATGTAAGAAGCAGACCCATGGGGAAAAGGAAGCCCTCCAGGGTACCCACTCAAATGCTACTCTCCTTAGAAACTCCGTTACCTCATCCTCAATTTTGTCCGCATCTGTGGTCGGTCGGTAAGCGTCTTTGTTCGGATGGAGGGCAGCCACGAACTCATAGTAATCGATATAGCCATCCCCATCCCGGTCGAAGATATCAGCCACGGCGGTCATCTCTAGCTTCGTGGTGGGGAACTCTGGAATGAGAGACGGAAACAGATACCTCCGTGTATCCTCTTCTCTCACCAGCTGTGCAAAGAGAATATTCCCTCCCTTCTCCGCCCCACACGCATTCACGTTTCCTTATCCCGAGTCCACATCACAATAGCCACACAAAAGGAAACAAGGCTCCATAATTACTGGAGTTTCAAAGGATAATACAGATTCCAGGCCTCAAGCAATGCCAGCTTCTTGGCATGTTGCAACAATAGCTCACGTGTGGGGTGGGACTGCCGTGCTATTATTTCACAGCTGACCACCCCGACAGAGGTGCAAGAAACGCGCCTTGCATTTGTCTTCATAGTGGTGGGAACAAAGTTTCTCGGAGACAGATTTATCGGGTTTTAAGAACATAAAAATGTCCAGACGGGGTCAGACCAAAGGTCCATCCAGGCCAGCATCCTGTCTGCTGACAGCGGCCAACGCCAGGTGCCCCAGAGGGAACAAACAGAGCAGGGAATCACGCCCATGGCCCATTCCCAGCCTCTGACAGACAGAATTTTGCGGAAGCTAGAGACGTAAACATTGGTCAAACCAGTTAACCGGTTTAACAATTCAAATTGTATCTTTTAACCATTAACCGAGGTCACCCCGGTGGGCTGGTGCAGGGCAGCCACGGTTGGGGTCCTGTTGGCCCACTGCCAGGGTTTGAACCAGGTCCAGTTAACCAGTAAGCCTAATGCCACCTGGTTAACCTTTGACATCTCTAGCAGAAGGATGGAATGAAAGAGATCAAGACTCACTGGATGCTAAGATTCCATCAATGAATTCCTGCCGGGTGATTTTTCCATCCTGGTCCTTGTCGATCCGCCGGAAGAAGTCCATCACCCGGGATTTCTTGTGATTCATCCAGCGCATGTATTTCTTTCTCCAGATGTCAAAGTCAAAGTTCGCAAACTCCTTCAACTGAAAGGCGATTTGAGTCAATGGGAGTCGAAGGGACAGACAGAAAACTCCCCTCCCCCCCCGAAGATCTTGCTGAGCTAAGAGTTCAGCGACTAAGTCAAATTTGGGGGCTGACTGCAACTTTCTGATTATCCCACACCTTGTCAATGCACCACGTATAACTAGGCCATTCCTCTGAAACCCATAGCCACAGCGTTTCCGTAACGGAACAGGGGCCACAACGTGTCCGACAGCTGCCATATGGACAGTGTGTCACACAATCACAGACTCAGGAAAAAAGCGAAGCGTCCTCCTTATTTTTAAACATACATGTATGCAGATAGAACATGGACAGATGCACAGACACAAACACAAGTCATATCTTTTCAGGCTTCTAAGAACAGGGGTCTCTTCCCCCACCCCGACTTGCCTAGTTCCTTTATTTTTGGAACTTCAAATCCTTTCCCACATTGAACATCTGCATTGTTCTACCTCACTTTTGGCCTAGGCAGCTGAGAACAGAGCTCCTGCGTGCTTTTTCCAGGAAGGACAGAAGTTTCTCCTCTGAAGAGGATAGGAATGATGCTCAATGAGCATGTAATCCAGCAACACCAACCTGCCTTTCCCCCTTCATCAACTTGACTTTAAATACATCTCACTTCCGCAGACCTGGGCCGCAAGACCCAAATGATGCTTCTAAATGCAGTTCCCTGGAACCGCGGTGCACCCCAATAGCTAAGACCAGTTTACATCACGGTTCAGTTAGGAGACGTCGACACTGCACGGCTATTTTGGTATACCAGTGGTATTCCGAAATAGCTACCCTGGTTCTTAACAAGCTGCCCGTTATTTCAAAGTATTTTTCGAAATAATGGGCGGGCTATTTCAGCATCCCTGTAGCTCTCATTCCATGAGGATTAAGGGACGTCTCGAAATAGGGCATTATTTCAAAATCTGGCGCTGTGTAGATGAGCCAAATTTCAAAATAAGCTATTTTGAAATAGAATGAAAATAAGACATGCAATTTGCGCAGTGCAAATTGTGTGTCTTATTTCTACTTTAGGGTGCTGTGCAGACACACCCATAGTGAAGCTGAGGGTTAGGACATTTAGGACTGATTTTCAGGAGCCCTTCAGCTAAGAGTTCAGAGCGGCTCAAAGCAACACCGTTTTAGTGCTTTTAAAAAAAAAAAAAGCTCCAGAGTTAAAAGGAACAAAGAAAAACGTTAATACGGATAAACTGAACTGACCTACAGAAAAAGCAACAAAAAACAAAAACACTCACTTCTGGGCATAGCTGCTTTGTTAAGCATAAATAAAAACAAAATTATATTAGAGGTTTTGAAAAAATATATATACATAGTAGCACTGTATTTTTTAGACTATTAGTATTACTCCCAGCCGGGTCTGACTTTGATTAGCAACAAAAGTACAGGTTGAATCTCTCTAATCCGGCTCCCTGGGGACCTGACCGGTGCCGAACCAGAGAGTTTGCTGCATCTCGGGAGGTCAATATTGTCTAGCAGCATTACCAATATTTCCACCGCCCACTGGACTCTCAGAAGTCATTGAGGGGGTAAATCCGAGCTAAATAACAGCACAGAACACCGAGAGCCAGGGCTGGGGGCTGTAAACAAACTTTCTCTCACTACGGGAAACTTGGCCACACCCACGATAAGGGGACACCTGGCTAACTCACATCGTGCCGGACCACGGAGGTTGCCGGACTAGAAAGGTTCAACGTATAGTGACTTTAATAGCACAAGCAGTCAGGTTAACCTGCAGTTACTGTGGAATGTGGCTTTCAGCCGCACGACTGTAGCGGTGGACCATGGCAGTCACAACACAGTTTGAGAGGCGGGCGCTACCGTAAGGCTCTGCCCTTCTCTCGAGAGTCCAGCAAACGCTTTCTCACGATAAACTACCCCTCGCGTAACAGCATAGCAGGGTCATTACCTCCTCCAGTCTATCAAGCGTGTCATGGAGTTTCCGCTGGCGTTCCAGTGCCAGCAGCCACACTTGCTGCCAGCGGGCCGAGAGCTGGTTAATTCGGGGGTTCTTGGCTTCCGACTGGGAGAAAACCGGCATGGCAGGAGGGGCTGGCTGACTCAAAGATTTCCCTAGGGAAAGAGAAACATGCTGCATGGGATAGTGCGGGAGGTGGGGGCTTGGAGGAGCCCGGAAAAGGAAAAGACAACAGCTGTGTTTGTTTAAACAGAACCTCTCTCCCGGAAGGAGTACGCAGGCAAAAGAAAAGGGGAGGTTAAGAAAGGCTGAGCACCCCAGAACTGGGGCTATTGCAGTTATACAGACATTCCTCTGCCATCCCAAACCCAGCAACGCCTGCGCCCCGCTTCCCTTTGGCGTCATCTTCCTGAGCTAGACCTCCCAGGGCTCTCCGCTGCAAGAACCGGACACGAGGAAATCTTCGTGCTAGAGCAATGAGGGTCAGAACTGGACCAGTTAAAGACAGAGAAGAAAAGCTCTTCGGATACGGCAGCCACTGCTGCAAACGCGGCCTCATTTTCCCCTCCACATCCCCTGGCAATCCCCAGCCAGTTCCAAGTGGCTGGCAAAGCAGGTTGTCTTGCTCATGGAGAATTAGAGCCAAGTAAAGGCGATTCCTGCGTGTTTCCCGCCCCACCTCAGAATTCATTCCTGTAGAGCAGGGGTTCCCAACCTTTTTCGGTCCCCGTACCCCCTTGGCTTTTAGTAAACCTTCCCGTACCCCCTATTCAATAGGAAAGGAAATAAATTCTAGACTCCAGAATCCACAACTTTTTTCACTAACACTCCTACTTTTGGAATATTTCAATTAGGATAATCTAGTTATTTACCAAATATTCCCCGTACCCTCTTGACAAGCTTCTCGTACCCCCTGGGTGTACGCGTACCCCAGGTTGGGAACCCCTGCTGTAGAGGACGCACATAGCAGTAAGTGTAAACATACTGTTGGAGCGGGATTTCTCCATGAACGCTCCATGAGCTGGTTCGGTGGCTTTCCTCTTGTACGTCTTAGTGACCCAGTCCACGTCGGGCTGCTTCCGTGTCATCTCCTCCATAAAGGACTGTTGAAGGCAAAAGGGAGAAGAGAAGAGAACGGTCACATTGACCAGCTTAGTGTCAGGCTGCTGTCGCTTGGGATTCCTGCGGAGAAAGTCCAAGCCCGGAGCAGACGTGTGAGCACGTACTGAATAGCAGCGGGGTGGCTTGGTGGGCAAGCTTATTCCACCGCTGCGGGTTTGATTTCCAGTCCTGGATTTTGCCCCCTGGGCTGAGTGGAATACAGTTCCTAGCATTACACGTGAGAGGCAGGGCTGACCTTACCGTACACAGAACACGCAGCTGCGTAGGGCATCCGAAAATCCAGGGCACCGCTGGGTCTTAATGACCACCCACCCGCCTCCCCCTAACCCTGGTCTGTGGCTCTGCTTCCTCCACAGTTGATCTAGTTAGCTTAGGGCACATCTACACTGCAGAGCTAAAGACAAATTAAGCCACGCAACCTCAGCTACATCAACAGCGCAGCTTCAGGCAAAAGAGCTGGATTCGGCTTTTGGTGCTGTCTGCACAGCAGGAAGTCAAAGGAAGAGCACTCTCCCTTCGACTTTCCTTCCTCCTCGTGAAATGCGGGTTACGGGAGTCGGCGTAAGTCGTCCTCCAGCTCGACCTTATTTCGAAATAAAGGCTTGTAGTGTGGACGTGCACGATGTGATTTCAGAATACTGTCAGTTATTCTGAACAAACTCTGCTGTGTAGACATACCCTTAAAAGGGAAAAGCAGAGCTAACAGCAGGACACTGAACCTGTGAAAAAAAGCATTCAGCAGGTACACACAACCAGTCCTGTATTTACTGTGTTAGCGTACAGGCCCTTCATTTAAAATTTGCCATCCATGGGCTGAAGATTATAAAATAACATCTCTGAGAAATCTCCCGCCCCCGCACTGCTGCTGTCAGGCATAGGGGCAGCAGTTTAATAGTACTGCATAGGGCCTGGTAAATCTTACAGACAGCCCCGGGGACAGGTCTGGCTGTGATAAGATCATGAAGTAATCCAACCTCTTTCCAAGAAAGGTGGTTGTTACAAAAGACCAGCCCCCCCTGCTCTCCGGCAGACTCCCTGCCCCAGGAGCCGGGCAGAGAGGAAGTCAGCAGATATCAGCTGGGGCGTTACCTGGTGTTCCGAGATGAGGGCTTTGACCTGATCGATGTATTGTGGCATTGGTTCTTGATCCCGCTGGATCAGCGTGGTCTCGGCCCACTGGATCCACGCTAAGAGTTCCTCCAAGAGCTCAGCGTTAGCCACCAGCTCTGAAAGAGCCGTCTCGAGCCGTTGCTGGTGCTGCTTTGCCCAGGTCAGAACCTGACGGAAACACCGACAAGAGCTGCCGTCAACATGAGAAACAGAGGCACTTACTCTGGGATGCTCCCCTGGGGAGAAAAGGAAACCAAATAGCCAGAAGGAAAACAAGGCAGCCACCACTCCGACTGGCTCACTGGCCGACGCATGTTCCTTTGCGAGAACTGATCCAAGTGGACAGGACCAGAGCATCTAGAACTCAGGAGAGGAACCCAGTTTAGATCATACATGCCCTGCTGCTTCCTAGGTCCTGAGGCCAGGAGGTTCCACTGCGATCATCTCGTCCGACTGACTAACGCAGGTCGGAGAACTTCCCCACAAAGAAACATCCAAAAGAAGAGCCTGATTGTTGAAGAGTCTGATTGTCCCCTGCACGTTGGGGAGGAGAAAAAGCCTTCCCTCTGCCCAAAGAGACAGGATCCCCTGGGACTCACCTCCTCAAACCTGGCTCGGATGATGGTGATCCAGTGTTTGATCGTGGTGATGCAGTCTGGGTGACACTCAGCCAGGATAACTTCTCCCATCCCCACTGCCGCGTTCACATCCGCCCGCTTTTCCTCCACTTTCTTCATGAACTCCTAGACGGCAGGATGCCGGCGAAACAACGGCGGTCACACCCACAGAGACAACCCAGGCTTCCGAACCCAGCCCTTTGCATCCCCCGTTTCTACTCAACACAAGGGGACTTAGGCCTTTGGGACTGAAGTTATTTTCAGTCCAGGTTTATCGAGAACATGGAATGTTCCCTACCTGCCAGTGCCTCCCATCACAACTCCAGTCCAACTCAAGCTACAGCTATTTAACAAACATGGAAAGTTGGAAAAACTCGGACCAAGTGCCCCACTGCTGCTGCCTAATGGTGAGAAGTTAGTTCCTGCCCTTGTTCCTGGCACACATCTTTTCATAGAATCACAGGACACTAGAACTGGAGGGGACCTCAAGTCCAGTCCCCTGCCCTCACGGCAGGACCAAGCACCGTCTAGATCCTCCCTGACAGGTCCAACCTGCTCTTAAATATCTCCAGAGAGGGAGATTCCAGCCTCCCTGGGCAATTTATTCCAGTGTTTAACCATCCTGACTGTTAGGAACTTTTTCCTAATGTCCAACCTAAACCTCCCTTGCTGCAATTTAAGCCCATTGCTTCTTGTCCTGTCCTCAGAGGCCACGGAGAACCATTTTTCACCCTCCTCCTTGTAACACCCTTTTAGATACTTGAAAACCGCTCTCACGTCCCCTCTCGGTCTTCTCTTTTCCAAACTAAACAAGCCCAGTTCCTTCAGCCTTGCCTCATGTTTTCTAGACCTTTCATTGTTTTTCAAGAAGGCCTGCTCCGGAGAGGTCTACACTGCACTTTAAGTCCAGGGTTCGAAGTCAGAGTGAAGCCTACACCCATTCAGACTACACACAAACTGCCCTAATCCGGAGCGTGGACCTAGGACCCAGCAGGAGCGGAAAGGCCAAGCCTGAGTCAAGCTGGGACCCACCGGTTCAAGCCTTATCGCTCTGCAACCAGGATGCAGCCCTACTGGTCTCGTGCCCTGGGAGTCTGCTAGGTTTTGTCTACACTAGCCCCCTAGTTTGAACTCGGGAGGCTAATGTAGGCATTTGAACTTGCAAATGAAGCCTGGGATTTAAATATCCTGGCTTGATTTGCATGTTCCCGTCTGGCCGCCATTTTTAAATGCTACTAATCTGGACTAACTGCCCGTGGCTACACGCTGCAGTTAAACGGTAATTCCAACTAAGTCCTTAGTTCAAATTACCTGCTACACCTCATTCCCTGCGCCACCCCCCC
>JANRFK010002918.1:15404217-15415235 GCA_030068395.1 Apalone spinifera | reverse complement strand
ACACCAGAGGGCTCGTGGCTACCAGCCCCACCGCTACCACGTTGCCTGGCAGCTGCCGGGGGTTGCTGTGGCTACTTGAAAGGTTTACGGCTCTGGCCCCTGCCGGTATTGCACTGCGACCGGGAGCGGTGAGCCATTTCAATAGGATCTTGCTGCCTGAGCCACCGCCTGGGAATTCGGGGGCCCGGGGCGCAGGATATAAATAGAAAGCAGCCAGATACCGTCTGCGGGCCGGATCAAAGGGTTAAGTGGGCCGGATTCGGCCCCCGGGCCACATCTGGCCCTGCCCTGTACTAAGACATGTAAAAACGCGGCTGTCTAAACAACTGAAAATTAGCCTGAGGTGGAGCTGGCCTGCCGGCCGGGCTAGAGACCTTTATGTGAAGCGTCGTTTGTGTAACTCAGCTGCATTTTAAACACCCCCCTCTTGTGGGACCTCAAAAATTCACACTCGTCTTTCCCTGGGGGAGGGGGTCATTCCAACTCGCCGCCGCAGTGGAAAACCAGAGGTTAGTGGCCAGTGTCTGGAGACGTCCAGGGCTCAGCTCGATACGACCAACGCGCCTCCCGAGAGGCGGACGGTGCCTTACTCGGACCAATCAACTCTCCATCCCCTCTCCCAAATGACTCTCCCCCATTACAGACCTTCCCCAGTCGTTCCCCCCAGCTCAAGCCTCTCCTACATGGTCAATGCGTCGTCCTAACACACCCCCCCCGGCCCAGCTATGGCTTCACCCACCACCTCTGCTCCCGGAGCAATTTCTGCTCCCCCCTGCTCCGGACAAGGAGCAAGGCCGAGCTTGTCCGGTCCCCGACCCACAGAAGCAGGGCATGCGTGGGGCACGTACCTTTTGGACCTGCAGCTGGGCTGTGGTCTGGTCTTGCTCCAGACGGATTGGACCAAGGGCCATCAATTTCCGTTTGGTCTCAGCCACCCAGGCTAACTCTGCGTCAGCAGCTTGCTCATACTAGCGGACAGGGAGAGGAGACCGAGCGCAACAAGTTAGCGGCACACACAGAGCAACGGCAGCGGCGACGGGGGCGCGCACGCCGTGGGCCAGCAGCAGCGACACACACACACACTGACAGGGACGGCAGAGGCCAGCCGGTTAGCACTGGGCTTTACGGGGTAACCGGCTGGACGGCCAGCCGCACCAGGCTGGAGCAGCCCGGAGTCGGGCCAGGCGGTTGGGAGTGGCAGGAACAGCCAGGCCTGTGCCTGGCCGGTGGGACCCCGACCACGTGGGGGCAAGCAGGCAGGCCGTGGGCCCACGCCCCGGCAGTGCCACAGACATCCAGGTGGCCAGGCAGAGCCCCAGTCCTGGCCATACTGGGTGGGCCGGTGGGACCCTAAGAGGCCCAGGCAGCCAGGAGGGACCCCGGGCATGGTGGGTCAGGCTGGCAAGCCTCCGACAGAACCCCCGCCACTCTGACACAGCCCGGGAGGGTGGGCGGGAACCCATCTCCTTCCTGCCAACGGTTAACGGGTAGAATTGTATCCGTTTAACCGGTTAACTACTCCAATGGCTATTTACATCCCTAAGACAGACAGGCACATTATAGAGCGAGGACAACGGCCTCACAGCCACCTACTCCCTCCCGCCCACGGCGACGTGGACTCAGTCAGAACAAGAGACAGGCACGGCCATGTGCAAAGGAGCTCGGCACAGCAGGCCTGACACCACGCTTAGCCAAGGGTAGGGCAAACCCAAGGAAGACACAGCCGGACACACATGCAACCACCTCACACCGCCACACAAAGGAAACGCAGCCCGGCAGGTCTAATTTCATCGTGTGATCGGAGAGAAATGACCAGGGTTCTTTTTTAAAGAACCTCCCCCCCCCATGAAAACAAAGGCAGCTCTGCGCTGAATAACGTGGCAATAGCTGTTCCCCGACCCTGAGGTAACATTTCCAGAGAGGGGCCTCGGAACTGGCGTAGCAGATTTCCCTCTTTTATGTGCTTGGAGGGACAATGTCGATGTGTGTTTTTAAGCAAAGGCGGAACGGCTCAGGCTACATTGGCCGTAGACGTGGCGGTGGATAAAGTTAAAGATTTAAAACGTAAAACACAAAGTGTCAGATCAATGCAGACAAAGCCAGCTGCCTGAAATCAAACATAGATGAACTTTCAAGCCGTTTTTAATTCCTTTCCTTTCTTAAATGCGGATGACCATTGATGGAATTATTCTTTGGCAGTTTGTGCGTAGGGTGAAATTGGATGGCCTGACATTTACCAATACGAATCGAACCCTTCCAAGCCTGTCTTTAGAGCAGCTGAGAACTCTCTTAAAAGGGGCCGCCCCTTACAACAGCTCTCTCCTTTTGCTCGGTGCAGATCCCGACAGAGAACATGCTTGTTTACACACTGAAAGCAAAGCCGCAAGCAACATCTGTCCCCTTTTAACAAACCTGTAAAGAGACAGTACCCTTTTCCGCAAGAGCCATACAACAAGCCCTGGGTTTTGGATACAGGGCTCCCATGAAAAAGGCCAACAGTGGGAAGAGCTGAGCAGACACATGTCTTGGAACACTCATGGGATTTCAAATGTACATTATACATTTGGCTAACCAGAGTTCGTTGGGTCAGCCTCGTCCATTACACGCTGGGTGTTCGCCGGCAGTTGAAAGGATTAATGCTCATTGCCTGGGAGAGGGTACTGGCTTCTTTAGCAGATTCAGCGCAGCACTGCAGCTAGAAAGTTTAGCACTACAGAGTCTAACGAAACAAGCCCCTTCACGCCCTTTCTGTCCACGAGGAAAGCGACCTCTCTTTTGCACAGCGGTTTTGTTTGGCCAGGTCCGTTTGTGCTTTTTGTGCTCAGAGTCATTGGTAAAAAGTTTTGCTACTCACTACAGGTCGAGCCTCTTTAGTCTGGCACCCTCGAAACTGGACCGGTGCCAAACCAGAGACTACGCTGGACCACGGGAGGTCAATATTGTGTAGCAGCGTTATCAACGCTGCCACTGCTTCCTGGGCTCTTAGAAGACACCGAGGGGTAAATTCGAGCTGAATAACAGCACAGAGCACCGAGGCTATGTCTAGACTGCAAACCTCTTTTGAAAAAGGGCGTCTAGACGACAACCAGTACTTGCAAAAAAGCAAGCTGCTTTTTCGAAAGACAGCCCGCAGGCAGTCTGGATGCTCTTTCGAAAAAGCACAGTTTGCATTCCATAGCGCCTTTTTTTGAAAGAGCACGTCCGAAAAAAGACGTTCTTCCTCAGAAAACGAGGTTTCCCACGGTCGAAAAAACTGCCGCATTCTTTCGATTTACTTTCGAAAGAACGCGGCAGCAGTCTAGACACAGGTAAAGATTTTTCGAAAAAAGGCCACTTTTTTCGAAAAATCCCTGTAGTCTAGACACACCCTGGAGAGCCAGGACGGGGGGCTGTAAACAAACTTTATGGCACTGTGGGAAACTTGGTCGCACCCGTGATAAATGGACATCCGGCCATCTCAAATCATGCCAGACCAGAGATGTAGCCGGACCAGAGAGCGCCAGACTAGAGAGGTTCAACATGTACTCTTCTCAGTCTCCAAAAAATGAGATTTCAGGAAGATTCTGATTCTGGAATAAATCCACGGGCTGCGAGAAGGGTGGATTACATTCCTAGACCTGAGTGTCACCCGTCACCAGTTTCAGACCCAAGACACCAGTGCCGCAGCTCAAAAGCCAGTAGCACGAAGCTAATACAGAACTTTTCCAAGAGACACCGAACTATCTAATCACCCAAACCAGCGTAAAGTCCAACTGTTCCGGCACCAGCTCTAACCCGCAAATTCCCAAGTCCCTTTGTTTCTCGGCATGAGTTGCTGCTCCCCCACCGTGCAAGTCTTCCCGACCACGCGGCTGCTTAGAAGCCGTGGCGAATCCGCTGGCGTGCAAGCCCCCACCACCCCGCCCCCGAGCGAGGCACAAGAGGCGACGGGGTTACCTGCTGCGACCGCTGTATAGCCGCATCGATTTCTTCCACGCGCTGCCTGACGGTGTCACTGACCACCTTGTACTGCTCGTTGGTATCCGACACGAGCTTATCCAGCCCCTCGCGGGCGCGCCAGGGCACCAGCTCCAAGAGGGCGCGGCTGACCTCGTTCACCGTATCCAAGACGAGCCTGTGCTCCATAACCTCCTTGTTGAGCTCCTGAGGATGACACGCAGTGAGAGCTCACACCCCGTCTCCGTTAACACGGGCACACCGCCCTTCATCCTTTGCACCGGCAGGAGACCCCCCGTGGAGCGTCTCCGGCCAAACGGCAGCCGTACGGGCCATGCCTGTCGCTTAACGGAAACACCCGCTTGCCAGGGGTTGTTCGAGGCCACAGGGGAAAGGAGGACAGGGAGCATTTGTGCAACCGCAGATCCGTGCAATAGGCAGGTGCACATCTGGAAGGGGCCACAGGCTCTTGTACCCTTTTAGAAATGAACCCTGCAGCCAACCAAAACCGGCCCTCCGTGCAAACCATCGAGGGCTGGCTGGGTTCCTACAAAATCTACAAGGAGTCTCTGGCACTTTGCAATTGGTTTGGGCGTCAGCTGACGGCCTAACCGCCTCATTGGACCACACCCCATCCGCCACGCCACGAGGGGCTTGTTCACCGGCACCTCCCCCACTGCGAGACGTGCAAGCGCTGCCCTCTACACGGACACGGGCCACGCCAGACTGCCGCTGCGCAAAAGAATAAACAGCCATAAATCCGACCTCGAGAACGGGCAAAACCCAGCAGGAGAGCACGTCCTGCTCCTTGCACACTCGGTAACAGGCTTGACGGTAGCTAGACCCCCCCCCCGCCAAAAAAACCCCAACCAACCAACCAAAAAACACACCCCTTAGTGCGAAACCACAGAGCTGGGATGCCCGGGCAAAGCTGACATCATCAGGCTGTGTAGGAGGAGAGTGGGGATGGCCGGTTCATCCCAAAAAGTCATTCTCCTTCTTCCGGGGTTCTCCCTTTCTCAGCCACTGCTGGGAACTGATCTCATTGGCACTGGGGCCGCCATGGAACATTCCCAGCTCTGCAGGCACCCGCCTGCCCACCGGAAGCTTCCCCTGCGTGCGCCTGACAAAGGGGGCGCCAGCCCACCAAAGCGGAGGCCCAAATGGACGCGTTGAGCTGTCGGGTGCCCCAGGACCGCTGGCTGCTGAAACTGACTAACCCGGCTCCCCCTCTGAGACTTGATTTCTTGCAAGTGTCCCAGCAGGTGGGGGTCTTGGGGAGAGACTACGGACTCGCCCAGGCCACGCGTGCGAGAGAGCGCGCAGAGGTGTCTGGGGGAGAAGTGGCCGAAGGCTGACATTCTGGGGTCGGGGAGGGGGCTGGCAGGGACATGACGAGAGACAAGGAGGGAGGTTCTGGAATCTCCATCATGGGGATATGTCAGAGCAGGTTGGACACACGCCTGTCAGGGATGGTCTAGACCAGGGCTACTCGACCCGCGGACCCGTTTGGGGTTACGTGGGGCTCAACAGGTGGGAGCCAAAACAAAACAGGAGTCAATAGAACGGTCTTCTGTTGCAAGGTGTTTGAGTAATTAAATTCCTGGACTGTCATTGCTCATTCAAAGTGCTGTCATATGGGTGGAAATCAGGGAAATGTTGCACTGTATTAATATCAGCAGAACTGACTTAAATGGGGCCTGCGTGTTGTGTAGTCTTGCCTTAATCTTTGCATTCATGCCCGTCAGTGTGAAAAGCTATTTGCATATATTTGCATGCATATGCAACCACGCTTAAGTTGCGGCCCTCGGCTGTAAGTATCATTGTGGCCCCCGGGCCTTCCAAAGTTGAGTAGCCCTGATCTAGACGGTGCTTGGTCCTGCCGTGAGGGCAGGGGACTGGACTCGATAGCCTCTTGAGGTCCCTTCCAGTCCTAGTGTTCTGTGAGTCTATGAAGAGTGGATGAGCAAGAAGGGGCAGTTGTGAAGGGCAAGGAAGGCCAGAACTAGTCACCTGAATTAGACTGGGGTGGAAACTTGGGGGGGGGAGCAGTCAAATCAAGGGAGGAGCCCGGGGGATCCACACGAGGGCAGGGAAGCTGAACTCCAGAGCTGCATTTTGCATGGAGGGGAAGGGACAGCCTAGAGAAGCTAGAAGAGAGGGGACGTCCCGCTTTTGTTAACGTACATTTTCAGTGTATTGTTGATCTCGAAGCGAGCAATGAGGCTGCTGACTTGCAGCATCCCATAAGCAGCCCAAGGAGGGTGCCTCAGCCCTTCTCAGGAGGAAATCCGTTGCTGTCAGCGGTACTGCCGCAGCCATGGACCAAATTAATATTTCCCTTCCGTTACCCCCACTCCTACGCACGGCGCTGGGAGAGCCACGTCTCCCCCCGCAGCCTCACTGGAGCACCACAAGCGCCTGTGCTCATCGCCTCTGCTGCCTCCCCTCGGAACGATCCACCCCAGCTTTGGCCACCGAGCGTCAGATCTCAAAAGCTCTGACCTTCTGCCTCTGCTGGAATTGGGGGATCTGCTCCCCAACGGGCGACTGCCCCCCGCTGGACATCAGCTCCTCCTCCACCTCACTCATCCAGCTGGTCAGCTCCTCGTGCGTGGACTGGAACTTGGTAGCCAGCTGCCGCGCCTGCTCCAGCGTCCGGAGCGCCTTGGAGCTCGTGGCTGTGATGTCCGAGTAACGGGTCTTGATGCCGTCCAGTTTTTCCTGGATTAGCAACACCTCTTCCCCTGCGGGAGGGAGGCACAGTTAGTTCTGCACAGGCGAGGCTGGGCGGGTTTGGTTTAAAATCCGCCCATTTTCCCGCCGCTTGTTTTAAAGGGCCCCTTTCAGAATCCCTTTTCAGCTACTCAGTACGAGCAAGACGCCGTGTTCACAGCCCGGGAGTTACTAACTTTTCCTTGCAGCCAGGGAAAATTCCTCCTCCTCCTCCCAACAGAAACGAACCCTGCAATGTCGTCTTTAGTGTGCAAAACTCCAGTGTTTTGGCCTGGACTAGGGTGAGACCCCTCCGAGAAAGAGGGAGCCACTTCGGAGCGGGCCGGGAACCGAGAAAGTGGGGGATTTCTTTTGGTTAGATCAACTTTTCTAGAACATTTGCTCATCGTGCAGACTCCCTCTTGGTACACAGCCTCCCTCAGCACCACCTCTCCTCCCACTCACGAATGGATGACATCTACATGGCAACTGCAGCAGTTGCTTACATGGGAAGTAATATTAGGAAAGAGCGGGGTGTATTTTTAGCCTCTTTTAATGTGATTTAGCAGCTGAAAGGAGGAGCCGAGCCCGTGATGGGTTGCAAGCCAGACCACCAAAAAATAAACCACGCAGCCCTCGTGCTTGGGAACCGCTGCTCGACAGCTGTCGGCGTGTTTACAAGGAGGGCCTGGCCATGGCTCTGCAGGGTGACCCTTAGCTACCACCGTAATAAAGACGTTCAACGCAAACTCAGGGTCTACTGCACAGAAAGATCCCATGTGCTGCTTCATTCAGTGCTGCAGCATCTCCAGGGAATCCAAGATCAACAGCCTCCGCTGAACACTTTACAGTCAGTCGCAACTTGGGGGGGGGGGAAATAAGTTCTGAGGCTCCAGAAGAGGCGTAGCCAGAGGCAGCCAGCCCATAGAATTGCTTGGACCATGCCACGCCTCCCCCTCCCAACCCTGGGCCCTTTTAAATTACCAGGCCCCAGGGGTTTGCCCCCTCTTGTTAATGGCCCTGATCTCTTCTGGTACCTGTGGTTTGTTTCAGAAGCGCTTGCCCGTTTTTAATGGCTTGGTCGACATTCTTCTTTCGGTTCACGATCTCCTCGTTCAGGGCCTGAATGGAAAGAACCCAACAGCCGTTACCATCTCTGAGAGGAGGCCCTTCCACAGCCAAGTACACCCGAGCCCCGAAGGATCGGAACCAGGCATGTGGCATGCCCCTCCTCCTCCCACACCACTACTCGTCCCTGGACGGCTGTAGGTCTTCTAACTCCACGCTACCCACTGGTCTTTACCACCCCCGGCCTCTGCAGCCTTGTATTAGAATTGAACCAAAGACGAAATTGACCGGCCTAAGCTTAAACACTTGCACTTGTGTGTCGGGGCTTGGAGCACGAGCCCATACCCCCCGCAACACAGCTGTGCCTGACAAGCCCCCAGTGCTGATGCAGCTCTGCTGACGGACACATGCTCCTTCTGGCACAGGTAACGTTACTCAGGGAGGCGGTGTTCCGACACCAGCTGCGCCAGCATCAGCCGTGCCTGGGCTGCGTCCACTGCAGAGCCCGGGGGGGGGAATGGAAACAGACCTTGCCCCTCAGAAGCAGGGGCCAGTGCTCAAGAACAGCACGTTGCTCAACTCTTTAAATCACAAGCAACAAACAGTCCCGGGGAACCTCAGCGACCGCCAACAATCTAGAACATCACGACGAGCACCTCGGAGAAAGGGGCTTTGGCCCACAAAAGCTCCCGGTGTTCTGTACGTTCGCTTCCATGGTGCCCCAGGATGACTTCTTGTTTTTAAAGTTACAGACAAACCCGGCTCCCCCTCTGAGATGCTTTAAATCTGCTTATTCTAGGAAGCAACACTGGACGCTGTCAAGAAAAATCGTGGCTGGTCGGGTTTGCTTCGGCCAGGACTTTGATGCAAAGCATGCGGATAGTTTACACTTTATGGGACACCAGGACACCTTTGAGGGGGGCAGGTGGGGAAGGGAATTGTTTGTAATAAAGGAAACCAGTTGAGTTCCCCCACGACAGAAGAGAGACCCGTTTGGATGCAGGCGAAAATGAAAGTCAAAGAAACCAAAGATGGATCCAAACAACGAAAGAAAGGGAGGGAGGGAGATGAAAGAACGGAAAGTGGCAATACCAGCTGGTCGGCATGCTGCTTCTGCAGGACGTCCCGCTTGTAATCCTTTACGGAAACCGAGCTGAGCTTGTCCTCAACCTCGGCCAGCCAGTTGAGCACTTCCACCTCGTTCTCCCCAAAGAGCCGAGCATTGCACAAGGCCTGAGCAAGCAGGGCTGCCTTCCGGCTGCACCGGTCTTGAATCTCGCAGTACCGGGCCTGCAGCCAGTCCAGCTTCTCGGCCAGCAAGCCCTGCTCCGCCAGGCAGCTCAGGGAGGAGAGAGACTGCCCGACACTGACTGCCTGAGTCACAGCTCTCGCACGACCCTCTATGTCTTCCTCTAGCGCCTGCCGATCCCGGGTGACAAAACGGACAACGGAAACAAACGATCGAAAATGGAATAAAATGGGGGAGGGGGAAACAAAAAGAAACTAAGAATGAACTTAAATCATGATCAGACAAATTAAAGAAAAAAAAATGATAACAAATCAACTGGCTGCAAAGGGCGACAGACACAACGGTTACACTAGGGCCAGCGAACAATGGGCCACGAGGCCACGATTTCCCACGTTCGCCGCATTTCCGAAGCCTGTGGCAGCTTTCCCCATCACTGTGCAGGGGGCTTTCTGCACGTCTCCGGGTAACTACAGCAGCTCTGTGTTCGCCTGGGAGCCGCCTCCTACCTTGTGCCGGGCGATCTGCTGCTGGATTTTAGCTGTCTGAGTCCCGATGGGCTCAGAATTTGCTAGTTTCTTCTCCGTCGAGGAGAGCCAGTCTGAAATTGGCTCCGTGGTCTCGTGGAATTGTTTAGCCAGAACCAGGATATCTTCCAGTTGCTTTTGCCTACATCAAAACAACAACAAAACGGCTAGTTAACTTTCCAGATTAAAAAAAAATAAAAATCTAAGCAACGTCAGCGTCTGAGCGCCACGTCAGCCACCAACACTGCGTGGCACGACAGAGCTTTTAGCATTGGCCGTGGCCACAGACGCCCACGTGCAAACACCTGTCAGCTAAGAGATAGAAAGGAGGAAAACAAACACCTCTCTTCAGTCCTAGTGTAACATTTTGTCTGGCCAGGGGAGCCAACCGACTTGCCAAGCCCCTAGCAAGGTGGAGGGGCGGGGCCTTGTGTGGAAGGGGCGGGGCCTCGGCTGCCAGCCCTCAGCAGTGGCCAGCCTGAGAGACCCCCTCCTCCCAGGGCTGCCTGGAGCACGCTGCACAGGGGTCCAGCAGTGATTTAAAGGTCCGGGGCTCCGGCTGCTGCTGAAATAGTTGCCCTCATCAGCATGCCTGTGTCAGCTAAACTGGAAATGCAAGCACAGCCATTCCCTAGAAGCTGCAGAATAACACCCTTCCCACTGCTGCTGCGGTAGGGTCCAGGGCAACTCCCACTGAAGTCAATAAAAAGGCTTCTGTTCTATACTTCGATTTTTCTGCCTTGCCCTAGACACCCCTGGAAACGACAAGGGGGCACGGCTAAGATCCTCGAATCGCAGGCTGGCTAGGACTGGTGCTGCTGAAAGGTTCCCGATTGAGGCCGTGGCCCGTTTATTCAGCCGGGTTTGCAAAGAACCGCGGCTGGCCCTGATGGGTGGCTCCCCTCACCATCAGACGCGGCCACGCCGCCAAGCGCACCGTGCAGAGGAGAGGCGAGTGGCGGCCAGGTGCAAACGGTGCTCTGGAACTGAAGCTAAATGTCAAACCAGGAGGAATAAAAATAAACTGGCGCTGGGAAGCGAATTCATTTCATCCCAGCATCTCCACAGCAGCATCAAGCTGCACCATCGGTTTCCCTCTCCCAACACTTCAGTGTCACGTGTTTGCTGGTTCCAGGACTGTCCAGTAAAGGAATCTCACTGAACTTCCCAAGTGTTGCTCTTCGACGGCTGCAAACAGCCCACATCAATGTCTAGTGGATTCACACCGGCTGCAAAACCAAAGCGCTGCACTAGCCAGACCCAGTCCTAGATCTGTTAATCAGATCGCTGGATGGTAGGGATGCGAACAGGTAACTGGTTAACCGGTAATCATCATCCTTACGGGTGATGCTAACCGAGTAACCTTAACCCTAGGAGCAGTACCCGGGAGCATCACAATTTGACATCTGTACTGGATGGAAAACAGTTTAAAAACCATACGCACAAATGCTTCTGTCAGCAAGGGCACATCTATGGGTCCCATATGAAGAGAGGTTAAAACAACTGGGACTTTTCAGTTTAGAAAA
>JANRFK010002918.1:15391239-15404117 GCA_030068395.1 Apalone spinifera | reverse complement strand
TCTTATGTCTACACAGCAGGGCTAAACTCGAAATAAGCGACGCAACTTGAGCTAATTGAATGGCTTTTGTCGAAATAGCTTATTTCGACTTTTGGCGCGGTCTACACGGCAGCTATTTCGAGACCGAGCGCTCTTCCCCCGGCTTCCCTTCCTCCTCGTACAGCGAGGGTTACAGGAGTCGGAGTACGCCGTCCTCCACATTATGTCGAAATAGCTGCTTGTGCGCAGCTCAGACCATGCTGCTGCTGTGTAGACCCGCCCCTAAGTGTACAGTGAAATGGAAACCGACCCAAGACTGACCTGGTGTCTGCGGAAACCAGGTCAGTGAGATCTGCAACCACTGCAATATACTGACCATTAAGGCCTATGAGAGACATTAGCACCACACTTTGCCAACCTGCCAATAAGATGGCGAAACTGATCGTTGCAAAACTGCTAAGCAGCCTAAGGCAAAGCGGGGGCTAGGGACATATACAGCCGTTGAGAAATGTAACTGAGTAACCATTACAAAGCCTAGCGGGTCCACGAGCTGCGAATGCTGCAGTATAAAGCTTATTGACGTGTGTAACCGCTAGGAGCTACCCCGCTCCTGGCCCCATTCCTAGGGAGGCTTCGCTGCGGGCTCTGCAGCCAGCTCCCCGGGCGCGGGGCTGGCAGCCCCAGCTGACCCTGCTCCTGGGGAGCCAGCAGGTAACTTGTAGTGGGGGACTGGGCTGGGCCTGCCCCCTACTGGGGGTGGGCAGGAAGCTGCTCCAGCCCCTACAGGTTAACCAGAACCAATAAGCCTCAGTTAACTGGTTAACCATTTACATCCCTAGTGTAGGCCTACTACATAGGTTTACACTGAAGGAGGCTCTCCGAGCAAAATGATAGATTCTAAGGCAGGGCAGGGCAAGATGTGGCCTGGGGGCCGGATTCGGCCCACCTACCACTGCATCTGGTCCTTTTCTACGTATATCCTGCTGCCTGTGACATCCAATGTCCAGCCAGTGGCTCAGGCAGCAGGACCCTATTTCAATGGCTCAGGGCTCCCGGTCGCAGCGCTACCCTGGCAGAGGTCGGACCCGCGAGTCTTTCAGATAACCGCAGCAACCCCAGGCAAAGGCTGGGCAAGGCGGTAGCAGCGGGGCTGGGAGCCGCGAGCCCTTTGCTCGGTTTGTCATTCAAAGCCTCCAGCCTCAGACAATTCTGGGGGGAGGCTAGTCCCAACCCCGCCCCTTCCCCCAGGCCCCGCCCCTTCTGGGGGTGGAGCTGGCCCATGACCACATAGCAAAATTCATTAAGTGCCCCCCGCCCTCGTGAAAATTATTGCCCACCCCTGCTCTAAGGCTGAGACACCCCATTGGAATCATCTAGTCGAGTGCAGAAAAGCAATTCAGACGCTTGCGGCTCTCCTATTTGCTCTCCACCCTCAAATATCCAGCACGTTCGAACCCAGATACAATGGGGCAAAGAAGGTGTCTGCCGCGGGGCACAGAGGGATTTCTCCCCTTTCAAAGCGGACGCACAACCAAGTCGCTTCTGCCGACGTCTGCTCCTTACCTGGCGGCTGCCTTGCCAAGCAGGCCTGCCCATCTATTTTCCAGACTCTCCAGCTGGCAAACGATCTTCTCTCGGTCCGTTGGCTCGGCCGACTGAGCTATGCGCCCGCCCTCTGCCTGGATCATCTCGACCGTGGCCTTGCGATCGTCCAAGAGCCGCTGCAGCAGCTTTTTCATAAACAGCGAGACAAAGAGGCGTAAAGTTACCAACTTGAGTCAGCAGCGCTGCTTTTGCCTCCCAACACGCCACGCCTCCCAGGGTCTCTGCGAGCCATTCAACACTGGGCTGCCTCCAAGCCCAGCTGAGTACACCAACACGAAGATTTTTTTCCTCCTTCCAAACTCAAAAGATAATACAAATGGCTCAAAGAAATCCAGAACACTCGATTCAACAGACACACATGAAACTCGCACCCCAACTGGTACGTTTCAACATTTGCTCAAATACCGCATTAAAAAGATCTCCCATAGGTGTTTAAAACTTTGCTTTGCCATGACTAATATGCACTAACTTTCCAGATATTAACAAGTCGGATTCACAACCTGCATGTTTTACCTACAGACCAATTTGTGTTTGGTGAAACCTCTTCTGTGTGTTTATTTGGTTCAAATTCCGAAACTAAAACCCTGCTCTACACTAGGGATGTGAACGGGTAACTGGTTAACCATTAACAGGTGATGCTTACCAGGTACTGGTTAACTGGTACTTTGGAGCAGCCGCTTGCGGGTGGAGGGCTGCTCAGCCATGCGGCGGGGCCAGGAACAGGTCGCCCTGATCGTAGGGGGGCCGGGAGCCCTCTAAGTCGGATAACTGGTTAAACCTAAGGTTTAACTGGTGAACTGATTAACTGGGATTTTACATCCCAACTCTACACAACCTATCTGATCCTGATTAAAAAAAACTAGCTGTCAGCACGTGCAAAACCAAATGTGCTGTAAAAGAAAAATAAGCAGGGAGCAAATTTCAAGAAGCATGATAGCAAAATACCACTGGGGATGTAGAGCCAATCTGCTGCCTTTTATGTCACGCTCATTCTTATTAGCTAGTGAAGACCGCGGGTCTGGGTAAGGCGGCCAGAATCCACACAGTATAATGGCAGAATAAGGCACAGGTGCAGAACAGTTGCCATACGCTAGGAGAATTACAGGAAGTCACAGTTGCCATTGATACTTTTAAAATGATCCAAATGGAGCAAACACCCTTGTTCAGCTACTAGCTGACGCAGCTGCTCTCTGGCCTTGCTGGCTTCCCCTCCGGAGACTGCCGGCGCCCACTCGCACCCCCCCACTCACCTTCTGCTCCTGGATCTGCGCTTTCACCACTTTGTATTCAGCAGAGGGAGGCTTCTGATTGGAGATGAGCTCCTCCGTGTCCACCAACCAGCTCAGCAACGGCTCCAAAGCATCCTGGAACTTCCCACAATGCAACAGGGCCTCCTGGAGCTGGGCGATGCGCTGGGCCACCTGCGGGGTAGAGACACACCCCTCACTAGAGGCACGGGGCTCTCGAGTTACGCGAAGTGGCAACGCAAACGGCTCGCGGCCCTTGGCACCGGGTCAATGGCTCTGCTTCAACCGGGGTGGGGAACCTAATCCGGCCCCTGGCTTGCCTGGATCTGGCCCCCGAGGCTCAGGGCTCCTCCCGCAGCATTGGGAAGCCTGCACTGGCCCTCCAGCCCCCGCTGTCCCCCTATGGGGCAGGAACACACCAAGTTTACTAGGCTGGACCCCCTTAGGCTCTGGTGTGTGAGGGGAACGTAAGGAGGGTCTTTTCTCCTTCTCAGTCAGAGGCCAGTGAGGGGTTGCGGGTTTGGTTCTCACTTGTCTGCGGCCCCTACTGATTTTTCTGTGGGTCAGTGGCCCCCAGCCCCAAAAAGGTTCCCCGCCCCGGCTTAGAGCACAGAGGCTGTGTCCTGTACGTCGGCCGGCTCCCCGGAGCCACGACCCTGCCTTCCTGCGCCGTACCATCAAGGCCGGCCAGTGGCGCTTACCTTTTTGTTCAGCGTGTTCCAGCGGGCGTTGATTGCCTCCATGTCATGCTCCAGTCCCTGGACGTCGCAGTTCTTCCCCGCACTCTGGATGAGACCCTGGCCCACTCCATTGACCTGCTGCAGTTTGACTTGAATGGGATCCACCTGCTCCTTCTGGAACATCTGAACAAGAAAGGGGGAGATCGGTTTAGAGCCTCCCGCTGCCAACAGACACACCTTGGACGACAAGGGGAGCAGGCTGAACATTTTCCTTCTGTTGCTTTGGCTGCACTTTGTTCATTGAGGGAGTTTTATGTCATCTAACCCTCTCCTCTGCTCACAGCCAGAATTGCCAGCAGTACAAGTTTCTGCTGGTTTCTGGCATAGTTTATATGGCTGCATCATAGAATCCAGAACACTAGAACTGGAAGGGACATCAAGAGGTCATCGAGTTCAGTCCTCTGACCTCACGGTAGGACCCAGGACCGTCTAGACCATCCCTGATGTCTATTTAACCTGCTCTTAAATATCTCCAGTGATAGAGATTCCACAACCCCCCTTGGCAATTTATTCCAGCGCTGAACCGCCCTGACAGTGAGGAAGTTCTTCCTAATGTCCAACTTAAACCTCCCTTGCTGCAGTTTAAGCCCCTTGCTTCTTGTCCTGTCCTCAGAGGCCAAAGAGAACAATTTTTCTCCCTCCTCCTTGTAACCTCCTTTTAGATACTTGAAAACCGCTCTCATGTCCCCTCTCGGTCTCCTTTCCAAACTAAACAAGGCCAATTCCTTCAGCCTTGGCTCGTCATAGCTCATGTTCTCTAGACTTTTAATCATTCTTGTTGCTCTTCTCTGGGCCTTCTCCAATTTCTCTACAGCTTTCCTGAAATGTGGTGCCCAGACCTGGACACAAGACTCCAATAGAGGCCTAATCAGCGCAGAGCAGAGCGGAAGAATGACTTTTTGTGTCTTGCTCACCACACTCCTGTTAATGCATCGGAGACAGATGCTTTTAAATCTGTAAATTAGGGATGTGAATGGTTAACCGGCAGGGCTGGAGCATTCCCCCATGCGCCGCGAGCAGGGGGCTGCCCTGGCCCAGCGTGGCCTCGCATGGGCATGGGCTGCTCCAGCCCAGACAGAGTATCCCCTGTCCATGGGAGGTCTGGCCCGGCTCAGCCCAGCCCGCTGTGGGCAGGGGTGCTCCCGAATAGCCAGAGTGCTCCCCCCCGCCCCCATTTAAGCAGTGAACCAGTTAAACATAAGGTTTAAAAGACTGACTGATGAACCGAGATTTTACATCCCTACCGTAAAACCCTGGGAAAGCCCCATCTAGCTAGTCAACAGTGATTTACACCAAGAGCCCGTCAGACGCTCAATAATGGCAATCAAAGCAAGTCTCACCCTGGCAGGATTGCACGGGGCTGTGCGAGACACGTACGTGAGTTCTGTCAAACAACTGACACTGGAGATACTGGGAAAAACCCTGAATTTGTAAAGACTGGGGGAACAAGAGAAAGGCCATGAAAGACGAATGTGTTAACTGTTTATCTGAGATCATCCCACATATTTGGCACAGTCTTACCCTGCACGTCCCGTGGGAAAAGCATTCAAACCAAAAAAGGGGTTTTGGAAACGAAGGAAGGAACCTTGCGGCCGGGAGGTAACACAGCCGGAGAAAAAAATCCCATCTTTCCATGGAGGAGAGAAGTGCTCTTATCAAAGCCTCAAATCTCCCGTAATTAGCTGATGACAAGCCAGACCCTGTATTCATTTCCCTTCCTCCACAATAGTGTCATTCAGCCCCAGCGAGGCAGGGCAGCCAAGCAAGGCCACATTGTGCAGGAAACACTGGAACATGAAAAGCAAAATCGGGGAGGTAAAAAAACCGTGATAAATAATACAGCCCAGAACGGGGATGGAGACATTGTTTATACCAGGGCTGTTAGAGAGCACAGGTCCATGTCTGACAAACAGACAAGATTAGAGTGTTCTCTCGGTACTCCGCAACGCTCTCCTTTGGAATACAGCCGGAGATAAATGTAGACAACCTTCCTCATTCTTCTTCAAGTGTGCTTGAAAACCCCTGTAAGCCAGGCGATGGAAATTGACGAGAGTCTAAACTTTTCAGTTCAGACAGACTCATGCCAAAAACTCTACAGACGCAAGTGCTCGAGTAAGGGTTGGAAAAGGCCTCTGGTGTCAAACAATTGCTTTCCCTCCAAAGGAGCACTCTGCCTGGGAAAAAAACCACAACTAATGGTCTGGTAGCACTTTATAGACTAACAAAACATGTCGATGGGATCGTGAGCTTTCGAGGGCACAGCCCACTTCTCCAGATGGCCGGAGTTCTGAGTTTAGCTTGTGTACACCCAAAATAAATAGAAGGGAAGGGGAGGGAAGAAAAAGGGAGGAGAGCGGGTGACTTTGATTCTTATCTGCTTCAGTTTAACTACCCAACCTTCAGATACTTACTGATGCTCTGTCTCCTATCCCCTCCCTTTTCCTTCCCTCCCCCCTCCCCTTCCCCTCTCCTATTTATTTTGGGTCTGCACGTCCTAAATTCATAACTCCGGCCATCTGAAGAAGTGGGCTGTGCCCACGAGAGCTCACGATTCCATCGACATGTTTTGTTAGTCTATCAAGTGCTGCCAGACCATTTGTTGTTTTTTTCCTGTAACAGACTAACTCGGCTGCCCCCTGAAGCTTCTGCCTGGGAAAGACGGCCTGGCTTCGCCCCGTTTTCGGAGAAAAATCTTTTCCTCCCCACGTAAATTGAGCCGCTTGTCTACAGAGTGGAATGGTGCCAGGAATATTAACTCAAGAGCGCTGGAAGACACTGTCCAGAGCTATACGCTTGTGCAGAATGATTCTGTGGTTATAAGAAGTGATGGTGACATGAAATAACTAATTCCCCAAACACTTTGGTTACTGCTCTTATATGGAGTTGCAAGTACACGGCAGGGCCAGGCTGATAAGGCAGGCACGCGGATGTTTGACTGGCGCACGGAGCCTCTTCCAATGCACTCTGACCTACGCCTCCAATATAAAGCTTCCCTTTTTCAACTCAAAGCTTGACACCCCTTTTTGCCAGACCCGAATGCACAGCCTGTGGCACTCAGCAATAAATAATTATCACCTGGGAGAGTCTAATCCAGACACCAAAGCCCATTTACAACGTAAATCACACGCGTAATCGCATCTGGAGTAAATACTTCTAACGCATTTACTCTTCAATGCCAAAGTGCATGCACAAGACTCCAATGTTTTAGCTCGTTCACCTGCACCGGGACTCAAATGTGAAACTAATATTTAATGTGCAATCGATCTTCTGCATAGAACACCACGATGCGGGAGGTTTCCTCAGAGCTGTATTTGGTGAACTTTCTTGACTAAAGGCTTTAGGGGCGTCCCTCTCACGCTGACACCCCTTCCCAAAGACTCTCTCTACATTCTACTTTGTTCCCATCATGGATGGCTGCACCCTGTGATCTCACAGCCACTTCTTAACCCTTTGAATGCTGAGCACGAGCCCGGCGCTCAGGTGGGAATTGTCTGCAGACGTGCCAGCACGCCATCGGAACAAACCTCAGTGGCAACGCTGGAGGTATGTTTTTGCTTCACGCACCTGGCACACGTTAGACATAACTCAAGTTACAAGGCATTTTCCTGATGCAAACCTCACCCTATCAATGGCTTGAGGCATCACTGGCTCCAAAGGGTTAATAACTAGAACCATTTAATACAGACTACAGTCCCCCTGGAGAGGCAACAATGAAACCGAAGCAGTAAATCCCAGATAATAGCCACATAAAGTCAGTACCTTGATGTCTCTTTTTCTTCCCTAATTTACTGGCTAGAACTTGGTTTGGCAGCGAAGGCTGCACTTAAACCAAAAACCGACTGATCTCTTCCTGGGTTTCCCTCCATTTCAAAGCAGTTCTCTGATGCTGAGTTGTCTTTGGGATTTTTACAAAGAGGTGGTATAGCTCAAGCTACCACTGAATCAGGCTTATGTGCTGAGCAATCGGGAATGTCTTCCCAATAATTGTTTTCCTAACCTAAATGGCTGGTCAATTCGAATTCAGAGATGGAAGTCCCATGTGTTAACCCCCCGCCCGCCCCTTTTCCCAGCACTGTGAACATTTTCTTAATGCAAAAGTTGCTAGTAAAATACCAAAAAGAATTACACTCCTTTGTCTCGTGATATTTCAGAACAACTTTGCCTCTCTGTGTTCATTTAAGAAAGCCTGAAAGGAGTGCATCGTTTTCACCAACTTGCTTTGTGGATTTGCTTTCGTAACAGAATTGTGTCTTGGAAATGGGGTCTCCCCCCCAGCAAGACAAAGCTGTGCTGCAGCAATCTCGGCGTGGCATTTGAGGAAGCTTTTTAAGTAATGGGTTTGAATACGTCAGTCACTTGAAAAGTTCAGGGAAAGAATTTGCTTGATCTAGCAATTGTATTTTACCTCTCCGGCTTGCGAAGATACAAATCCTACCCCCCCTCCAAAAGAAAAAAAGTCACTGGCCTACAAAAGTGAACTCTTTGTACCTGGGAGAAGAGCTACCATTACAGAAAACCCAGCTGGCAGAGGGGACAATTAGTGCAGCTTGCAAGCAGTGTGAGCAAACTCTCAAGTAGGTAGGAGGCAGAACTTCCTCTCCTCCCCCTCCCCCAAATGAAGGGATTTCCTGTCTGACATACCCGGGTAAGTAAGCGAGTAACAAATACCTCATTATCTGGAACCAATCCATCTGTTCTAGCAGGAGGCCCTTCCGCAGCAAGAGCCGAGATAGCAGGCCCTTCCGGGCCAGTCACTGTGGTAGCCAACACCTTCCCCCCAGATGCCGCAGAAGATAATTCCTTTGCTTGGAGGGCTGGGAGAGGAGGGGGGTCTTCCATTCCCAGCCCAGCTGCAGGAAGCATCTGTGTGCTGGGCTCCGGAGCATGGGATTCTCCGGGTGCTTGGCCAGAGGCAGGAGGTTCCTCCAGCCCAGATGACTTAGCAGCAGGCTCCTCCGGGCCACAGGGCAAAGCTGGGGCCAGCTCTTCTGTCCCAGCACGTGCCTTTGTGCTGGGAACTGCAGCCGCTTTCAACTCTCTTGGGCTGGATGGTGTACGGGCGGGAAACCCTTCTGTGCTTGGCGTGTCCCCGGGGAGCTCCACCACGCTGGATGCTGGAGCAATGGGAGCTTGCTGCTCAGGTCCCAGCGGTGCTGTGACAGGCTCCTTCGCAGCTGGTGGTGCGGTGCGGGCGTTAGGTTTCTCCATGGCTGGTGGCATGGCGTTGGCGGCTGGCGGTGCGGCATCGGCAGCAGGCTCCTCTGTGGCTGGTGGGGCGGCGTTGGTTACTGGTGATGCGGCATCGGCGGCAGGCTCCTCCACCGCTGGTGGTGTGGTGTCATCGGCTGGCGTCGCGGCATCAGGCACCTCTGTGACTGATGGGGCGGTGTCGGGCTCCTCCGTGGCTGGGGGCACAGCGTCAGCAGCTGACGGCACCGCATAGGCGGCTGGCTCCTCCGTGGCCTCAGTGGCAGGCTCCTCCGTGGCTGGCGGCGCGGCCACGGCGGCTGGCTCCTCCGTGGCTGGCGGCGCGGCCACGGCGGCTGGCTCCTCCGGGGCTGGCGGCACGGCCACGGCGGCAGGCTCCTCCGGGGCTGACTGCGTGGCATCAGTGTCTGGTGGCGTGGCCATGGTGGCTGATTCCTCCGTGGCTGGTGGCATGGCGTTGGCAACTGGTGGCGCATCGGTGTCTGGTGGCGCTGCGGCGGCAGCTGGCTCCCCCACAGCTGGCAATGCATTAAGGAATATTTCCGTGCTGGCTAGTACGGTGGCGGTGGGCTGCTCTATACTCAAAGGGGCAGCAATGGCCAGAAGCGCCTCCTTGGTGGTTGTGGCCACAGAAGCGCACCCCTCAGCGTCCACACTTTCCGGGGAGTCGGGAGAGGGAGTATCCCCAGGCACAAACGGTATCGACCCATCTTCCCAGCTATGTTCAAACAGCCAGGCCAAGTCTCCTTGTCCCCAGACGTCTGCCTCTCCCGTGGAACCCTCCAACCTTACCTGCCCCACCGTTTCCGCGACACCCTCCTGAAGCCCATGGAGCCCCAGGAACACTCCCCCATGCATAACCCCCTCCAGGGAAAGCAGTTCATCCAGAGGCGCTGCTTCTTCGGACTTCAGGTCCTCCAGGGACTCTGTGGACTTCATCTGGGCCTCAGAGTCCAGCTCGGACACAGAATCGCTTGGAAAAGGTGCTTCAGAAAAACCATGTGGGTCTGAACTTGCAGCCCCACGAATCCGCCCCTCCGATCGGTCGCTCTCTTTGTCCAAGTCTGTGACTTCGTCCTCCGACGCCAGCTCTGCGACGCCCCAGCTTGAGAATTCAGCCCTTTCAGGTGGCGCACGTTCGCTCTCCTCGGACCCAGGAGCCCCTTCCGCACTGACCGTGTCTTTCGGCCAGTAAAAACCCAGCTGGGAGTCCAGTTCCTCCATGGTGGCAGAGACGAACGGCGGACAGTGACGCACGTGGCTCGGGGACATGCTTCTGGTCTCCTCTCCAGAGGGAAGCTCCATTTTATTGTAGGTGTCCGACGTGGCTTGGGTGCCACGGGGCATTAAACTATCACGGGGCTGAGGGAACCTGCCTTCCCAGCAGGGCATTTCAACTGTATCTGCTGCAGGAGACACGGTCGCTTCGCCACCGAGCGTCCCCCCTGCTGCACAACCTCCCGTTGTCTCTTGATCCGTCAGCAAGTCGCTTTCCAAATCTTTGGCCTCCTCTAGTTGACTGACTGGCGATATGGTCTCCCCTGCTCCCCTTGGACTGGAAAGCCCTACGTCTTCGGAGTCCGTCTGGGTCACCAGGGAGGTTTCCTTCTCTGAGTACGGCTCTGTCGTGGGTTCGATTATACTCGCCACCTGCGAACCGCACGTCCCATCCAAGTCCTCGAGATCTGACACGATCGCAGAGTCTGCAGCGCTGACGTCCGAAGGAGCTGCCTGCTGGCACGCTTCCGTCGCGGCCGCTGCCAGCTGGTCAGAGTCTGCTGGTGGGTCCAGCCCTTCCGAGCACCCCTCAGAGACCTGACCCTCCAGATCCAGCGGTGCAGCCCCATCCCCTTCCTCGCGCAGACACTGCTTTTCGAGCTCAAGGAACATCTGCACAGAATCCGTGTCAGAGAACTGCTCGGGGACAAGAGGGCTGTCGCCGCGCGCCGAATTGGGAGCGAAGTCCTCAGGTTCATATTGAACTGTCACAGCTTCGGTATCACACACGTTAGCTGCAAAAGTGCTGTTTGGATCCTGGTACGTTTCCTGGGGAACAGAAGCTAAGCTGCTATCATGCAGCTGTGAGTCATCACAGTGCACCGGGCGAGGAGCTGGGTGGTGAGAGGTTCCCAGGACACCAGCAGAACAGTCTGCTGGCTCTGTCGGCACGGCTGTAGCAATTAATTGTTCCCTTTCTTCAGAGATATCTGCCAAGCAACAGTTCCTTTTCTCATCTGTCAAGAGAGCCGTCTTTCCTCCCTCTGACAGCATCTCCGCCTCCCACTCCTCCTCAGCCTCCATCATTATCCATCTCTCATCCTCTTCGAATCGCAGCTCGGACTCCGTTTTTTCTCGCAGGCTGGGGGCGATGAGGATATTCATTCCCGGATCCAACAGCTCTTCACTCAGGCAGGGAGACAGCGGCACGGTTTCCACAGTGCAGTCTGCGAGGGCGGCTTCCAAGGTGTCGTGATGCCCACCACTTAAGCTTCCCTTGATAATGTTTCTTCTTGCTCTTGGCCACGTGGCACTTGAGGGTTTCCGGTCCCGGGGGTGAACCACGGACCTTGCAGGGGCATCTTCCGGTTTCAGAAGGGGTTGGCATTCATCCTGGAAACAGTCGTAGCCGTCCTCACTGAGCGGCCTTGCCTCTTGGGCTTCTGGAAGGCCAGACGACTTGGAGACGTGTTCCAAAGTGAGCGCTTCTGACATCGCTTCTCCATCATGGGCCTGCCCAGAGCTCTCCCCCAACCCGGCGCTCGACTCCCGCTTCTCTTGTAAGGAGGAAGTGGAGGCCCCTGCTTCTGAGACCTCACTCAAGGAGGCCTCAACCCTTTCTGCAAACTCAGGGAAATTGGGTGGCATAAAAGATTTCCACGACCTCCTGTTCACATTCTCTTTTCTTTCCGGGTTTGGCCTTCTCCGCGGGGGAGCGGGTGCTGACTTTGTGACGTCGCTGCTGAGCTTCAGCGCGTCAAAAATGACTCGTTCGTCTAACTTTTTACTGTCTGGTGCCCTCGATTCAAAGACATTGGCTGCGCCTATAGTCCCATTGCTGGAGATGGTACCGGCCTCCGTCTTGTCTATGGTGCTTTTGGAAGGCTGATTAAGTTTAGACCCCTGATCAATTTGTTCATTTATTCTCATTGTGTCATATATGGACCTCTGGGGGACATAGCAGTCCTCTATATACCCATCCTCTTCCTCATCTTTCCCCATGCAAGTGGGATTGTGCCGTAAACAGTCTGGCCTGCTTAGTGGCTTACCCATACTTCCCCAGTTCAGGAAGACACCAGCTCATTCACTTGCGAGCCACCCCAAAAAGAGATGCATTCTGCGTCCGTGACAACCCCTCTCGGGGTTTAGACTGTAACCCTAAAAACGGGTCGGACACCAGAATTTGTATTCCACGGAAGTCAAATGGCAATCCACGCTGGAGCAAATCTCCATGGTAGTAAAGCTTCCAACTCAGTCACATTCCATAGCCCCTCCAGGAATCCCGGTGGCTCCAAGCGGATACATAGAGCATCTCTTTAAAAAAAAATCACCAGCCAAATAATTCCTTCCAGGGCTGCTTTTAAGGTAAGGTTCCTTTCTCCTTGCGACTGTCAGCAAAAACCAGCCGAGGATGACAGCTTCTATTCAATAAATACTCCCCGTCATTATTTCCAACAGAAGCTGCAGATGAGTTTGAAGCTGCTAATTTATACGGAGCGTGCCCTTCTTTAACAACAAAGGCAAAGCAGCTCCAGTGGCTTCATGTATTGAGACCCCAGCTCCTACAAATCCCTCTCCGCCTCTTCCCAGCTCTCCTCCCGGAAAGTCCAGCTGGTCTGAATTAGCCTCTCCCTCCACAACTCCAGTGTTTTCATTTGAACTAAGCTTGCGAGCGGATATTCCTGCCCGTTTAAACACAGGAAGTTCTTCATGCAGGGGCAAACCCCGGGTCTTCCTGTCTCCCGAGCATGCTGGCATTGCTGTTCCTTCTACCCCACAGGGCCCATCAAGCCATAACTCTCTGAGCCAAGGAAGAGTGGCCCGAACCCCCAGCTTCCCTGTGAAACATACACGGCAGATTCCTTCATAGGCAGCAGCTTTT
>JANRFK010002918.1:15357597-15371201 GCA_030068395.1 Apalone spinifera | reverse complement strand
GTGGAAAGACGAGGGCCTCTCAAATCTGGCCATGAGTTCAGCAAGAGTGATCAAACTTTTCCTTCCGGATACTCAACTCCTAAATGGCACCGACCGGCTGCGTCAAACACTCTGGCAGCATTCTAGCGAGGACGTGATAAGAATTTGGCAAGGAACACACTGCTGCCGCACAGCGCAAGGGACCGGGTCAAACCGCAGCTAAACGTTTAACCAGCGTATGCCACTTACAACCCCTCCGCCTCCGGTGCGCTCACCTTGAAATCTGCCAACTGCTGGTTAATGGTTTCCACCTCCGTCCCTGCAATCCACTGCAGCGCCTCGTTCTCCTCCGCCGCCGCCGTCATGAGATTCAGCTCCTTCAATTTGTTGTAAAAGTCCTCGACGCGGGACAGCGTCGTCTCCACCTGCTCCTGGCGATTTTTGCCCCTTTCCGTCAGCTTGCTGCATTGTTTATTGAGAGTCTCCAGTTCCCGTTTCAGCCCCAGCAAATCCGGGCTTCCTTCATCCTCCAGCATTTGCCTGCACTCCGCCTCAGAGGCTTCAATGTCCGACTTCAACATCTGAAGTCTGCCCAGGAAGGTCCGAACATCCTCGGCTTGCGACTGGAGAGTGTCAATGTCTCGCCCGATGGACCCCATGCTATCGAGTTCGTCGTCCAGATCTGCCAGCTGCGAGAACATCTCCCGGACGTGGTTATTAAACTGGCTGATTCCTTCAAGCTTGGTCTCCATCAGGGTGCAGCACTCGTTCACTTTTTGTTTCACTATTTTAAAGTCCTCCTGGGAGTCCTCCGCTTGCCGTAAGAGCTGGGAACAGTCAGAGCCCTCTGGAGCATCCTCCACCAGGCCTCGCGTGAAGTTCTTCAGATAATCCACCTGCGGCTCCAGGGCTTGCAGCGTTTCCTGCTGAGCCCTCAACTTCGCCAAGTTCTTACTGCTGCAGGCTTGGGGTCCCAGAGCATCGTAGATGTCCAGCTGATGCTTTGCCCCTTCCAAGCGCTTCTCAATCGTCTTAAAGTTTTCCTGGAACTCCTTGAGCCTCTGTGACATCTCCTCAAGGGACCCCGTCTTGGCTTGCAGCTCCTCCGTCATGGCGTCCATTTTCTGATCGACCCCCGCTTTCTCATCCCGAATCTCGTCCTCGTCCGTCTGGCACGCCTCGATCAAGCTGTCGGCAGCCCCGTTCAGCAGCTCCAGCAGGGAGCGGCGCTTCTCCACGTCAGCCAGCAGGGCTTTCGACCTCAGCAGCGTGGCCTCGAGCTGAACTGGATCCAGAGTTACTTCCAACTCGGACATCTTTGCCCGGCAGTCCTCTACCCACGGAAGAAGGTCTTCCATGTGCCGCTGGTACTTCTGGGCCTTCTGCAAACAGTCCTTGAGCCGGGCGTGTCTGTCGGCCACCTCCCTGCTCAGCTCCTCCCAATGTGTTTTGAGGCTGACCAGCTGGCCTTGCAGGGCAGTCTTCTCCTGCCCCGGCTGAGCCGAGAGAAGCAGAGCCTCCCCCTCCGCCACAATCATCTCGTAGGAGCCACTGTGCTGGTTGACACTCTTCTGGAACTCTTCTTGCTCCTGGAGCTGACCCTGCAGCCTCTCCAGTTTAGCCGAAATAGGCCGGCTCTGGGCTTGCTGGCACCGTTTGTCGTCCAGCCAGGTCCGGAGCTCGTCAAACATGTGCTGGAATTGCTGGGAGCTGGCGAGCGCCGTCTGCAGCCGATTCATCCGGTCGGCTGAAACAGAGAGAAGATTCGATGGTGACAACACAGCCGGAACTTAATCAACACGGTGGAACGGTTTTAAAAAAACGTCTCGGGATGCACAAGGGCGTTCTGATTAACGGGGACGGATTCCGCCCCCTGCGCATCTGGAGTCTTTCACTCGTTAGGCCATGAATGTCCTCAGAGACGGTAACACAACAGAGAGGGGTGTTTTTGGCTATCAAGTCTCTATATACAACCCACTCGGGGAGTGAAGATCCCACACGGATGCCCACTCTGTTTCTTCCCTTTTATTACAGGAGATTGGGGACAGAACCTTCTCACACCCCAGTTAACACCAGTAAGCTGTGCACTTGGGCAGCTGCTCAGGAAAGATTCAAATGCTGCCCCCTGATTGGTTGAGCACCCACAGCTAGGTTCTTTCTACTGGTGGTGCACATTCCCACAGGCATTGGCACATGTAATAAAATTTATTCTGCACGCTGATGGAAAAGATTAGAGAGAACATTGGTCAGCACCACTCCTAAAATCAGACCGCATAGGTTGGCAAAATGAGTCCTACCCTTGTAATGAACAGCTCACCCACTGCTCAACCTCCACCCTCGGTAGCAGTCGGTGAGACTCTACGCCACACCCCGTGCTGGGCACTGACCCAAGCATGCCTCTCTAGGCCCTTTCCGGAGCAGGTTTCAACTGTAAACACAGTGGCAAAGCCTTTCCCCGCTAGTCTTAGAAAGGCAGGAACCGCCTAGCCCTTGGTTAGGACGGAGCACTCCCCAACCGGACAATCGCTGGCCTCTCACCTGCGAGGTCTTCCAAGCCTCTGAGAGGCAGAGCCACCGTCTCCAGACGCTTCCTCAGCTCATCCTTGAGGTACTGCTCCCCGATCAGGACAGACAGCTCGTCGCACAGCATCTGGGCCTCCGTGATCTCCTCTTCCAACTGCCCCAGGTCAGAGCGGAGCTCGCTCGTTTCCTCCAGCTGCTGCTTCACTGCCTCTGGCTGCGTGCTGACGGCAGGCTGGCTGCTGAGGCGCTGCCCCACGGCCTTCACCTTCTCCGACAAGCCCCGCAGCAGCTCTTGGTACTGGGTGCTCTTGACGATGGCTTGGTCAATCTGGCTGGAACGGGAGTTGAGTCTTTCCGTTAACTGGGTCCATTTCTGATTCACGCCTTGGAGCTCCTCCTGCACCTGGCTGGAGGATGGAGAAACGTCTCCAGGGCTGGCCAGGATCCCCTGCGCGGCCTGGTTCAGCTGTTCGTGCTGCTGTCTGCGCGCTTCGAATTCCTTCAGCATAAACTGGAACAGAAATAACGCCAACGTGTTTGTGTAAGAGTGACAGTCCCGAATACACAGATCAAAACCAGACAGGCCTCCAGTGGCTTTAACCTCTGGACAGGCTCACTGGAAACCAACCAGGAAACCCCTGGGACAGAACTGCAAGCAGACAGCAGCGATCGGTTTAACACAATGTTTCAGCTTAACAAAATTTGGAGGCATCTATGATTCCATCCCTCAAGTATCTCTCGTCTCTCCCTTATTTGTCCTATTGCTGTTGCACACAACATAAACCAGTGACACCCGGGGAGATGTAATTATATTAACTGGATATATTTCTTTGTGGCTTGGCTGGTTACAGATGTATTAGCAATCTGTAACTAGAGGTAGACATGCAGAGAGCAGGCAGGCAGGCAGGTTCTCATACAGATGGACAGCATTCACGGAGACCTGCCTAGTATTCACAAAGGTCTCTCTTAAGTCATGTCTCCACTTACTGGGGGCTCTACCTTCCGTTGATCGATCCTCCGGGGTTCGATTAAATGAGCCTAGTAAAGACCCGCTAAATCGAATGCTGAGGGTGCCCCGGCACTGTCTCAAGGAGTAAAGGAAGTCGATGGGAGCGTTTTTCCTGCCACTGTCCCGCTGTGGGACCGCCCCAGAAAATCAATGGAAGGTACGTCGACTCCAGCTACACAAGTCACGTAACTGGAGTTGTGTATCTTGCATCAATTTGCTCCGCCAGAGTGGACCTGGCCTTAGAGAGTGGAATTTTTTTTTTTTTAATTGAGGAGTCAACACAAACTCTGTGCAGAGAACAGAGACCTTCGTGTCAATTGCATGGGGTGTCGCAATGAGGAGAGGGGTCGGAGCTCTGCTTTTGTGCAATATGGAGTTTTTGCTGCACGAGAAGCGAGTTTCAGATGCCAAGAGTTTGTCCACATGAAGAGGGAGCCTGCAGCAAGCGGGGGTATACATCCAGCCCACGCTCGCTGGGCTTGCTGTAAGTGCTTGTGCGGATTCCGCTGATGTGCGCCTTTGCACGCTTGGCTTTGCCCAGCTTTGACACTGGACTAGATTGAAGCTCACTAAGCCAGGGGGTTGCAAACGTTTTTTTTTTTATGACTCAGGTGAAGAAAATCATTGATGCCGCGACCAACAGAATGTAACTGGAGTGTGGGCTCCGGGGAGGGGCTAAGGGTGAAAGCTTTGGAGTGTGGGAGGGGGCCTTTGTCTTGGTGGGGGGGTCAGAGCTGGGGCAGGAGGGGTTTCCCTTGAGTGGCTCCCAGTCGGCGGGGCGGGGGGGCGGCTAAGACAGCTTCCTGCTTCTCCTGGCCCCGCAGACCACACTGCCCCCAGAAACATCCGGCAGCAGGTTCCCAGCCCATGCGAGTGCGGAGCTAGTGCTCAGGGCAGAGGCAGTGCATGGAGCCCTGTGCGCTCCCCCTACCCCGACCTAGGAGCCAGGCCTGTTGCCGGCTGCTTCTAGGATTCAGCGCAGTCTGTGATGCCAGGATAGGCAGGGAGCTGCCTTAGCGCCCCCACTGCTCTCCCGATCCCCTGCATCAGAGACCCAGTGTCCGACATCCCACCCCCCAGTGACCCCTAGTTTGAAAACCCCTGCGCTAAGGAACCATCAGCGCCCATCAGCAAGATCCACATGGACACAAAGTGCATGGCACACGAGCACCGGGGAGAGTTACAACCCGGCTGGTTGGCACAGACAAGCTCGAAGGGTGCATGCTCTGTAGCAGGAGCATGTGTACACCCACACCCACACTTATTAACCACAACAGGGGGTTGTGTCCTCCCAGCCCCCACGACTGGAACTGCCCGCGCCTCTTCACTGTGTAACCTCCCCAGGAGCCCCCTCTCACCTGGACTTGCTGCTTTTGCGCATTCAGCATGTTGGGATCAATGGACAGGGGCCCCAGCACACTCATCATGAGCTCCTTCTCCGTCAGCCACGGACGCAGCTGGGCTTCCGCGGCCTGGAAGCTCGCCAGTTGGCTCGCGGATTTCTCCAGCTTCTGCTGCCGCTCCGCTGTCACCCGATTGGCCCTCGCCCACCTGGAGTCTGAAGACAGGAAATGGAATGGCTGGTCATTTTATTGTGAGTAGGAAACCCGACACGGGAGTTAGCAGGTGGGTTTTTTAGTTTCCTGCATCAGTGGAGATGTCCCCGGCTTTGAACGAGGGGCCGCAGGAGTCACCAAGACGGGCTCCCGGGATGGGGCCGTTTTGCTCCTGGCGCGGGCGTGCCGAGAACGTGCCGGAGGTGCCAGCTGACCTGCCGCAGCGCTGGGATTGGCTGCAGAGGGAGCACGCGGCTCTTACAATGTTGTGTGCAATCCGCGTGCACCTCCCTTCACCTGCCCTGCGGGTCGCTGTAGTGATACTGGTAGGGAAAAAAGGACACAGCCCAAAACAACAGGACTCTGGCAACCCTGCCCGTAGGCAACAAGAAACAAAACGTCTGGTAGGCCCCACACAGAGCCCCGATGGGCCGCGTGCAGCCTGCGGGCCCCCCAGATTGCCTTCTACTGCTTAAAGGGCTGGCTAGAGACCCCTAAAAATCAGGCGAAGTCCATCGGGAACGTACCGAGGTCATCCAGCATCTTCTTCCAGTTTGCAGCTTCTGGAGAGTCAGGGTACTTCTCCAGCAAGCCGGAAAGGGCAGCCTTTGCTTTCTGGATCTTTTCTGAATTCTGTTCCAGCTCAGCCAGGAATGCCTAGGAAGAAAAGAAGTTTGGACGTGCGGAGAGGCGTACAACCAAGATGTGATGCAAGCGGGAGAGCTATGCTGAGGCGGGCTGCAGCGCGAGGGAAGAGGATAGCTACACTCGGAGCTGCGTCAGGCTGCGTCTTTGGGCTTTTATGGGATCATTTCATCGAGTTACTAACACTTGAGCTCCCTTGGGCCTTGAGAAGAGAAGAACTGAAAGATCCATCGCTCTCGGTGTCACGTTAAACTGTGCGGGGCTTTCCCGCGGAAACTGGGCCGGCCTCAGAATTGGCACTAACCACAATAAGCTTTTTTCACGGAGATAACCGCCTGCACAGAACAGGCCTCAAATATCGAAAACGCCACGCTCACCACAGGGCCTCAGAATCACCGAGAGCAGGCCGGGAAGCGACTTCCAGAGGCCATCTAGACCAGTGTTTCTCAACCAGCAGTACGAGCACCCTTGGGGTACTCGAGAGGAGTCTGGGGGTACGTCAACACAACTGAAATTTGGAGAAAGCTGAATATTTGTTTTAAGTTTCACAATGCTTAATTATTTTGGTACTTTTTACACCCAAAAATTTAATCGCCCGGCAAGCTACGATTAAGTTGTTTAAACAAATGTGTTGCAATGGTAGAAAAAAAGAAAAAAAGGTGTGTATCTGAAAACTGTAGATACTGGGGGTACTTATAATTTTTTTTGAAAAAGGGGTATTTTATAAAAAAAGTTTAAGAAACACTGATCTAGTCCATGCCCCCCATGCGGAGGCAGGGTTACGAATATTAGATCATATCTGAGGGGCGTTTCTCTAACCTGTTCTTAAACCTCTCCAATGCCTGGCGTTCCACAACATCCCTAGAAACCCGTTTCCAGGCTTAGCTATTTGTAGAGTTACAATGCCTGTTCCTACTATCCCACCTAAATCTCGCTCGCTGCACTTACGGGTACACCTACACTTAAAATGTTACAGCGGCGGAGCTGCACACTACCTACCCTGACGGCGTCGGTAACCTACCCCCCCGAGAGGCAGCAGCTAGGTTGAAGGAAGAAGTCTTCCATCAACCTAGTGCTGTCTGTACGGGGACTCGGGGTGTGGATTTTTCACAGCCCTGGTCCTAATTTTCTACAGCTGACTAGGGATGTCAAATCCTGGTCAAATGTTAACTCAGTTAATGTTTGCAGCTGCTTCCAGCCCTGCGCCGGGCTGCCGACTCCCCTCCCCGGCTGCAGCTCCCAGACCCACATGGGCTGGAAGCCGGCAGCCCCATGGGGCCGCTCCCAGGCAATTGTTAACTGTTACCTGTTCCCATCCTTAGCACAGACCAGACCTCAGTTGCTTCCTCCTCGTCCTACCCGCACTGGACGCAGAGAACCACCAAGCACAGTTCTCTTCCTAACACCCCTGGACATATCTGAAGATATTTTAGTCACATGGGCCTCAGTCTTCTCACATTTGTGCCACGTTTAACCGCTCGCGCTCCCACGACGAAATGCTCTCTCTAACCGGGCCGACGTCGGTTCCTCCCGACTCAGGGAAATAAAGCGTGCCTCTGAGAGCGACCCAGCCCCCACGGCCAACATGCTCCTCCGGCCGGCTCCGAGAGACGCGTTACCTTGTTGTGCTCCGCCTGGGCTCGCGCGGACTCCGGCTTTGCCGGGGAGGAAGAGGCTTCGAGCGCCGACAAGGCACGTTCCTTCGACTCCAGCCACGTCAACACCGAACGCGCCTCCTCTTGGACTTCTCGCACCTTCTCCAGCACGGCTGACAGCTGTTCCCGCCGCTCCCGCAGGGCCAGGCCTAGCCCCTCGTACTGCTGGTTCACATCAGACACGTCGCACTGGATCTCAGTCAAATCTAGCAACAAAGACACAACCCTGAGCAGAAGAACAGCAACCCCACGCCTCCCCAAGGGGCTGGCCCTGAGAATCCGGGGCATCCCTCGCACTGGCTGTGTCAGGGCACCAGAAGTGGACATGAGTCAACAGGCTGCCCTCAAAGCCAAGAAGGCTAATGGCATACTAGGTTGCATCAAGAGGAGCATTGCCAGCAGATCCAGAGATGTGATTATTCCTCTTTACTTGGCTCTGGTGAGGCCACATCTGGAGTACTGTGTCCAGTTCTGGGCCCCCAATTATAGAACAGATGTGGACGCATTGGAGAGGGGCCAGCGGAGGGCAACAAAATGATTCGGGGGCTGGAGCATATGACCTAAGAGGAGAGGCTGAGGGAGTTGGGTCTGTTTAGTCTGCAGAAGAGAAGAGTGAGGGGGGATTTGAGAGCAGCCTTCAACTTCCTGAAGGGAGGTTCCAAAGAGGCTGGAGATAGGCTGTTCTCAGTAGTGACAGGTGGCAGAACAAGGAGCAATGGGCTCAAGTTATGATGGGAGAGGTCCAGGTTGGATATTAGGAAAAACTCTTTCCCTAGGAGGGTGGGGAAGCACTGGGATGGGTTCCCTAGGGAAGTAGTGGAGTCTCCATCCCTGGAGGTGTTTAAGTCTCGGCTTGACCAAGCCCTGGCCGGGTTGATTTAGTTGGGATTGGTCCTGCCTAGGGCAGGGGGCTGGACTTGACGACCTTGTGAGGTCTCTTCCAGCTCTACGGTTCTAAGTGAGGATACCATCCTTCCACCTACTGATGATCAAGGGGTCTGATTAGCACCGTCTGTAGGGAGATAGTTTGCCCCAAACACATTCAATCAGCCTCATGCCGGTTATAACCCCACATTAGCAGTCTAATGACTCAGTCTACTTCCCACAGTTTGAGCCCAGCTCTTTATATCTGTTCTCTTGTCAAACCAATGAACTTCTAGCAGCTATCGAGTGAGTTCACCCTTAAAATTCCAGGTTAAGATGGTGTCATAACCCTCCGAACCAACAACTGTCACTGCACGTCTTCAAACCATCAGCTCTCTAAGGGAACGTCTACACAGCAACATTATTTCAAAAGACATAGTCCGCATCTACGCAGCGGGCAGTCATTTCGAAATAATGTCAAAACTCTGTCAAGCTGGAGGACTTCTTACTCCGACTCCTGTACCCCTCAGTGTACAAGGAGGAAGGGAAGTCAGAGGAAGAGGGCTCTACTTCGAAATCAGTGCTGTGTAGACGCGCCTTATTTCGAAAAAAAGCTACGCAATTGATGTAGCTCGGTTTGTGTAGCGTATTTCGAGTTAAGCCCTGCTGTGCAGATGCATCTTAATATCAGCAGATCAGGGGTCAAGCTATTGTCGCTTTGGGTACGTTGGCTGCGAGGATCTATCAGAAAAAGATACGCAAAATGCAGAGCGCATTTTGCGTATCTTTTTCTGATACTTTTGTCGGAAGAGGCTTTTCCGAAATTTGGCCCGTCTAGACTGGAAAATCCCTCTTTTGAAAGCCCCCTTCTTCCTCATGGAACGAGGAATACAGGAGCTTCTGAAAGAGCATGCTTGCTCTTCCACACAAAAAAGCGGAAAAGCAAGCGCGTTCCCTGGATGCAGCAGTTTTTCCCAGATACCTCCAGTATCCCAACCTCCCTCCCCCCGCAGTCTCGCCGTACCCTTTCGGAAACTGGATTCCCCCTTCTGCCATTTCTGTCCTACATCCCAGTCCGCTGCCCACCCCAAGGCACTGTCCTGGTTACTACCCAGCGCTGGGGAGACACACAGGTTCGTTTCGGGCGATGGGACTCCGACAGTGTCGCCCTGCGATTTTTATCTCCCGGGGGAACGGCCGTACAGACCGTGCTGTGATGGAAACACAAATGAACACACAGACACGGCGTTCGAGTGCGACGCGGGGCGGGCGCTCTCACCTTTGCAGGTGTGGTATCCGTTTACGCTGCCTACTGACACTCCTAGAGCGGGCAACACAGAACCTGAGCAAGGGACAGAGGCAGACAAAGGACAAGACAAACGGGTTAGGCGTACAGACGTGTCCCCAACGCACACAGCGCCGGCTGCCCGGGGCCGACGACGGACACCATGGCAAAAATAAAACACGGACCCTGAGCATGAGCAAATTAACACAAGACGAGACGACAGAGCTCTCCACAAGACAAACCGTGTCAGCCCCCAAGTAAGCCAGGCCACTGTGAAGCGGCTTATTCCTGGCAGCTCCACAAAGCTCCAGACCCTATCAATGCCTAGCACAGGATTCCCCCGCCCCTCGCCCTGTCTCCATGCCCAGCCGGGGCTCCCCGTCGGCTTTGCTTTTCATCCGTTTCTTTTCCCTGCCACATCGCTGAAGAGAGAAGAGCTGAGACTCTTGGCAGCCATCGGCCCCCTTTTCCATTTCCTCCCGGGACTCCTAAAGGGACAGCTTGGAAACGGGGTGGCTGTGACGGTCCCCAGTGCCCGCAATGGTAAGTCCGGTAACAGGCCTGGATAAGATACCAGCTCCCCAGCAACCCGGGGACCACGCTAGGTAAGCCAGGGATGTAAAGTCCCGTTTAAGAAGTTAACCGGTTAAAGGTTATGTTTAACCAGCTCACCAAGATCCTGCAGGCGGGGGAGGGGGGGGTCCGGCTGATGGAGCGGCCCCTTCCCTGCCTGTGGTACCGAGGGCCCAGTCAGACGGGGCTGACGCCACCGTGGGCTGCTTGGACCAGACCAGGCTGGGCTCACTGTGGACAGAAAGCGGCTCCTGCCTGGCCCGCCAGGCTGCGGGTTAACTACTGACTAGGGTGGTGTGATACCGGTTAACTGGTTAACCCTTTACATCCCTAATAGAAGCAGCCAGAAGCAGTCAGCAGCATTACAATGTCCATTTACACAGCAGACTGCAACATGAAAACCTCTCAGCGGCTATGTTCAAGGGACTGCTCTCCAATGCTCCCTCTATGTTTTACCATCCAGGCGCAGAATGAATTTTGTTCTGTGCACCAAGCCATGGGCAGATGTGCACCACCAATAGAAACACATGTTGCCGACTGCGGTTGGTTGTGGGCGCGCTGCCAATCAGCTGGACGGCAGCTAACTCTCTGCCGGGCAGCGCTCTCTCTGCCTCGGTGTCAGCTATTTGGTGTCAGCAACACTGTGCAGCCTATTTGGAGAGATTATCCCTTGCTTCCCATCCCCAGATGGGATGGCTGGTGGAGGGCAATGAGTCAGGAAGCTAGAGTTAAGTCCCCTACCTCTTGCCATGGGATCTTAAAAATCAGAAAAGCAGCCAACACAGCCAATATAGATTGTATCGGAAACAGAACCTCCTCCAGCATTATCGTAGGCCCATGCGGGTGACCTGATCCAGTACCAAGACTTGGGCCAGGCCTACACTGCACGGGGACGGTCGGCTTACGGAACAAACCTGTAAATAACACAGCTGGAGTCGAAGGACCCTAAACCGAGCTTGGCACCCTCTCCCCAACGGGAGGTTGACGGGAGACACGCTCCTGACGACTTCCCTTACTCCTCACGACAGCCACAGGGGCGCCCTCAGGGTTTGATTTAGCAGGTCTTTACTAGAGCTGCTAAATCGAACTCCGGAAGATCGATCACCAGAGCATGGATCTGCTGGTGAGTGGAGATGTGGTCTTGGGCTCAGATCTACGCTATGAGCGAGCAGGGTATTAAACCTACCAAGAGTCCAATAGCAGCGTAGCACAGCTAGCGGCAGCGGACAAAAGGCCAAGCCAGGCAGAGCACAAACTTGCCTGAAATGGGGGAGGGGATGCACACTCAGTGCCATGCCTCCACCGTCATTCCCTGCCTTACTGTGGCTTCCCTGCTCCTCCCATTCACACACACAGCAGGGGAATCACACCCCTAGCGTCTCGCCCAGCTGTAGCCATCGAGCGCCACCTGCTGGAGCACAAGGGCTCCCGCGTCACCACTGTGCCAGACGTCCCTTGGAGGTTTCCCATCCAAAAGCCAACCCAGCCCAGCGCAGGGGCTGTGACTTTTCGCGGGGGCGGCTGTTGCTGAAATGCGAACAGCCCATCCCAAACAGCAGTCAGGCCCTTATGTTCCCGTCCAAATGAGACAGATGGACCGACCATCTCTCCTACGGGCCGTGTGACACAGTCACAGCCGGTTGCTATTGGATGGTGGTTTAAATAAAAACGATCCCGAAGAAGAGCACAAACCAAGGGAGCAATCAGCACCCCTCCCCTTCCAAAGGGATCCCAGGTCCCTGCTGGGCAGCAGAGCTGTAACTCACCTGTCTTGGACTGGGGATCAGGGGCTGTGATGTCCACAATCAAATTCTCTAGCGCTGTCCCTTTGCAATTGATCTCCTCCACCTGGGCTCCCTTTCCCGTCCATTCGTCCAGGAGAACCTATTGAAAGACCCGGGTCAGCATCCCACATGCCGTCTCTCTCACCCGGTTACGAGTGAAACCGTGTCCCAGCGGCTCATGCGAACACACCCCGCAGGTGATCATGGGGGGTGACTCCTCCCGGCCCGGGCCAAGGCCGCTATCTATCATGCCTGGAGGCGGAGGGCTGGACCCCGCAGGTGCTCTGTGACTGTGGGGCCTATTTCTGCTCCTCCCTGATCTCAGCATCCGGGCAGATTTCCTCTGGGCAGCGGGCACTGGCTCCCTAGACAGCCTCCCGGAGCTGTCCGGCGTTCTCCACTCACTGTCCCCTTCTGGTTCCCTTGCTTTGAATCTCTGACCTGCTCCCCCCAGCCTGGTTTGCCTGAGCTGTCCCCCATAATCTCTTGGGACCCAGGTTCAATGGTCCCTCCCACAAGGCTGGGGTGGGACAGAGACTCAAACACGCTCAAATTCATGCGTCCAAAACACACCCGCAGAATCCTGCGTTGGCATGCTCAGCTGCTCAAGCAGCACAAGGGTTCCCTGCCGCCCAGAGACGCCACTGAGCTGCTGTGGGACAGCAGAGGAAAAGAGCATCTCCACGTTATGTCAGAGGGTGGTTACAGCTGCACTCTTACACCAAAAGCTAAGAATGAGAGACTTCCCGCCCACTTCGTTAGCCTCCCGAGCACCAGTCCCACTGCTGACAGGCTGCCGTGGGGGGTTGGTTTTTTTTTGGCTGTTATCAGTCACCTCGTTTCAGTTATTTCCACTCCAGATCATCTGAGGAAGTGGGTTGGGCCCACACAAGCTCATGACACTAGAGACGTATTTTGGTTCGTCTACACAGCAGGGCAAAAGCCATGCAACGTCAGCGACGTTAATTGCGAAACAGCTTCATTCGGCCTTTGGCGCAGTCTCCACAGCAGAGGGAAGGGCACTCTCCCTCCGGCTTCCCTTCGTGAAAGGGGGCTTACAGGAGTCGCAGTCAGAAGTCCTCCAGCTCGATATTATTTCAAAATACTGGCTTGCAGCGGAGATGCGCCCGGTGTTATTTCGGAATCACGTCCGTTACTGCGAAATAACGCTGCTGGGGAGACGTGCCCTCCGGTGCCACAGGCCTGCTCTTTGCTTTTGAAGTCGCAGACCAACACGGCTCCCCCTCAGACAGTTCCAGAGCCGGAAGCAATACATTATTATGTACTAACTAGTCGTCTTGTCACACTAAGGACCCTCCTTCCTACGCCACCGAGCCCTGCCCGGTACCCACAACACTCCACTTGCCACACAGCCCTTGCCTCACTGTAGCTCAGAGAGCTGCTATATTTGGGCCTGAGATAAAACAGCTACCAGTGAGTGACCAGGAAGCTGCACTGCCCCGCCGTTCAGCTCGTGACATCTCTTGTCGTTTACCCCAGAGGAGAGCGCTCGGATGGAACCTCTGCTGCCCAGCAGAGGACAAGTCACTGGAGAGGCAGAGTTTTGGTTCATTCAGAATACAGTGGCACAGGGAGGCGGGGGAATGACAACACCCAAATTCCTCTGGAAAGCAGAGGCAGAGCTGGATTGCAGTCACAAATTAATACATGCACATGGCCTACGAGGAGAGCCTGAGAGATCTGGGATTAGTCAGTCTGCAGAAGAGAAGA
>JANRFK010002918.1:15322819-15348220 GCA_030068395.1 Apalone spinifera | reverse complement strand
AGGGGCCAAGTCGAAGTCCAAGGGGTTCAGCTGTAACCTAAGACCTGAAGCCCTCGGGCTCTGGGCAGTGGACTCAAGGCTTCAGCCCTGATGGCCCCGTGGAAACGGGGTCACGTCCCACGTGGAAACGGGGTCACGTCCCACCGTCAGAGCGCCGCTGCGTTAGGGCGATGACACAATCCTTTCAGCGGGCTCCGCTCTATGGCCTCTGCGCTGAAAACAACTGGGCGAGAAGAAACAGGCGGCCCAGGAGCAGGGGACCTGCTGTATTGGCCCGTTTCCTCCATCCACCCCGGGCCGCCTGTTTCTTCTCTGACAACAGCTGCTCTCTCTTTGGCTACTTCAGGCTGAAGTTGCGGGGTGCTCAGCGTGTCCCTCCTCCCTTGGGTTCTCCCCAGAAGCAGGCGTGCGGCTCCTCCCCAGGAAACCAGCAGCCTGGGGTGGGGTTTTGGAAGCTGGCTCCCTGCCCTGATGACATCTGCCGGGTTGATGCTCTCCCTCGACTCTGTGTTCTCCTGAGCGCCTCTGACTTGGGGACTTGTGGTCCCTTCCTAGCAGGTCGGTCTCCGCACTCGCACATGCTAATGGGGGCAGCTTCTCGGCTCAGTACCTGTGGTTTCCTGAACACGGCTGCGATCCGGGGCTGGCTCGCCTTCTATCTCCAGCAGGGACCGCGCGGCTTTCTGCAGCTTCTCCACCAGCACCTGGTGTTCAGCAAGGTCTCCCTGCATATGCTGCTCCAACACAAGACAAGACCACGAAAGTCAGCAATAGGGTACAGACTGCGACACACCGGTGAGCCGGGCTAGCTGGCGCCACCCTTAATTTATCAGCCCCCAGGCAGCTCATAGGACTACTTTCAGGAGCGAGGTGGAGAAATTGGAGAGGGTCCAGAGAAGAGCAACCAACATGATGAAAGGTCTAGAGAACACGAGCTAGGAGGGAAGACTGAAGGAATTGGGCTTGTTTAGTTTGGAAAGGAGAAGACAGAGGGGACATGATGGTGGTTTTCAAGGACCTAAAAGGGTGTTACAAGGCGGAGGGAGAAAAATTGTTCTCCTTGGCCTTTGATGATAGAACAAGAAGCAAGGGGCTTAAACTGCAGCAAGGGCGGTTGAAGTTGGACATTAGGAAAAACTTCCTGCCTGTCCAGGTGGTTACGCACGGGAATAAATTGCCTAGGGAGGTTGTGGAATCTCCATCATGGGAGATATTCAAAGCAGGTTGGACAGACACCTATTGGGGATGGTCTACAAGGTGCATGGTCCTGCTGTGGGGGCAGGGGACTGGACTCGATGACCTCTCGAGGTCCCTTCCAGTCCTAGTGTTCTATGACTCTGTAACAGGTGCCAGAGGGGATTTGAGGGTGAGCTGCCTGGCCCAAGAGGGGGACACCTCCCTCCTGGAGAAAGGCAGAGTTGGAAGGTCCCTCACCTTGGCGTTGGTGAGCTGCTCCTGCAGAACTGCTGGGTCCGAGGAAACCGTCTCCGAGAGGACGTTTGCCACGGCTGCTTCGCTCTCCTGCAGCCACGTCCGGAGAGACCCTGCCACGTCCTGGAATTGCTGGTAGTGGTCCAGCACGGTGGTCAGATGGGACCCAAGCTTGGTGCACTGCGAAGGAAAACAAGAGACGTGACGAGGCGATGAGCAACCACGGCATGCTCTGCCACGCCCCTTTGTTTGAAGAAAGGGGAGGAGAATTCACCAAGGGCTTGTCTACCCCCTAGATTAGTACACAAGTTAGTACCCTTGCGGTTCACTAGTTCACGTCTTCCTGGGTCTCTCCCATCCCTCCCATTGCACCCCATGCCCCAGCGGGGGGAGCCTGTTGATGGACAGCTGCAGCAGTCAAGTCTCCCCACTGTCCCGCTCTCACCACCAGCATTTGCAGATTTCCCTGTTCATGGCGGTGCCAGGAACGCATCCCCCGAGGAAGAGCTTCCGTTTAGAAGAGGGCTGGCTGCCTCCTTGCGGAGCACAGCACAAGCCTTCCTGGGAGGAGGAAGGTGGAGAACACCCAAAGAACGGACCAGGGCAGATTGGGGGGGGGTCCCAATTACATGCAGGGCCAGCCACAAGGGATGCTAAAGGGTAACCAGTTAAACCAGGGCTGGGAACCCTTTTTGGATGGGGGGGCGGCGCTGACCCCCAGGAAAATCAGTTGGGGGCCGCCCGCAAGTGAGAAGGAAAAAAAAGGGGGGAGAAAAAAAAAAGAAACTCTCCCTGACATGGCCCCGACTGAGAAGGAGACAGACGCTCCCCACGTTCCCCTCGCCCACCAGAGCCTAGTGGGGCCCAGGATAGCGCTTCAGTCCTGCAGTAGGCACCGGCTCCCCAATGCTGGGGGGCCCCCCCTCGGGGGCTGGATCCAGGAAAGCCGGGGGCCGCATCCGGCCTCAGGGCCGGAGGTTCCCCCCCTGGGTTCAACGGTTTCCTGGTACCCGAGAGCAGACCCCAGCCCAGCCACGGGTGGAGGGCTGCTCCAGCCCCACTGGGCCCCCCATGTTGGGCTACTGGCTCCCAGCCTGCACAGGCTGGAGGCTGGCAGAGGCAGCCCAGGCATCCCACACTGGGGGGGAACTGGGAAACGCCTGCGGGGTCCACTCCAGCCCGACCCCAGCCCAGCCACATCCCTTTAATCGGTTGAACGGGATGTTACCCCTCTCCCAGCGACCGCCACCCAGAGGAAGCACCCGAAACGCTCCCCCTGCCGGCGCTGGGGAGTGCAGCCCGTACCTTGGCGTGGAGGGACGCGTATCTTCTCGAGGCATCATCCAGTTTGCTCTTGACTAACGTTCCCGCCGCTAACGGCTCCGGCCCGTCCTCCCCGGCCGCGCTCTCTGCGTCCAGCACCTTCTGTCCAGACATGGTAATAAACCGCAAATCCCCCTTGTGGGAGATCACATCTTCCGAGAAGCTGCCCTGCCGGAGAAGCATCGGCCGCAGCGACTCGGGGTCGCCGCCTGCCTCGTGCATCCGCGCCAAGTCCTGCTCCGCCTGCTCCAGCCAGGCCTCGAACTCCCCGTGGTCCCGCAGGAATTTCTGCAGCTCGTCCCGCTGCGCCTGCACTTGCTTCAGCTGCTTCTCCGACTGCGCCAGGCGGGTGGCATATTGCTCCTTCAGCTCCGCCAGCCTCCCCTGGAGCCGCTGGCGCTCCTCCGGCGCCAGGCTGGGGCCCTGCTTGTCCAGGAAGGCCTGGGCGGCCTGCGTGGCCAGGATGACGTCCTGCTGCTGGGAGAGCAGCTCCTGGTGGCGGGCCTGGAACACACGCACAATACGGCCGCCTCGTGAGCACCTCTAGGGACTCGGCTCCGGGGGAAAGCCCTCGGCAGCCGGCGGGTGCTCGCCCCCCGCCCCAGCTCGCTAGGCGGCCCGCCTGCTGCGCCCCGAGAACGCCTCGGTGCGCTTTGCCGTGCGCAGCTCGGCTGCAGCCCTGTCGGCCCCGGGAGGCTGGAGGGACAAGGCCGGGGGGAGGGGGGGCTCTGTGACTGGACTCAGGCTCCACGCCAGACTCACCCGCCGGGTCTTTGTGCACACAGGAGGCACGCGACGCGGACCTGCCACTGAGACGCCACGGCTGAAGCGGAGGGAAAACGCCGCTCGCCGCGTTCCCCTCTCCATGTCCTGCAGTCCACGGTGCCGGGAAACTCCCCCGTGCAACGGGGTCTCCCTTCTAGAGCCCCAAAGCGGCGGCGTACGGTTACCCCGGAACACAACTGCGCGGCAAGGCGAACTCATCCCGTCGGCACCTAATTCCCCTCTGGCTGGGGGGGCTCAACCCCCCGCCTGTCCTGGCCCCACCCCCATTCCACTGCTTCCCCCCCAGTCTCCACTCCCACCCTGCCCCTTCTCCATTGCCTCCCCTCCACTGCGTGCCACCTCCCTTACCCCCGCCCCCAGAGCCTCCAGAGTCAGCGGGGCTGCCAGGGGGTGGGAGGCACAGGGGAGGGGCGGAGAGGGGGAGTCGGCTACGGGTGGGTGCCGAGCGCCTGCTGATTTCTCCCCATGCTCGCTCCACCCCGGGAGCACCGCAGAGCCGCCTCACTGAGACCCAGCGTGACCGCGGCCGGGCAGGTGGGACACGGCGCCGCTCTAACCTGCAGCCTGTCGTAGTGCCGCTCCAGGCTCTCCTCCACGCCGTCCGCTCCCGCCACGCGGCCGTCAGCCACGTCCTGGGGGCTGCTCCCCCCGAGCGCGCCCGCAGCCTGGCCCAGCGGGCGGTGCTTGTGCGCCGAGAGCCCCACCGGCGGCTCTAAGGAGGTCACCCAATCTAGAAGCGACTCGATCTTGCTCCTGTTCTCTGCCAGCGCTTGGGCAGCTTTCGCCTGAGAGAGAAGCAAACATGCCGATGGGGAGGGCTGTGCTGTTGGTCCGTGAACAAGCCCCTGTATTCGGGGCCGGAGGGAGAATCAGCGCGGTTGGGGGGCGGGGGAAGGGGGCAGTTGCCCCAGGCCCCAGTGACTCTCAGGGGCCCGGGGCTCCTGGCTGCGCTAGTATGGCAACAGCGGTGACCAGAGCCGGGAGCATCAAGCCCCCCCTTTGCCCAGGGGCACTGCACAGGCTGTCGGCTCTGCTGAGAGCGGAGCGTGCGGAGGGACTGCACCCCCGCACGCTCCCCAAGACGCGCCGAGAACATCAAAATATTGCACATTACGCTTCCTTTCACTGATACCCACACCTGACGTCCTGGTAGCTGAGGAGCTGAGATTCCCACCCCAGCACAACCCAGCGTCCGTAGCCTTCCGCCTCCGCCACACCCCAACCTGGGCTCCTGACACAGAGCGCACGAGGGTACAGTGTGTACCAACGCTCCCCAAAAAGAGAGATTCCAGTGCCGCCCAGCTGATTCGCAGAGCGCCCACTGCTAGGTTTGTGTTTCTATGAGTGGTGCACATTCACGCATGTATTGGTGCATGCAACAAACTTTATTCTGCACAGTGCTGGAAAAGATTCGCAGGACCGTTGGCATGTGCACGTATGTAAAGTGGTTCCTTTCAGCTCCAGTTCTCGGAGGTTCTCTAAGGCTGGCTCCACCTCTCTGTGGCTCTTCTTATGAGCCCGAGCCAGCGTTAGATATTCAGAGGCACCATTCTGCTTCAAAAGGCTGCACTGGACGTTTATTGCCAATGTCGGACTTCAGAGCAAGGCTCCTTTCCATTAGTGTATTGGTATTAGCAACACCTAACTCTCAGGTAGCACCTCTCAACTGTTCCTCTGAAAGTGCTTTCAAAGGGGGAAATCAGTGCTGCCCATTTTACAGAGAGGGAAACTGAGGCACCGAATGGAGAGCTACCCAACGTCACCAGCACAAGCAGTGGGCCGGGCAGGAACAGAACCCAGGGCTCCCAAATCCCAGTCCAGTGGTCTAGCCAGTAAGCTCCCCACATTCCAGGTCCCCCCGGGTAGTTCTTTGTGCGTTACCTTTTCTGTCTCCTGTTGCACGGCCGTCGTCACGGCACTCTCCAGCTCTTTCTGGGCCACGTCAGTCCTCTCCTGCAGAGACTGGAACTGCTCCTTGGCGAGGCGGAGCTTCTCCCGCAGGGCTGCCAGCTCCCCCGGGTTCAGCTTGGTCCTGTTCTGCTCCAAGAACTCTTCGGTGGCTTTCAAGACGCCGGCGAAAGAGGCCGCCCGGCCGTGGATGCTCCTCTGCAGGTCCTAGAAGCACCATGGAAGAATCATACAACTTTTCTGTGCCATCTGGCCAGCTCACCCCTCCTTGGCACCCCGCTCCTGCCCCACAACTCAACTCTTAACCACGCGCGAGAGACACCCTAGAGTCATTGTGGAAAGTTCTCTGAAAACATCCACTCCGTGTACAGGGGCAGTCAAACCAGCAAACACAATGTTGGGAATCATTGAAAAAGGGACAGGGAATAAGACAGAGAATATCTTATTGCCTCTGCATAAATCCATGGCACGCTCACATCGTGAGTACTGCGCACAGACGTGGTCGCCTCCTCTGAAAAAAGATATCTTGGCATTGGAAAAGGTTCAGAGAAGGGCAACAAAAATGATTAGGGGATGGGAACAGGTCCCATATGAAGAGAGATTGAAAAGACTGGGACTTTTCAGAAGAGGAGACTAAGGGAGGATCGGATAGAGGTCTATACAATCATAACAGGTGTGGGAAAAGTAAATAAGAAAAAGTAATTTACTTGTTCCCACAATATAAGAATTAGGGGTCACCAAATGAAATGAACAGGCAGCAAGTTTAAAACAAACCAAAGGAAGTTTTTCTTCACTCAGTGCACAATCAACCTGTGGAACTCCTCGCCAGAGGATGTTGTGAAGGCCAGGACTTTAACAGGGTTCAAAAAAGAACTAGATAGATGCATGGAGGTTGGGCAGGGAGGGTGTCCCCAGCCTCTGTTTGTCAGAGTCTGGGAAGGGGCAACAGGGGAGGGATCACTGGATGACTCCCTGTTCTGTTCACTCCCTCTGGGGCACCTGGCACTGGCCGCTATCGGCAGGCAGGACACTGGGCGAGATGGCCCTTTGGGCTGACCCCGTCTGGCTGCTATGTTCACAACTCTTCTAGCACTGACCTGAACCTCGCTTTGCCTCTGCTGCAGCATAGGCAGGTCCCTTCCATCGGCTGCTCCCTGCTGACCTGTCAGTGTGTTCTCTGCCTCACTCAACCAGGCGCACAGCTCCTCCAGCTTGTGACTGCGCAGGGCTTGCTGCTCCTGGAGAGACTAGGGCAGGGAGAGAGGAGGGAAGAGGCAGTTTAAAACCCATTGTTCCTCCACGGCCGCCAGTCTCTGAAAAGCAAGGCAGGAGAGTTACAGTCTCAGCGCCGCTAGGACAGGAAGCAGCGCGGGAAACGCTTTTCGAGCCCACCGCTCTCAGGCCAGCCCACAGGCTTCACGACGGGAGACCATTCGACCTGACGGGAAACCATTTGACACATTTCTCATCAGTTCCCAGAGGGCAACGTTCCAAGTTCTGCCGCCAACAGGCAGCCCGCCCTCCCTGGTGCAATCCACCAAATGTGACTCCGGCTTTGGCCTCTCTCTTACCCGCAAGAAAATTAAAATATGCCAGCCCCCCGTCTAACGCCACCTCTAGAATGGCCGGCCAGGCGCCAGAAGCTGGCATCACGCAACCCTGCAGCTGCGGAGCACTGACCGGTCGGGTTTATTTGTGACGCCATGACAGGCCTGAGAGCGGCGGGGAGGAGAAGTGTTTCCGTAGCTGATCCGATTCCTAGATATTGTCACAAGTGCACAACACAGAAGCGCCTGTTTGAGCAATTGAGCATGATGTGTGACTGTCACAGTCCTTCCAAAAACCCTCTTTTTGCCAGCTGGGGCGGGGGAAGGGGGGAGTTTCGTCCTGGTGCTGCAGCAACTAAACATACAAACTTGTGCACAAGGCTGCGGTCATTTCTTTCAATCTTTAAGATAAACCACAGAAGCCAGTCGAAAGAGCCTTCTGAAGAGCTCTTCGGCTGCAAAGCGAGCTCTTCCGGGGTTAGGGTGGGCACACTGAATCTGAAAAAAGCAAAGCAAACAGGTTAACACACACAAAGAGATGGCACAGGCAGAGTGTTACCGAGAGCAACTGTTAATACAACATCACAGTATTAAAAGTGTCGGGCATGAAGAGGTCCGTGCAGTTACGTGGGCTGGGGGAGTACGGCAGAGAAGCAGGCGATCGTGTGGGAACGGCCGTGGGCTGCCACGTTTACATATTAGTCAACGGGCTGTTCTCGCGTGTCCACAGCCCGTTCCTGCGTAAGGACAATGAGACGCTTGCAACCCTGGGGATCTTTTGGGCTGAGCAGCGCGAGTTTGTGCAGGGTTCTTCTAACGTGGACCTTACAGGGACGAGCGTGGCTCCACTGAACCAACGCACGTGTGACCTGAGCTCGCCTCGGGCGGCGTTCTGGAGCTGACAGCCAAGAGCACAGCAAACAGGCAAAAAGGAAGAAAGTCCTGAGGTGCCGTGTGCCGGCACGCGCCCCCCCCAAACCGGCACTCGGAATGGCCAGGGTTCCCTGCCCCGCCTACTGTCCAACACGTCCCAGTTAACCAAGCACAGCCGGTGTCGCGGCCTTCACCTCCTCAGCCTGTTCCTCTGGCCTGAGACAGACCTGCCGGGCCTCCCCCTGAGCCACCACCCGCTCAGCAAGGTCCCGGAAAGACTTCTGCACTTCGGTGAGCAGCCTCAGCAGCTGCCGGCTCTGGTGGGGGCTCAAGTCCTGGGCGTGCTCCGAGATGAAGAACTGAATGTCGAAAGCAGCAGAATCGAGCTCAGATCTGGCCTGAGCCAGGGGTTGTTCCAGCTCCTGAAAATGAGAGAGAAAAAGCTAGTCAATGACATGACTTGTCCAGGGGATCCAACACCTCGCTGGGCTCCTGGGCAAGATGGGAAGGGAGGGAGACTCCATGCTCCCAGAAGGGGCGGGGCCTCCGGTGCAAGGGGCGTGGCCTCCAGTAAAAGGGGTGGGGCCTCCAGTGCAAGGGGCGGGGCCTGGAGCAATCAGCCCTGCTCAGACCATTGCGTGCCTTCCCTACAGCCCTCAGTGTTGCCTGGTGCGCAAGATGCTCTGGGCACTTTCGAATTGCTGGGTCCTGGTGTAGTTGCCTTCTTTGCCTCCCCTTGACAGCAGGCCTGCTCCTATCTGTGTGCGCTTTCCTACTAGGGTTGCCAGGTGTCCGGTATTGAACCGGACAGCCCAGTATTTTTGTCTCCAGTCCGCTAAAAAAAAATAAATCAGAAAATATTGGACACCAAAACTGTCTGGTACTTTCTGATTTTTTCCCCAGCCAAGAGGTGAAAATCCCGGGCAGTGCGGCTCAATATGGAGGCAGCCTGGCAACCCTCGTGCTTACCAGGGAGCTGTCTGGCCCTGTGCAGGGTGACCAGATGGTGGGCGGCCGTCGGCAGCCTGTTAGGGCCAAAAAGCCTCACCACGTGGTTTTTAAAGGGGCCACGGTGTGGGGTGTTTTGTTTGGTTGCTTTTGATTTTTTTGCTTAACAACTCTCGGGGTCTTGTTTTTTTGCTCAACAAACTTTTCCCAGGCAGGTTTTTTGGTGGTGGTTTGGTTTTTTTTTCTGAAACCATCTGGCAACCCCATTTCTACGTTGCTGGCTTTGGTCAGGATTCATGGGTACAGAGACTCCTACAGCTCAGCAGGAGAGGTATTCCAGCCAGACCTCCAGCACGAGAGCAAGACACTGCGCCCACCAGACACTGAGGCCTCGTCTGCACTGCACGGGAAGGTCCAAGTAAGCTACGCAACTCCAGCTGTGTAAGTGACATAGCGGGAATGGACGGTTTGTGCATTGCGTTTCTCTGCCATCCGCAGCGCGGGAGGCCGATGGGAAAGTCTATACTCCCCCCCCTCCACCCCCAAACCAAACCCTGGAACATCAACCGCAGCAGCGTCGATCTTCCACGTAGCGCAAGCGGAACCGAGCCATTTCGCTTGCTACACGCTGGGGTGGAAAACTCCCCTGCACGTGCCTGCTGTTCTTGCCCCTTAGGACTTTAACAGATTCCAAAAAAGAGCTAGACAAATCCATGGAGGCGGGGTCCATCAGTGGCAATTAGCCAGGGTGGTGTCCCCAACCCGTTTGTCAGAAGTAGGGATGTTAGATATCGGTTAACTGAATCGCCGATTAACCTTGTGAATTCTTATCCATTACTTGACTATTCTAGAGTCCCCAGGGGTGAGGCCGGCAGCCAGTGCGCTCCGGCCCCACTCCCGAGGAGCCGCCTGCCACTCTGCGCTGGGTGTCAGGCGGGAGCTGGTCCACAAGGGAAGCCAATTTAAAAACCAGCTTCCCTCGTGGACTAGCTGCCTGTCACCCCGGGCTGCTGCCTCTGAGACAGATACAGAGGCAGCAGCGTGGGGTGGCAGTAGCCCCTGTCCAGGTCAGATCTGAGCTCCTGGACCCAGCATGAGCTGGGCTGTCTGCTCGCCTGGCTCCTAATACACTTTAAATGCAGAGCCGCAGCAAGGGTAGGTCCTGGAACCAGCGCCAGCCGGGATGGAGCCAGGCTGCTGGCCAGCCTGCTAAGACATTTACTGGCAGGGAGGGAGGGGGAACGCGTGTCGCCTACAGCATTAAATGATCAACTTTGTGAATTTTCGACTTCACAATTACATCCCTAGTTAGAAGTTGGGAAGGGGAGACGGGAGAGGGACTGCTTGGGGATTCCCTTGTTCTGTTCCCTCCCTCTGGGGCACCTGGCACTGGCCACTGGCGGCTGACAGGCCCCTGGGCTCGATGGACTTTTGGTCGGACCCAGCCCGGCTGTTCGGATGTTCTCGTGCCTAGCTTCCCCGTCCTGCAGACAACAGCATGGCAGGTGGGTCTAGGAGCTGCCTCTTCTTCCAGAGCCTCCCCCGCCCCGCACTGCCTGGGTCTCACAAGCATAGTTCTGCGAGCCATGAGGACAGCCCCACGGACCGGTGTGAGGCCCACAACAAGGGAGGGTACCGAGCCTGCGTCGCTCCGTAACAGCTCCAGATACGGCTCTGGAGGAGTTCGCTATTCGGTTCCCTATGGCCGCTGAGGGGCTCAGCAGCAGGCTGTTTTGCTTGTTGGGGAGACAGCCCAGGAAAATAAACCCCCCTGCTCCTCTCTCCCCTGCGTGGCCTTATGCCGCCTGCTCCCGAGAGCGCGAGGGCCACAAAACAGGCTGCCACACGGGCCTCTCCTTGCCCAAGGATCGACAAAGGGCGAGCCACAAAGCATCCGGGAGGAAGGCCGGATTCAAAGCCTTCCCCTTTCCCTAGAGAGGCGGCAGCAATTTTATCCCTCAGGATTAAGGGTGGTGTTGCTATGGTTACCGTATAGTGTTGGAGGCAGCGCGTCCAGCTGGCTGCACCGGGGGAATCGCTGCTGTGCAGAGATAAGGCGGCATCGCAGACCCAGGTCTGCAACTCCTCCAACGTCCCCTCAAGCCTTTCATGCTGGGTTAAGATTTTAGCCTTCAAAGGAAGAGGGCACGAATTAAACCAGGACGCTCCCCAAGAAATCCGTGCCGAGGTCCCCCAGGAGAGGGAGGAGAGGCGTCTGCCTGCGAGTGGTACCTTTTCCGCGCCCGCGGCAGCGTGTAGCGTGAGCAGCCAGGCGCCCAAGGCGTCGCTCACGGAGCTGAACGACTTCTGCAGGTTCTTGGCGTCTTTCGCCACGGCTTTCAGCAACTGCTCAGGGACTTCTCGGGGCCGGCTGGCCACGATCCACTTCACGGATTCCAGCTCCCGATGCACCGGAGAGGACAGATCCTTTAATTCCACCTCCAGGGCCTGAGGCAAGACAGCGTCATGAAGTCCGAGCCGCGATGATTTCATGCTCTCACAGCCAGCTACAGCTACACAGCACACACACAACTCCCCCCCCCGTCTCAGAACTGGGGTCAACCGGCTCACACTGCTGGGTCTAAAAATAAAGGAGCAGTGCAGATGTTCGGGCTCCAGGCGGTGCAAGGGGGGAGCGTCTCGCCCGCAGTCCCTGTGGCTGGGCACTTGTGCAACTGCTCTGGAGAAACCCAAATGCCGCCCAGCAGACGAGCAGGGCGCCCCCAGCTAGGTTTTGTCTTTCTGCGGGTGGTGCACATTCACACATGCCTCAGTGCACATCAACAAATGTATTCCACACGTGGATGGGAAAAAAATCCGCCCATGGGTGGAAGAGATTAGAGGGAACACTGGTGTCCGAGCCCAAATGTCTATGCTGCCCGAGGCAACGGACTCAGGGTTTGTGCCTCCGTGCTAAGGATGTTAAGGATCGACTGATTTACTAGTCGACTAGTCGTTACGGAAGGGCGCTTTACACGCTCACTTCCGGCTGCCGCTCTGCACTCTCAAAGGGACAGACAGGAGCCGGTGTGCAAAGACGCTGGCACATTCTATGGTCCCCCGCTGGGTCTCAGCACAACCCTCACGCTGCCCCTCTGCATTTTTAAAAGGGACGCAGCAGCGGCAGCCGCTCTCCCTCCCCTTCCCCTCACGCTGCCTAGGATGCAGCAGCAGTAGCCGGACCCCCCTCCCCCGTCCCCCTATTCCTCTCATGCTGCCCCTCTGCACTTTTAAAGGGACACAGCAGTGGCTGCTGGGGGGCTGCCACTGCTGCGTCCTGTTTAAAAATGCAGAGGGGCAGCACGAGAGGGGTGGGGGGCCTGGCTGCCTCTGCTGTGTCCCTTTTAAAAATGCAGAGTGGCAGCGTGAGGGTTGTCCTGAGACCCAGCGGGGGACCAGAGAATGAGCCAGCCTCTCTTCACACTGTCTCTACGAGTGCTGGGGGGGGAGGAGGGGGTGATGGAGTAGTCAACAGTACTACCAGATAAGCTCCCGCTCATCGGGTAGTCGACTGACTACATCCCTACTCCACTTCTTCACATCCCTACTCCGTGCCAGGGGCTTTTTCTTGTAGCCACAGTAACTCAAAGGCTGGATGAAGCTGGATGCAAACAACATGCATGTCTGCTAGGCTGATTCATCACCATCCACCACTTCATCCAACTAGTTTCCTCTGGCCAGGTTACAACAATTCATTCCAGACAGCAAAGCTAAGCGTGAAGTAAGAGAACGTATTATCTAAGCACAGATGAATTCCGGAGCCAGAATGAAAGCTGGAGACACAGACGCTCCGTGTTTGCATCTGAATCCTTCAGACTCCAGACTAACATTCCCCGTGGTGCTCCCAAGAGACAGTGAGCCGCAGCTGCAGCCCCGGGCATGAACCCTAAAAGAACTTGCCCAGAACACAGAAGAGCATTAATCGGAGTACAGTGCCCCCTCCCCGCCGCACCTCCGCCTGACGCAGCAGGTCTCGCAGCACTTCTAAACTCAGCTCCGAAGGTTGAACCTGTTTGATTTTCATCTCAATGTCTCGTAGCATGGACAGATAAGACACCAGCCTCTCACTGTGTTCCAGACACAGCTGTTTGCTGGCCACAGTCTGCGGAGTCAAAAGACAAAACATGCTTCAGGGCAAGGGAAAAGACCATCAAAGCATTCTGCTACTCTCTTGCTCTCCCCCGCAATTTGCCACAGTAGAGACGGCTCACTTGCTAATCTTGTCTGAAAGGTTTACTAGGGAGAAGGAAAACGTGCCCTCTTTTCCAGAGGAAAATTAAAAAGAGCATCACAGCCGCAGCCTTCTCATCCAGCGGCTATGCAATCGGCTCACGTCGCTGCTGCTTATAATGCAGGGCCAGATGCTTCCCCCAGTACATCAGTTTCATTTGCCAAGTCAATTCCTGTCTAGCTTCTGGAGCTGCAAATCCCAGGGGGGGGGGGGTCCCTCACTCACTGCATTCATCCTTCTCGCTGCCAACTTTGCTCGTCCAACGTCCTGCTCGCTGGCATCAAGGCAGGGACGGCACGTGTCGATTCGTCAGTGAATCGAGAAGTCGACGGAATGTCCATCGGCTACTCGATTCGTCGACAAGGGGGAGGGGACTCTCCCTACCCCCGCTGCAGCTCTGCAGGTTAAACGTAGCAGGAGACGGGCGTGCAGCTGCTGCACATCTCTCAGCTCTGACTACATTTAATAGGCAGAGCCGCAGGGCTGCTGACCTCTGCCTCCCCATCCCTGCACCGTGGAGACGGTGCAGGGGGGAACGGGCTTTTAAGCCGGTGCCTGCTTCCCCCCTCGTCCCCCGCTGCCTCTGATCTAGAGGCAGCAAGGGGGGCGGAACGCAAGTAATCAACTTGTCTACTCTTTAACGTCCCTACCCCAAATACACCTAACGATCCAGGAATTAAACACAAAAAAGTTACCTTGGTTGGTTTTGTAGATTCCCGTGACGGCTCTTGCCATCTCTCCCTCTCTGCCATCGTCGACGGCGGTTCTTGGTCACTGATGCCGTCTTCTCTCACAATTTCCTGGGGTGTCTTTCCTTCTGATGCGAAGCCTGTAGAGGACCCTGCTTCATCCCCGGTGAATTTCAGGCTAATTTCTTTCAGAGTTTGCTTTTCTAGTTCAAGGATTACAGAGGAGTCTAGATCACCTGTGGATTCCTCTCTGGTGATTAACTCTGGTGTTCTTTCCTCTGCTATACATGCTGAGGTGGATACCAGATCTCTGGTTTCCTCCTTGGTCAGTGCGTTGGGTATACTTTCCTCTGATTCATCTGTCACAGAGGTGTCTTCACCCTTTCTGATTTCCCCTCCGATTGCCTCTTGGAATGCATCTCTCTCCGGTGCAAGAATGACTTTCTGATCATCTGTGTCATTCTCCTTCGGGCCCAATGTAATCTCCTTTTTTCTGTCAGGAACCTGTTCCTCACTAATCTCTGTTGGCTTTCGTTCAGCCAGCCCACTCAGCAACCCCCCCGCTGCTTTCTCGAGGGTGGCTTTACGCTTTGATTCCTGAATACTTGACATTAATTCCTCCTTGACCTTTCTCATCATGGTTTCTTTGGAATCTGGAATGGCAAGGGTCTGTTTTTTCTTGGACGATTTCTCCGGTTTAGTGGTTTCTCCTGGGATGCTGATCTGCTTTGGAGTCTTTTTCCCAGCTTGCTTCTTTCCCCGGGGTGTTATATTAGCCTCACTCAATATTTCTGAAACACCAGGACTCCTGAGCGCAGGAAGTTTTGCCTCGGGTCTCTGTGGCTCAGGGTGCTTCGCCGTTATTGTATCTACTGGAGGGTCTTCAACATGCTTATCGTGAATTGCGATCTGGAAGCGTTCCTTAGTCTTGATGCCGATGATTTCGTCCTCTCGCCGAGCCACAGAAACGGATTCTTTCGGTGCTGCCTCCTCGGCTTTTGACCCCTCCCTTCTCTCATCTAAACGTCGCTCACCAACTTCAGAAACTGTATGTGTCTTTTCCAGACCCCCATCTTCGCTAACAAAGGCTCCCTCTTGTTCTCCTTTGCCCTCCTCCCTTGGATGGCTCGTTTCTCCAGCAAACGACTGCTCATTCTCTGCCCCCCAGCCCTCTCTTTCCTCTTCTGTGTGAGCTACTTCCACTACCTCCAACTCCTCCTTGCAGGGTTCCTGAGATCCGTTTTTTCCAATTTCTTTTTTCTGGGTCTTTATTGCTACGTCTGGAGCTACAGGCGTTGTGGCTGATCCTCGGGGCAGCTCAGGGGCCAACTCGGCCTCTCCTAGAAGTTGACCCACGACACCGTCTTCTGAAGGGCGTGATTTCAGCTCCTCCTCTTTCCTGACACTCCTGGTCTTCTGTGAGCGGGCAGCATCTGCCGCAGTTCCCGCTGCCCTGGCGCCCGCGGCGTCACGTCTGGCTTTGCGTTCTTCACCCGTGGCAGGACTATACGTGGCCAAGCTTTTCTCATTGGGTCTTCCGTTTTGTAGAAATGTCCCGGAATGGCCTTTCGATTCCCCCCACTCTTCAGGAGCAGATTTGTCATTGGGTAGCCAAACCCCTTCCTGAACAGCAGCTGATAAGTTTGGGCCGCTTAATCCTCTTTCCACAGCTTCCTTTAAAGTCGCCCTCATCCCACTCTTGGCGTCAACAATCCCCCCCGCCGCCATCTGGTGAGAGGCAATGATTCGCCCCATTTCTTCATCCACCACGCCCCGCTCCACCGCAGACAGCAGAGACAGCCTTTCACCCGTGGCACCGTCCACAACGCCCCCCGTGGCGGCTTGAGCCTGCAGTACTCTCAAGGTGGGCCACAGGTCCACCTCCCCCCGCTGCACGGCCTGAGCGCACGTCAGAGAGGCCCCTGTCGCCCTGTCCTGGATTGCTCGGAAGGGAGCAAGCGCCAGATACCTTTGGCCAGATTCAATGTCAATTTTACATTTCTTTATGCATTCCGAATAGGGAAGGATCATGCAGCTCTCGGGATCTACGATGCCGTGTTTCAGTTCGGAAGACAACACTGCCTTTTCCATAACCGGCTCCGGTAACAATCCTTCCTTTACAGCTTTAGACAAAGCCAGCCTCTGGCCAGAAACAGGGTCCATAATGCTTCCGCTCAAAGCCTGGATTTCCTGCACTTTATCATGCAAGTCCAAGTTTACTAGCCCTAAGGACACTGCATGCTCTAAGGATACACGTTCTTTTGTTTCTGGATGAATGTACTGGTGCAGACACACACTTTCCACCTGGGCGAGTTCTTCATACAAGTTTTGATCAATCAATCCATGTTTCATTGCATTGTTTACGGAAAGTCTCATTCCAGACATGTGGTGAATAATTCCTCCATCTGCTATCTGCTTGGTCAAGAGTTGAAGGGCTTTCCCCTTATCGAGTAGCCCTTTTTCAACTGACTGGACAATCGTTAATGGTTCTTTAGTTTTAGGATCCAAAATCCCACTTGTTTCAGTCTGTAATCTAACGAGCTTCTGTTTAGTTTCCTCATCAGCGTCTTTTCCTTTTGCAGCTTTCTCTAACTTTATAAGTTCCTCTTGATTAGCAGGCTTGACCAAGCCAAGATTTGAAGCCAACGTGACTGAGATTTTTTTGCCTCGTTTCAAATCAACAATTCCTCCAGTAACTACTTGTCCTTCTAAAATTCTCAGTGCTGTTTCTTCGTCCAGCAGGCCAACTTCAGCCGCGTCCTTGACAGAGCAGACAATGTTGTTACATGGGTCGAGAACGCCACTTATGGCTTTGTCAGATGTGAGCACCTTGTGCAGAAGAGCCTCGTCCATCAGACCTTCACTAATGACTTCTTCGGTGGTTAACGATTCGCACGTGTGCGAGTCAAAGAATCCACTGAACATTTTCATTTTCTCCATCAGTTTGACAGCTGTGTGGCTGGACACTACCCCACAAGCTATAGCTTCATTCAGAAGAAGATTCCTGCCTGTCTGGTCATTGTATATACCCCCACTTTGGAGTTGTGCCATCAGTTGTGTTAAAGTGCCCTCTTCTCCCAGTTCTGGGGAATGTTTGGGTAGCACAGAACTGTCACCGCTACCAAAATCAACTGATAAATCTTCCACATCCCTTTCTTCAACCTCCCATCCTCTTGCACCTGCAGTTTCTTCTGTTTCTCTTTCTTCCATTTGCTCCTCCCCTTCAGTGTTAAGAGGCAGGATTTCCTCTCTCTTCACTGATCTGCTCTTTGCATTTTCTGAATTCAACCAATGCTCAATAGCCGCTTGCGACTCTACTTCCGGTTCCACCCTTCTCAGAGTTCTCGCTTGCATGCGTTGTGGCTTCGCCGTGCTCTCCAAGACATCCACAGATCGCCGGCTCGCACCATCTCTGACCATTTCAGGGACTCCACCTTGGACTTCGTCTAGTAACAGTTGAGCAGCCTTGGAATCTCTTGCCATCTCCACCAGCGTTTCCTTTGCTTCTTGGGGCCGTATCGCCAAGCTCATTCCAATGGGGTCACTCGCGGGTCCTTGACTAGACAATTCTATATGATTTCCATGCCGGGTGATATTCAGCCTTTGCTGTCCTCCGGCCTCGGCCTCCATTTCACTCTTCATGGATGCTCGCAGTACAGAGCTCTCTTCCTGCTCCTTCAGATCCACAGTTTGGTCTTTATACTTGGATGGACTCTGTGCCACTGGAGTTTGGTCGTCCAGAGAAGTCCTGTGTGGCACGTCTTTCAAAGGGGTATATTGACACTCCCGTTGCTTCAAAGCCAAATCATTGCAGGGTTCCCTGTCGGCCGTGGCGTTCTCCCCGCCTTGAAGCTCCTCAAGAACTTTGTAACGGTCGCTGGTAACGTCCAGCGGGTGAGCACTTGCCCCATTTGCTTGCACCTGTAGAACGGCTTTGGTGAGCTCATTCAACGCCCCATCTACCAGGAGCACCTTGTGGCCATTGTGGATGTTGATATAGCTGCGGGTCATCAGGTGGAAGACCAGTCTATCGTCACCGCTCTGTAGCCAAGGGGGAGTTTGGTCCTCGGGGCACAGGGGGCTCCTCCCTGCAGAGCCCAGGCTCAGTTCGCCGGCTCCTGCCAGCTGCATCCCGGGCATCACGTCCGGGACGACGACAGATTTGAGCTTCTTGGCAACGTCTCTCTCCAAGAGGCCATGCTCAACTGCTTTCTTCCAGGTCAAGACCTCAGCGGTTTCTGGGATGAAAAGTGCCTTGATGTATTGCCGGTTCCTAAGAACCTTGAGAGCCACGTCAGTGGACAGGGCACCCTGCTCGAGGGCGCTTGCCACGGGGAGGATCTCGCCCGATTCTGGCCACAGCAGCCCCACAAAGGATCGAAGGGATTCCAGGATCACTAGCGCGATCCTCGAGGTGACTAAGTCTCTCTTGACGGCTTCATCGATGGTCAGTCTCTCCCCCGTGACGGGATCGATAACACCGCCTGTCTGAAGCTGTCGGATCAAGAGTGCACACGCCAGGTCCTGGTCGATCAAATTATGCCTCACGGCCTCATCCACAGTCAGTCTGTGCCCTGTTCGGGGGTCTACAATGCCCCCGGCGAACAGCTGAGCTTCCAACAGCCTCACCGTGACTTGCCGGTCTATGAGCCCCTCCTGGACCGCTCGGAAGATGCTAACTTTCCGACCCGATTTCAAGCTCACCATCCCGCCTGCGAGCTGCTTGATGGGCAGCAACCTGAGGCTGGTCTCCTGCTGAACGATACAACACTGCATTAGCTCGGTCAGGCTGATTTTCTTGGCCGTGTTGGGGTCGATCAAATTTCTGCAAGACCTCAGGCGAGAAGCCAGTTTTGCCTGAAGCTGAGTAGAGATGAGGCCTTCTTCCACAGCTGTTTCCAAGCTGATGCGGCCCTGGCGTGAAGGGTCTATAAATCCCCCTGTCACCAGGTGAACTTCTAAAATCATCAGTCCGAGGTCCTCGCTGATATGTCCCTCTTCTATTGCAGAGACAACGGGCAGCCACCGTTTTCCTTCCACGTGCCTTTGGTGGATGAGAAGAAGGGTCTCCTGCAGCTCCCGCAGCTGCTGGAGCATGCGGTGATCAATGAGGTTTCTCGCCAGCCCGTCCGCCAAAGAGACTCTCTCGCTGGTCTCGGGAACAATTAAGCCAGACGTGATAACCTGAGCCGCCAGCAGCTCCAGGCCCGTGTCCTGGTCTATGAGACCTTTCTGCAGGGCCCCAAAGATCGGGAATATTTCCACCGTGCCCAAGTCTATCACTCCCGCCACCGGGGCGCAGCCCTAAAAACGGAAAGAGAAAATACAAATCAGATCAGAACCACAGAGGCTGCCAACAGCAAATCAGCCTTTCAAGTGGCTACAGCGCGTCAAGTCCAGGGAGGTCTCAGTTTCCAGGACAAAGGGGGTGGGAGGGGAGACTAAAAGGACTAGAGAGCGGCCCCCAATGGGTAGGAATTGCAGCTCCGAGGGCCTCTCCTCGTGGGAGCAGCGATGCGCTTTCGGCCGGGCACGGGCCGGTCGAGCGCCTCCGGCCCCCGCCCGGCAGCATAGCGCCGTTTCTGGCACCCCCCCCCTTGCGATCTCGCAGCAAAGCGGCAAGCGGCAAAGCCCAGCGCCCCCAACGCCCCGCGAAAAGAGCAACGGAGAGAGATACGGAGACAGACACAGCCCTGAGCCGTTCCACGTTTCCTTTCAAAGGGGAAGGGACGAGACGAAGCCCAGTCTGGGCTCCCGAGGAGGCAAAAGAACCAAAGAAAAAAGCACCTTCCGTAGATTGGAAACCCTGCCTCCCGGCTTGTCCTGCAGCTCTGAAGAGCCAGCCACCAACAGAAAGAGGGAACCCCGGGGCAGAGATCGGCCTTCCAGGGACAGCCGCCAGCCATGCACCAAAGGGCAGGGAAGCTGCCTCTGCCCACGCAAGCAGGCTCCCACACCGGAGTACTGCAGAAACAAACCATCGCTCTGGGAGCTAAGGTGAGGCCTTGGGAAGAAACTTGGCTCTAGGCCGGGGTAGGCAATAAAATGGCAGTGGTTCCCCCAGGTGGGTCGCTGCTGCTACGTTTACCCCCACAGCTGCCGGGACAGGCGATCTGCGGCCAGTAGGAGCTGTGGTCCCCCCACCTGCCGCGGGGGGCCGGCCAAGGGCCAACCCTCGCAGGCTGGAACCGGCCTGCAGGCCGGCATTCGCCCACATTAGGGTGGAACGCACCGTGATCGGGGCCGACGCTCAGAAATTAACAGCGGCCTCGGGTATTTCCGGGAAGCCCTTTTCTTGGGGGCATGAGCCTAAGCAGGGAGCTGCTCAGGAGGGAGGGGGATTCTCAAAGGCGAGGGATAGGCGTGACGATCCCCTACATTTATAGATGCAGCAGCACTACTGGGTTCCACAGTCCCACCGCTCGGGTCCGAGAGACCGGGACGCGGGAGGAGTCCCCGAGGGGATTCCCATGCAGAGGGAGACCCGGGAACCTGGATTTTGTGACTGACGCGAGCAAGTCACTTCCTGTCTTGAAGACACTCCCATTTCTCTCTCTGCAAATGTGGCACCTTATCGCTCCCCGGGGCCGGGAGCCGCCGCCCACCAACTCCCAGGAAATTTACCCTCCCACTCTCTTTAACCGGCTAGACGGGGAGCCACTGTGAGGAGGCTCTTCACCTCTCTCAGACCACAGCACGCACGGTCCAGACTGAACACGCCACAGACAGACAGGAGAGAGGGACATAAAAGGCGTTTACTTACCGGAGTTGCAGAGCGAGCCTGGAGCAGTTAGAGACAGAGCCTTATGGAGCAGCTCAGCCGTATCACACACACAGTGTAAAGCTTGGGGTTAGCGTCCAGCATGCGACTGTTTGCTTTTGCCAAAAAAGAAACGCCCTCCTCCCCCGCCCCAGTAGGTCGTCCTCTTTCCGCCTTGTGCGGGGTTTGGTGTGTAAAATTCCAGAGGGTTAGTGAAACTTGGAAGCAAGGATGTCAGTTAATTGTAACCACACTTGACGTGAAACACAAACTGTACAGGGACACATCATGCTCAAGGGCGCGCGCCCGGCGCTTTGGCTTTTGTTTCGCCTGTTTTCATTTCATATCCTTTCACTGAGTCTCAACATGCGCCTGGGAACCATTGGTCATGGGCTCCCTTCTACTGTGAAGCGACTGTACCACGCTACCACCCTCAGACGGGCCCAGAAGCCCTAGAGCAGCCTCTTACAAAGAGTTCTAACGTCTTCCAACTTTTGGGCCGGTTACTACTCTCCGTTCCAATCGTGGGCATAATCAGGAAGCAAAATACGCCCCTCTCTGCAAAGCAGATATGTAAAAGGAAACAGGGGGACGGACACACCCCAAAATGTTTTCAAACCATATAAAAGCCACCCAGCAAACTAGAGGGAAGACATTTGTATGAAGCTTTCCCTTTCTGTGGAGCATCCTGCAGCCGTAGGACCCACAGGGCTATTTTTAGCTTCCTTTCTGGCAGCAATGACAGGCGGCTTAATGACACGACAATTTAGCTGGGGAAATCGCTCCCGCCGAGCTTGGAGGCATTGCTGTCCTGGCATCATGAGTCTTCTGTTGCTGGAAAGCGTGCTCAGACGAGCTGCACTCAGAGTCCCTCCCCACCCAAATAGAAATCACTGGACGGAGAGATCTGAACCATGATAGAAACACGTCTCTGTCTATCGAAATACACTGGCTTTGTTTGTACGCACGCAGCACCGCACGCGCAGGAATTTCGATTTCCCATCACTGAACTCAATGCCCTCGCCCTCCTTTTCTCTTGATCGGCCGGACTGGGATTTCACTCACTAACCCCCTGTCCGTTTTGGCGATCACAAAATCAGGCCCAAGTTGGCCAGCGCTTCAAAATAGAGGGAGCCCACAAGCAAACACCCAGCTCTACCTTTCGGACACATGTATATACATTTACATACACATACAAGAATATCCATGGATGACTGAAGACAGCGAACACCAAGAGAAGAGGCGATCGGGAGGCCCGTCAAACCCTTCCCGCCGAGCGCAGGAGCGTGACATGACACAGTGATGGACAGGGACGTGATTGGATGCAAATGGGAGATGGGCGGGGGTCCCGCGACTCAGTCAGTGACGGTCTCCGGGTGGCATTCCGGACTCAATTCCCTGCTAGTCCAGGCAAGTCTCTGTCTCACGAGCCCTACTCTAGCTGCACAAAGTGATGCAGAAAGGTCGCCCACGTGCCTGGCCGTATGCAGCTGACCTTTTGGCCAGAGAGGCACCAAAATGCCCTTGCAGGAAGAGTTTAATTGGCGCCAGGGCTGAGTCCCGGCCCGTTTAGGGCTGGTAGCAACTCTGAGCTTGCTGCATCCGTTATGAATGCAAAAGAACCCATTGTTCGAGCCCGGCCCCCCTCCTTACCTCCCAAACCAAGCTCTGTTTGCAGGCCTCGCCCCCGTCCTACAGACCTGTGTTCTCCCCATTTAAAAAACCTGAAAGGACCCCCCCCCCCCAACCCCCGGCCCCTCCGCCTATTTGCTGAGGAGTCATCCACCCTCCCTGCCCTTCACAAGATTTAGTCAGCTCTGTGGCACGAAGAGCAGCCCCGATGAACAACGCTGCAGGGGAGAGCCGTCCCCTATCACCCCGTGACCATATGAAAGCCTCCGATCACCAACTCAGCCCGGACCCCCGAGTGCAGCATGTGGGACAGCATGGAAGGGTGGCTGATCGCGTGAGATTAATAACAAAGTCAACAGGCCACGAATGGCTGGTGGTCATGAGACACGCAACCAAGCAAAGCCACTTGCACGCCCTGAGGCAAAGGGGAAAGGTACCTTGTGCTCCGTCTCCTGGGCCAGCTGGCTCTGAAGCTGCTGCAGCCGTTCCGCAGTGTCGCCGCAGAGCTGATGGTAAATCTCCTTCAGGGCACCGAGTTGGGTGGAAATTTGTTCCTTCTCCTGGTCGGAAAGCCTGCGGGAGGGGACAGGAAAGTTTTTCCTGGAGTCTGAGAAAGTCACAGCAACTTTTCTCCGGACACTGGATGGCAAGCACCCAACGGACGCCCCTCTCTCCCCTGCCGGTGCCCCAGCAGCAGGGCTACGGGCACGGTCATGCCAGTCACAGTTTGCGGAACGCACCGTCCAAATCAGGAGCAGAACTAAGCAAAACAGCTGAGGTCATTCCTACCAGGGCGGGGCGGAACAGCCCCTCCAACATTAACCGGCTTCACTGTCCATTTCAAAGTCACAATAACGGCTTCCGCGGGGGAACAAAGGGAAAGCGTGTCATTTTCCACACCAAAAATGGCCTTTCTTTTCGTTCGCCTCCCCTGAATTCTCAACCTCCCAAAATTCTGCCGACAGAGACATTCGTACGTTTAAACACGCAAGGTTTGAATTTACATGCGGCAGGCCAAACTGGCCCATGCAGCCAAAAGCGAAACATCTCTCAGTTGTAAAATCACCTGCAACAATTTGGGAACCTCTATGGGGGCCAATTTTTTGATAAAACTTGCCATTTTCACATCCACCTCGTTCCCTGGATCCAAATAGCACCTGCCACCAACGGCATCTCATCAGGGTGGTTACATAATCTGGCCATTCTGCGGTTATTTTCCTTTGTATTTTACCATCACCTTCTCTTCTGACAACGAGGTACCCTACCCTTGCCCAGCCCTCTGTCTCTTTCCCACCACTACTTGGATTGTACTCACTTGTGGCCATGCTTTGCAAGGAAGATCTGTGCCGTTTTGATTGCCTCTGAGACCTGCTCTTTCCTTGCAGACAACTCCTCGTTGAGAGCCTGTTGAGAACAAGAAAGCAGGTCCATTTGAGGCCTGGTCTATCCCACACCCAGGAAGGTCAGCTTAAGGTACACAACCCCAGCTAAGTAAATAACGTAGCTGGAGTCGACATACCTTAAGTCGAGCTTGGCACCGTCTTCACAGCGGGAGGCCAATGGGAGCAAACGACCGGAGGCGTCCTCAGCGTTTGATTTAGTGGGTCTTTACTAGACCCGCTAAATCAAATGCCAAAAGATCGATCTCCAGCACGTAAGTATAGACGTGGCCTCAGGTTGGAAAGCAGGGCAGCAATTCCCCAAGGTTTGAGCGCATGCTCAGTGTTAAAAAGAGGCATCAAGGTTTTGGGAAGCTCTGGCCGAACTGGTGGGACAATAGTTTTAGTATCTACACTAGCAGCGTGAAGGTGACGCGGTCCAGGTGCCATGCACAGGGAGGGAGAGAGGGAGGGACGCAGGCCCCTGGGTTTACCTGCTGCTCCGAGATGGATTTCTCGATGTCACCCAGCCCCTTGCTCTCAGGTGGACCGGTCCCGATGTGCGCGCTCTCTTTCAAGCCAGAGACCCAGCCCAGCAGCTCTTTCACTTTGTCCACGTGCTCCTGCTTCTCTTCCTCCACGACTTTCTGCACACGGGGGAGACAGGAACACGTCCCGCATTAACGCACCGAGGGGCCCGAAATTACTGCAGCTGGAGCCCAGCACCGAGCCGCGCGGCGGAAGGAAATGGGTTGGTCTGAAGCAGAGGAAGAGTCGCTAGCAGAAGCCGACGACTGGGCCTGGGAGCGCTGACCATGCTAATTGTGAAGTTAGCATCACAGAACGACAGGGCTGGAAGAGACCTCGAGGGGTGATCCAGTCCAGTCCCCCGCACTCATGGTAGAACCAAGCCTCATCTACACCAGGGCAGGGCAAGACGCGGCCTGGGGGCCAGATCCGGCCCACCTCACACTTTGATCCAGCCTGCGGGGCTGCATCTGGCCGCTTTCTATGTATAGCCTGCTGCCCAGGCCACCGAATGTCCAGGTGGTGGCTCAGGCAGCAGGAACCTGTTTAAATGGCTCACGGCTCCTAGTGACGGCGCTACCCCAGCAGGGACCGGAGCCGCGAACCCTTTCAACAGCCTCAGCAACCCCGGGCAACTGCCAGCCAACGTGGTAGCAGTGGGGCCCTTTGCTGTGATTTTAATTCAAAGCCTCCAGCCCCACACAATGCTGGGGGAAGACCAGTCCTGCCCCTTCAACCCCAGGCCCTGCCCCTGCCAGGGGTGGAGCCGGCCTGTGACCATGTACTAAAATTAATTAAGTGCCCCTCTCCCCCGTGAAAATTATTGCTCACCCCTGATCTAGGCCATCCCTAACAAGTGTTTGTCCAACCTGCTCTGAAATCTCTCCAGTGAGGGAGATTCCAGTCCCCTCAGGCAATTTATTCCAGTGTTTAATCACCCTGACAGGCAGGAAGTTTTCCCTAATGTCCAACCTCAACCTCCCCCGCTGCAGTTTAAGCCCCTTGCTTCTTGTCCTGTCCTCAGAAATTAAGGATAACAACTTTTCTCCCTCCTCCTGGTAACACCTTTTTCTGTATTTGAAAACTGTCATGTCCCCTCTTGGGCTTCTTTCTCCAGACTAGATAAATCTAATTTTCTCAATCTTTCCTCACAGGTCATTTTCTAGACCTTTGATCATTTCTGTGGCTCTTCTCTGAACGTTCTCCAATTTGTCCACCTCTTTCCTGAAACGTGGCGCCCAGAACAGGACTCAAGGCTCCAGCTGAGGCCGAAGAGAGCGAAAGAACGACGTCTCACATTTGCCTTGCAACACGTCTGCTAACACATCCCAGGATGATTGGGGGAGAGGTTTGGGGGGGGGGGGGG
>JANRFK010002918.1:15299945-15322699 GCA_030068395.1 Apalone spinifera | reverse complement strand
CCATTCTGTAAGTGTGCAACTGATTGTTCCTGACTAAGCAGAGCACTTTGCACGTGGCCTTTCTGAATTTCATCCTCCTTTCCTCCAACCATTTCTCCAGTTTGTCCGGATTATTTTGAATGTTAATCCTACCCTCCAAAGCACTCGCAGCCCCTCCCAGCTTGGCATCGTCTGCAAAGCGTGATCTCTATGCCATTCTCAAAATTACCGATGACGATACTGAACAGAGCCGGACTCTGAAGTGACCCCGGAGGACCCCGCTCCTTCCAGTTTGACTGTGGACGACTGATGATTACTTACTGGAAACAGTTTTCAAACCAGTTCTGCACCCACCTCACCATAGCCCCATCTAGGCTGGATTTTCCTATAGGTTGAACCTCTCTAGTCTGGCACGTCCGGGACTGGACTGGTTCCAAATGAGAGGATTTTCCAAACCACAGGAGGTCAATATTGTCTAGCAGCATTCCCAACACTTCCACTGCTTCCAGGGCTGCTAAAGGACACTGAGGGGTGAATTCCAGCTAAATCACAGCACCGAACACTGAGAGCCAGGCTGGGGGCTATAAACAAGCTTTATACAAGAAACCTGCAAGATCCCTAACCTTGCTGTTTGATTTTTTGACTGCCCCTGTCCACGGAGTGGATGTTTTCAGAGAACTCTCCATAATGACACCAAAATCTCTCCCTCTCGAGTGGTTTTAGCTAAATTAACCCCGGAGCCTTCCCGCAACCAAAGCCTTGGCCATAGGAAGAGGCCCAGGGTTTTATCTCACTGGCCCAGAAAACCCCACAGTGACATTCAGCCAGGAAGGGAAACCCCTCCACTGGCTGGGGCCCTGTCTGGATGAGGATTCAAGACGAGGGCTTAGCAAACACAAGCAGGGGCAGATAGCCTCAATAACATCTAGCCCTAGCTCTCCAAGGGTCCACATCAGCACCCCCATTGCACTGAGGGGGAAACTGAGGCACAAAGCCATGGCATGACTCACCCAGGAGCAGAGCTAGGAACAGAACTAAGGTTTCTGACATCTCAGCTGAGGGTACTGGCCACTGCAAGAACTTGGCCACACCCATGAAAAGCAGACATCCCGCTAACTAAAATCATGCCGGATCATGGTTATTTCTGGACCAGAGAGTTCTGGACTACAGAGGTTCAACCTGTAGTTTGTTTATGAAAGGTCATGTGAGACAGTATCAAAAGCCTTTCTAAAGTCAAGATATATCACATCTCCCACTTCCCCCATCCACAAGCCTTGTTAACATGTCAAAGACAGCTATTCTGCTGGCTTGACCCCATTAGTTCTCGACAAACCCATGCTGTTACTTATCCCATTATTATCGTCCAGCTGTTTGGAAATGGAATGCTTCTTCCTCCACTCCATTCTCTTTCCAGGCACTGACATTAAACTGCCCAAGGAACTAGAGAGCAGGCTATAAAATCTCCTTACTTCCTCTTCTTCCAGCCGCCGGAGAGCATCACTGATGTACTTCACGTGCTGCGTGGTTAACGTGACGAGGGCGGTGTAGCGAGTCCGTAAATCCATGAACTAAAAGAAGCCAAAACAAAACCGCCGTGCGTCAGTCGGACCTCTGGCGGGCTGGACAGCGTGAGCTACGGAGACAGCACCTCTCATGGAAAGATCCCCAAGCATGTCACAGACTAGATACGTTACAGCACCACGAAAATGCAGCAATTCGCAGAGGGAGGGTGGCAGCCGCCTGACGCAAGACATGCTGCACAACAGTGGGGTGGGAGGGGAAGTGTTGGTGGCGGACACTGGGGCAAAACCTTCTAACTCTTAGAACAAGATCATGGGCTCTCGAATAACCACCCGGAGCAGACAGGGCCTGGGTGGTTTGTAAAGGTCTCCTCCAAAAGATCCACACACAGTGATACTGCATGGAACTCTGCGTATTTACCTTGGAAGGCTGAAGGGCTGAGTCGACCCTGTTGGGATTTGAACCTGTGGTTCCAAGGAGTCTAGGTATTTCATACCTGATGCTTAGAACACTAAGCCATCCTCTGGCTAATAAAAAAACCAGCGAGGGTGGAAACTTTGACAGAAGAGTTCAGCAGAAAGGAGCTATTTTCACAGGCAGGCCGCTCATCCAGCGTCTAACAGCAGAGGAACCTTTCCCATGCAAGGCCAGGCAGGCAGGCAGGCAGGCAGCGTACCTCTTGGGTGATGGCATCTGAGGAGGAAAGCATCCGTCTGCGTTTCACGGGCGATTTCTGCTGGGACTCCACAAACGCCCGGTAGGTCATGAGCTGCAGCTCGTAGTCCTGGAAAGAAAACAAGGCAGGAGTGGGTTGAATGGTGACCTATTTATTCTATCGCTGGCCTCTTCAGGTCTCTTGGCATCTCATTCCCACGCTCCACACGGAACCAGAACCGCCAAAGCCAACCCTAGAGGCGGCTGGACTCCCCTCGGGCTCCCGAGAAGGGAAGACGCCAAGCCCAGCGCTCGCCACAAGTTTCAGAAATGCGCCTTTACCTTGACCACCGCGGAGTACTGCTGGGAGAGTTTCTGACACTGGTCCAGCTTGGCTTGATTTCGGTCGATCACCACAACCAAAGCCTTTGGCAAAAAAATAAAAGAAAAAAGTTACTTGAGTAACTGCCGCAGGTCGAGACTGCTCCCACCGCCCCGCCGGCTTTTCAGGGACATTTTCCTCTGATCTCCTCCTTCAACTCATGGCCCACCACTTCCCTGCCAACCTTGTTCTCAATAGCCAGGCGATGGCCCGAAGGCAGAGGTCTCTGTAGCCCTTACACCAGAGGACAGAGCAGGTGACGTTCCTGCCTTTCCATCTGCCCATACGTTAAACAGACCCGGTGCAAGATTTGTGACCCTCTGTGCCTGGCCTGGGTTATACAGGAGGTTAGAGAGTTTTCCTAAAATTCGTAGCAGGGATGTAAAGTCCCGGTTAATCAGTTAACTCGTTAATCCTTATGTTTAACCTATTAATCGATTAAGTGGGATCCCACTTCCGCACCCCACCGCACGCAGGGTGGCCAACTCCTACCTCCCCCCCTCTCCACATCACGTGCAGGGCTGCTGCTCCCGGCCCCTCCTATGCGTGGGACAGCCAGCTCCTGAACCCCGCGGGGCTGGGGCAGCCCTCTGCCCACGGCGGGCATCAGGCAGGGGGCTGCTCCCGGGTACCAGTTAACTGGTACCTGATAAGCATCACCCGATAAGATCACCCGGTGACGCATTCACGTCCCTAATTCCTAGAGCAGAGCTTTTAGAAAAGCAGCCAGTCTTGATCTACAACTTGTCAGTGACGGAAAATCCACCATGAGCCATAGTCAGTTATTTCAATAGTTAATTATTCCCACTGCTAAAAATGCACCAATTATTTCCAGTCTGCATGTGTCTAATTTTAACTTCAAGGCACTGAATCACAGAGGTCTTCCTCCGGTGCCCCACAGAGTCCATCATTAAACGTTTCTTTTCCCATGTAAATAGCGACAGTTAACTGGAATCCAGTCACATCTTAACCTTCTCTCTGTTCGGCTAAAGAGACAGAGCTCTCGGAGACTGTTACTTGAAGGCAGGTTTTCCTTGCAGCATTCTTGTGGCTCTTTGCTGAACCGTCTGCAATTGATCAACATCTTTCCTGAATAGGGGGCACCAAAACGGGGCGCAGGATTTCCGAAGCAGTCACACCAGCGCCAAATATAGCGGTAAAACCCCTCCCCCTTCTCCTACTCCAGATTCCCTGTTTACATCTCCCAGCATCACATTCACTTTTGGCCTCAGCATCGCGGCGAGAGTTTGTGTTCAGCTCACTAGGCACCATCACCCGCAAATCTCTCTCCGAATCACTGCTTTCCAGGAGAGAGTGCCTGTCCCACAAGTACAGCCTGCATGCTCTGGTCCTGGAGGTACGTTTACACTTGGCGGTCTGAACATACGTGGTGTGTTTGCACTTGGGATGCAAATGGTTAACCGGTAAGCCTCACCCCTTAACGGTTAACCCATGGGGGCTGGAGCACGCATGGCGTGTGGGCCACCGCGGGCTGGAGCAGCCCCCACCCACCTCTGTTTAATCAGTCAGCCAATTAAACATAACATTTAACTAATGAAATGGGATTTTACATCCCTAGTTTGCAGCCAGGGATTTAGAGCCTGCTGAATCAGTGACTCGTCCTCGTCACTATTTACTGCCCCCCCCCAACATGTGTGTCGCCTGCAAACTTCCCCCGTGATGAATCTCTGTGACCTGTCTAAGCCCTCTGACGCTTGAAGGTTCTTTAGCACGAGGGCCGTGTGTATTCGGAGCAGACATTTTCAGGGCAGCTCTCTCAGTGCCCGGAAAAGAAGCCATCGGTGTCCATCAAACACGAAGCACAAAATCGATAGGGGGAATCGTTTTCCTTTCTGGAAAGCCCATGATGCGTATTTATTGACTGCCCATGGAAGGTGCTGGTGAGAGACCAGGGGAGACGCACGGGGACAGAACAGGCCCAGCTCGGACAGCGGCAAAGCGAGCGTCTCCCGCGGTGTCCCAGCACCTCAAAGAGCGGAGACGTTTGCTCGGTCTCCCTGGCCATTTTATGGAGACGAGGACGATTACCTAGATCTCTCTCTTCCTCAGGTACTGTACAATGAGCGCTTCCCACTCTTTACGGTGTTCATTCTCACCAGGCCCCTGGGAAGGCAGCTATCCCCATTGCACAGATGGAAAACTGAGGCAGCGAGAGGCAAGGGCCCAGATTCTTTTAAAATCTTGAAACACACAGTGATCTTGTGGATGTGAAGTCAGTGGAAGTTAAGGACTTATCAGAGAATACTAGTTCTGGTCCGACCCACACTGGGCATAGTAGTTCTGATATTGCTGGTAATACTGGGTATAATTATAGCTGTACATCTGATTGTATTCCACTGTCTTCATACGGTTAGCTTTTGGTATGGCCACACTCAAGCGTACAGGTTTAGAGCCCACTCCCACAGCTCCTTGGCACTCTGTCAGGGCGCTTTTCTGTTCCAGCTCATCCATGAATTTCACAAACCCATAACCTTTGGAAACTCCCGTCTGGTCCAAAACAACTTTGCCACCTCTACGTGATTTAACAAAAAACTCATCTAACATGCTGTGATCCACATCGGGGGTCAGATCTCCCACAAAGAGTGAGATCTGGAACAGTATTCCGGACTGTTATCAGGCTGTTTTCCATACGTTGCGTAGTTCAGTTTAAATCGCCCTGCTGCTGTGGCACCAGGAAGCGGTTTTCCATTGATTTTGTGTAAACGCTTCTCTGCAGTAGCGAGATCCGCAAATTCTACAAAGCCACAGCCTGCCGGAATTCCTGTCAATCTATTTCGGATGATTTTTACACTCAGAACAAGTTCTCCCATGGTGGCAAAGGCTCTTGAGACTTGAATACCTTCAAACACCTGAGCCTACCTGACTCGCCCAAGGGCCCCCCAGGCAGTCTGGAGGAGGGGCTTGTCCCCAGACTAGCCCCCTCACGGCTGTCTCATTGCTCCCTGGTGCCCAAGCAGGCACTCCCAGGAGACCGAAGGGCTCTCCGACAGCGGTAACAGCCAGGCACTGTCCTTCGGGGGGCATCCGCTTTGCTGAGTTAGTGGTGAATGCACCCAGGTCCTGGCAAACCCCACAGGTCTTTCCGTCCCTAAGACGGCGACGATTGGAAGCTTTACAAGACAACAGATTCATTAAACACCCCCGTGTCTGGCTCCTTTCGGCATCCACCCTGCAGTGTGCAGAGCACCTCTCTTACCGTCTGCTGGCTCAGCTGTTCGGAGAGCACCCGGCTGTCCTCTGCTTGTCCGGGTTTCATGAGTTCCTGCTGGGCGGTGGTCTCCTCAATCCACTGGATCAGCTCTCCATGGCACGCCCGATAATCCCGCAGCACCTCCTGGATGCTCTCCAGCTCCGAACAGCTGCAAAGAGAGACCCATCGCCGAAGTCAAACCACCACGGCGAAACAAGGGCTCGTGTCCCGCCCCGAGCCGAGGCGCCTCAAGAGCCGATGCTTCCCCGGGGGGATTTATGGAAGTGGCACGGACATAAGAACATAAGAATGGCCGTACCAGGTCAGACCAAAGGTCCATCTAGCCCAGTAGCCTGTCTGCCAACAGTGACCAGCACCAGGTGCCCCGGAGGGGGTGGACTGAAGACAATGATCAAGAATTTGTCTCCTGCCATCCCTCTCCAGCTTCTGACAAACAGAGGCCAAGGACACCATTTCATCCCCTGGCTAGTAGCCATTTATAGACCTAACCTCCATGAAATTATCTAGCTTCACTTTAAACTCTATTATAGTCCTAGCCTTCACAGCCTCCTCTGGCAAGGAGTTCCACAGGCTGACTACACGCTGTGTGAAGAAGAACTTTCTTTTATTAGTTTTAAACCTGCTACCCATTAAAACCTGTTTTAAACCTGCTACGTACAACCTCTGCGAGACAGGGAACAGTTTAACAGCCAAGCTACAGCCTGTTAAGGGTGGCAACGCCTCCAGCCAGTCAAGAGCCAGAGATCCAGCCTCAAATGGTTCTGAAAGGAGCGCCAAAGAATCAGCCTGGCCAAAGTTAGCAGCTGCTACGGGAGCCCGCTGGGGTGGGCAGGGATGTTAAAGCAGGGAAGGGGAGTCAGGAATTAAAAAGAGGGAGTTGGAGGAGCGAGTGCGAGAATGAAGTCTTGTATTCAATGGGGCAGGCGTTACTCTGGCTGCGAGCAGAAGTTACAACTGGAAAAATACCACTGGCAGTTCCAAATCTGGTACAAGCTTCCATCCCGGGCACAACCAGCAAAGAACTGAAGAACAGCCAGTCTGGGCTAAACCAAAAGTCCATCTAGCCCAGCATCTTGTCTTCCAACAGCGGCCAATGCCAGGGGCCCCAGAGGGAATGAACAGAACAGGGAATTATCAAGGACTAGGGGTCATCAAGTGAAATTAATAGGCAGCAGGTTTAAAACAAAAAAAAAGGAAGTTTTTCTTCATGCAGCACATAGTCAACCTGGGGAACTCCTCGCCAGAGGATGTTGTAAAGACTAGGAATTCAACTGGGTTCAAAAAAGAGCTCAATAAATTCACGGAGGTTAGGTCCAAGATGGGTAGGAATGGTGTCCCTAGCCTCTGTTTGTCTGGAAATGGGTGACAGGAGAGGGATCAGGTGATGATTACCTGTTTTGTTCTCCCCTCTGGGGTGCCTGGTATTGGCCACTGTGGGCAGACAGGACACTGGGCTAGATGGACCTTTGGTCTGACCCCGTCTGACCGTTCTTATCTAAGTGATCCCTCCCCTGTCGCCCCTTCCCAGCTTCTGGCCAAACAGAGGCTAGGGACACCATTCCTATCCCTCCTGGCTAATAGCAATAGATGGACCTAAGGTCCATGAATTTATCTAGTTCTTTTATGAACCTTGTTATAGTTTTGGTCTTCACAACATCCTCTGGCGAGGAGTTCCACAGGTTGATTGTGCATTGTGTGAAGAAAAATTTCCTTTTGTTTGTTTGAAACCTGCTGCCTATTCATTTCCTTTGGTGACCCCTCGTTCCTGTGTTCTGGGAAGCAGTCAATAACTCTTCTTTAGTCATTTTTCCCACAGCAGTTGTGATTTCATAGCCCTCTGATATTCCCCCCTTAGACGACTCTTTTCTAAGCTGAAAAGCCCCAGTCTGATTAAAGCAGCAAGGACAAGCTGGGAGACCCTCACCGGGTGTCAATCTGAGTGCCAACTCGCTGCCAGCGATCCCACAGCTGCACTCCCTTCTCCTGGTACCGCTCGAGGTCCAAGCTGCGCTCTTGCTTCAGTCGACACAGCTGCTCTCCCATGGCTTTAGCCTTGGCCACGTCCTCTTCCAACGCAGAGAAGGCAGCGCTCTTGGTCTTCACCTCACTGAGCCATTGCTGTAACAGACAACAAGACCACGGCGTCCGTATTGCTGGAACCAGACCGGTGAGCCACGCTGCTGGTGGGCACGAGCAACGCGGCGTTTTCCAGTGCAACGCACGTCCAGAAGAGCTAAGAGAGGACAGGTCCACGTCTAGCCCTGTGGCGCTGCAGACCGATGGGTCTATCGCCTCCCCAACTCCCTCCCCCTCCCCCCCCAATTCCGCCATCTGGCTGAATCTAGGACCAGGACATGCAACATGCAGGGATCTGTAGCCCAGCCCAGACCAAGTCACAACGGCGCATTCAGCATCACTGAGCTACCCACGTGGGTCTGCCAAGTGTAATTAGCACCAGCCAGGCACAAAAGCAGGAGCCACGTCGCCTGCCAAGGCAGCCGTTCTGCCTCCAGCTCCCGACGCAGTAAGGAGCACGTCGACTCAGTGAAAGCCTCAGCAAGCAGGCGGGCTGGACCGCAACGCAAATTCAGTAAGGGACGGGGAAAACCTCATTCCATGAATGCGAGAGCTCAAGATGCTACAGGTTGGACCTCTCTGGTCCAGAAACATCAGCCATCCAGCAGGATTTGAGTTGGCTGGATGTCCACTTGTCATGGGTGTGGCCAAGTTTCCCACAGTCCCATTGTGATGTAGTGTCAGTTCCTTGCTGGTTGCTGTGCTTGGGCTGTGGGTGACCCCTACTGGCCTCTGTCTGTAAGCACGGCCCAGTGGGGGGCACCGTGAGGGCCCCCATGACAGTGACCGAACCGGTTCTACTGGTTAAGGGATGGAACACAGGAAGGGAGTGTTAGGGGAGGGGTCAGTTACTGGACAAATTATGGAGGAGACAGACGAAGGAGGGGGGCTGGGAGTCTAAGGGCCGAGGCCCCCCATCTCAAGGGGCCTGGAGCATCCTGGTCCAGACTCCTGTAGCCACATCACATCTGTGCTGTATCCCGGAGAAGCAATAAACCCTCTATTCTACTGGCTGGCGGAATCTGCTCTTGCTGCTAAGGGGCTGCAGGATCGGGGGAACCCTCTCTTGCCGTCACACCCATAAAGTTTGTTTACAGCCGCCCGTCCTGGCTCTCAGCGTTCTGTGCTGTTATTAGCTCTAATTTACCCCTCAATGTCCTCTAAGAGCCCAGTGAGCAGTGGGGGTGTTGGTAACGCTGCTAGACACTCCCATGGTCTGGAAAATTCTCCGGTTTGGAACCGGTCAGGTCCCGAGGTTGCCAGACCAGAGAGGTCGAATCTGTCCTAGTTTCTAGTGGACGCATCACATTACCCACCTGTAACATAGCTCTGTGAGACTGAATGGCTGTTAGATCGGCAGGCACTGCCTCCTCTTGGCTCAGTTTCACTTCATACCCTTTGACCAGGGACTCTGCTCCTTGGGTGCTCCGCACAATTCCACCCACCGTCTTTAACCTAGAGACAAGGAGGAAACGTGACTTCTAGAACCGAGGTCGCTCTGCACAGTGAGGCCACTGGGGTCACAAGCAGCGGAGAGGAAGGGGACCGCTCACTCTGAGTTACACCCAGCGTTCACACCTGAGGAGCTGGAAAAAAGGGCCGTAATGAAACCCAGAGTCTCGGGGGGAAGCCAGTGAACACGAGCCCCCGTATAGGCCCCTGGAATTCTAAAACCCCATCAGTTAAAACGGAAGGGGTAAAACTGAACAGCACGGAGAGGCAGCAGCTAGTGGCCTGAGTTCTAGAATACCAGACTTGACCTCGCCTCTAACAGCAACGCCACCAAGTCGCTTATCCCAAGGGTCCCCATCTCCTCAGTGGGAACAAAGAGTGACTTTGGTACAACTCTCTGAAAGGGGAAGTGCTACGTAAATGGCAGGTGTGCTAACGGCTTACCTCCCTCGCGGTGTGACCAGGTGAGATTACTGCCTGCGAAGCACAGACACAGCTGGAACAAGGAATCCGGTGGCACCTTATAGAGTAACCATTTTATTAGGGCAGTGAGTTGCAACTCACTTCCTCGGATGCATGAAGGGAAAGCGAAAGGGTACAGAGATGGGAGCGTTCCATCAGAGCGCATGCGATCAGGGCGGATGTGGATACAAAGGGGAGGATACCTAAAGTGGAAAATTACTTATTGTAATGAGGGAATGGGAACAACTCTCTCATTACTGTAAGTAATTTTCCACTTTACGTATTGAATTAGCTCAGATGCAACACACCCATCTCTGCACCCTATTGTTTCTGCCCCTTCCTGCGTCTGAGGAAGTGACTCACAAAAGTTTATGCCATAATAGAAGTGTTAGCCTGTAAGATGCCACTGGACTCTGAGTTCGTCTGATTCTGCAAACAACAAGGCTACCTCTGAAGCATAGCACGGATACTACAGGCAAGTGGCTACAGATACCAGCTTTAAGGACCACCCTCAAAGCAACGCTGCTAAGCAACCTCAAAGTTCCCGGCACATATTTTCTAACCTTCGGTGAATAAGTTGCTAGAGAACCTGCTTTCGGGAGGCGCCTTGTTACAGTTTCCACTGCATGTCTTAGGACAAGAAATGCTCCTTTGGCTGTGTCATGCTGAGTCCTACAGCAGGGAGAATGCCTCCACCCCTTCCCATTCGTCGCTGGCCAAAACCGTTTCACGGGTTCCTCGCACTCCATCATCTGCCTGTCTGTAGCCATCCCTTGTCTCTTATGCCAAGATCATCAGCTTTTTGTAACCGACATTGGTTCGGTTTGCACAGAGTCAGGCACAGCGAGGCGCGGCCGTGATGATGGTGACTCGGTGGTACCGCGATGCAAACCGTAACAGTGGTCACCCCGGGCAGCAGCCTGCTTTTGTCAATTCTTGGGGTGCTAATGAGTGTCAGGACACAAGAGGAACCCAGCAGGGGACAATAGCAAGGGAGGTTACGTACATTTCCCCCACCCAGCTCTGCCAATGCATCTCAACCCTGACCTGCAGTACCCCTGGGTATTCCAGTCTTGCATCCGCTTCCACCACCCTCCCCCACCACACAGCGTACACCTGCACCGTGCAACGCCCCAGCCCAGACTGTGAATCAGGGTGAATTTCGCCCGACTGATGGCTTTGTAATAATACGAACCCAGCTCAGCTTGCATCATTTCCCAGCTGAACAGTATTTGAAACCCAGCTCTCTGGAGCACTGTGTCACCTAAACACCAGCACTCAAATTATCCCAGAGCGCAGTTCGGCGCTCCTGAATATACAGCATTTCCTAGACATTCCTGGGTGCCCTTAAGAAACACTGGAACAATTCTTCGCCTCACCCATTTTTAGGCCAGCTCTACACGACAGGGGAAGGTCAAATGAAGATACTCAGCTCCAGCGATGTTAATTACAGAGCTGGAGTTGACATAGCTCAGTTCACGTTTCTGCACGGTCTCCACAGCAGGAAGTCAACAGGAGCAAACACTCCCGTTGGCTTCTCTTACTCCTCATGAGAGGCAGGAGTACCGGTGCTGATGAGAGCACCCTCTGAGTTCAATTTAACAGGTCTGTACTAGACCTGCTAAATCCAACTCCGAAAGATAGATCGTGGTGGCATCAATCTACCACACAGTGAAAACATGGCCTTAGAGAGGCAGCTGTACAGCACAACTAATTCTGCCCATATAGAATTCTCTCTCAACTCCAGAAAGTTGGCCCCATGCTGACTCACTTGTCCAGGTAGACGGAAGAAAGTCCATACACATGATCCATCTTCTCTACCAGTAGCTGGAGCTCCGACCGCAGGTGTGGGGCACTGGACCCTGTCGGGGACTGGTGTAGGAAGCTCTCACATCTCTCAGCCAGGTGCTGCAAGTCAGACTTCAGCTGCTGCAAATCCGCCTGCATGCGCTGTGGGAGGCAGAGAATTCACATCAGAACACAGTGCAGGCACCCAGGAGACGGAAGCAAAAGCCAGGCAAAAGGACACGGTGCCGGGGCGCCCAGTGTCCAACATTTCCAGCTGAAAATTCTAACCAGCAGAACCCTTTGCAGTCTAAATGGGGGCTTGGAAGTTCTCCGGATTCCTCCATTTTCTTCTCATTTCCCTCAACACACTGGGATGCTCTTAGTCGCAGGGGTCGCCAGGGCCACCTGCATTCAAGGCTTCTGCAGCCATTTCCTGTCACTATTTATCCAGGTTTTAAAAAGGAAGACTTGTGCCGTGGGAATGTGCCCAAGCAGCCTGCGCAGAAGGCAATGTGTGGCAGGGAGAGATTGTGGCCGATTCCTTCCCGTGGGTTCAGATTTCCCATCAGGCGGCTCGGTGGACTGACGGGTGGGTCGAGGCTGTAGGACAACAAGCGTCTTCCTCGGGGGTTCTGAAGCAAGGAAAAATCATGGCGGGGGAAGTGGAAAATGCAAATAAAAAGGGGGGGGGGGGCAGACAAGAGGACAGAGACGCCGTCATTGTCTTTCTGGCCTCAGAGTAAAACGCCCCATCGCACGGCGCGATTCCGGATTGCGGGTGAAGCAGACGAGGAGGAGAGGGAGTACCCCGGAGAGCCAACAGTGGCTCCCCCAAACAGTCCCGCCCCCCTGGAAGGACCCACCTCCTGCTCCGCAGTACGGATGGTGTTTTCCTGGATAGCGTCAACGTCGGCCCTGGCGCTGCTCGGGGACGGGATGCGCCCCACGAGTCTCTGCTCGCACTCCTCCAGGCGCAGACGGATGTTCTTCAGCTCCGACAGAAAGGTCTTGGCAGCAGTCTCATTTTTGTCCTCTGTCAAGCCACAAACATGCAAACAGAGCCACGGAGGGTCAGTTGCTGATAGGACCGCGGAGGGAAAACAACTTTGCCTGAGGCCTGTCCCAGGCCGGGCAAGAGCCACGAGGCCCTAACGTTTAACTCCCGGCAGCAAAGCAAGGCCGCCGTGAGCCAGGCCTCCCCGGCGCCATGCGCCAGCGTGGCTGCTCCCCAACAGGTTCACCCGAGCAGCAGGGAAGAGAGCAGCCCCTTGCAAAGTTCGCACTAAGGAGCTAGCAGCGCGCCTGTAAATCCCTGCCCCCCAGCTCACCGCTCTCCCTGGACTCCAGCAGCTGCTGGAAGTGCTCCTTGCTGCTCTTCACGTCCTCCTCCAGGCGCAGCCGCTCCGCCCCCGAGAAGAGCTCCGAGTCCCGGCTGTCCTGCAGGAAGTCCTCGTAGTGCGCCTGGAGGCTCCGCAGGGCTTGCTGGCACTCCCCTTGGGCCAGAGAGCGGAGCTGGGGGCGGAATACCAGAGGCTCGAACGACAAGGGACCGCGGCCCACCCAGCTCTCGCCCACAGCAGGTAGGGTCTCTCCTGGCCAGACGCCCGGCAAGGGGAAGCTGCTGCCAAGGCCACCCCCAGAGCCGGACGCGCATCCCTCCTTCTCGGACAGGGCAGTTCTTTGGGCCGTTTACGGCATTGCCAGGCCTGGCTTCTCTCTCCCCCCATACCTGCCAAAGAGCTCTATCGCCTGAGCACAGCTCTCAAGGAAAGGCATTCTGGGGAGTTCGCCCTCCCCGTCCTCATTCCTCCTCGTCACTTACACGGAGCGCTCGCCCCGCCCCCCCTCGCCCATTACAGAGCCGGAGCAAAGAGCTGATGCTCCTCGCTAGAAGGCTGCACCCTCCTCTCGTTGCCCGGCAACCCCCAAGGCGCCGACTGCCTCGCACTATGCGCCTCAGGCTGGTGCCTCAGTTTCCCTACCCCTTCAGTCGTCTCTTACCACGTGCCTCGTGTTCCCTACCCAGGCGAGGCACCTTGGGCATCGTTGCCAAGCCCAGCCCAGCGGCTGGGCCCACGCTTACGGCCAAAGCGAGTCCGTTTGCCGCGTTGCTGGAGGAGACCAGCCTACGCTGCCGGGATACGGACATGTGGGTTTGTTGGGGGGTCCTGGGCCGTACCTTCTCCACGGTCCAGCCTTGCACCAGGGCAATGTCCTTCCGCAGATAGTGCCAGGAGATCAGGCTCTTGGTGTTCACATGGAGCTGGTGCCAAAGGGCCATCACCTTCTGGTACAGCTGTTCAACCCTGCAACAGGAGAGCGCGGCTCCGTCACTACTCCCGGCCCCCAGCACCCGCGGCTCCAGCCCAGAGCCGGGCCAGGGCTTGGCCCGCGTCAGCCTTTCACCGGCAGCGAGTTCACACAGCCGCCCGCTCACGTCTCACCGGGGGGAGGCACGCAGAAAGCCCTGAGCAGACTCCACTGGGATTCTTACATCTTCCCCATTCACACGGGTTAGCTCCCCACTGGGGAATCCCACCAACTGCTGCTGGCACCTCCAACCAGCCAGAAGGGTCACACCTGCTGCTCGTGGGACGTTCGCCGCAGGGAGCGCCGTCACCAGGCAGGCCCGCCAAACCAGGCGATTCCCCCCGTTCCCTTTCATTTCACTGTCAGTGAAGTTACAGGCTTAGACCAGGGTGGGCAACAATTTTCGCAGGGGGCCACTTAATGAATTTTTGCTATGTGGTCACGGAAGGGGCGGGGCATGAGGAGAAAGGGGCGGAGCTGGGACTAGCCTGTCCCCACAGCTGTCTGGGACCGGAGGTTTTGAATTCAAAACAGAACAAAGGGCTCCCGGCCCCGCCGCTACCGCGTTGCCTGGCAGCCGCCTGGGATTGCTGCGGGGATTTGAAAGGCTCACGGCTCTGGCCCCTGCCGGGGTAACGCCGAAACCAGGAGCCATTTAAATAGAATCCTGCCGCCTGAGCCACTGCCTGGGAATTAGAAAATAGAAAATAGCAAGTGGCCAGATGCAGTCGGCAGGCCGGATCAGTGTGAGGCGGGCTCGATCCGGCCCAGCCCTGGACTATGTGCATTAAAATCCCCTCCTCGTTAGCCCCAGGACAGAGGAACCGCCTGGCCCATGGGCCTCGCCCCTGGCTAGAAACCAGCTGGCAGGTCCGTTTCCAGACCTTGTCCACATGAGTGTTTTGCACTGGTGCCCGCCTCTCGCGTGGAAATGCGGCACCGTGCCTCTGATCATTGGAAGCCAAGAGAAGCAACACAAGTCATGACCGACAGCAGCGCAGGCCCGTCTGACACCAGGATCTTGCGCTAGTGCAACGAGCTGGACAGTCCAGACGAGGAACTCCTGCTTTCCCTGCTTATACCGGGATGGTCCGGCCATACCCGCCCCCAGAGAAACCATAGAGAGGTCCTCCACGCAGGCAAGAGTGGCAGTGGAGGAACTAGCCAATCAGGAGCCAGGTAGGCCTACAAAGGGAGCTGCAAAACAGAGCAGCAGTCAGTGCAGGGCAGAGCTCAAAGAGAGCAGAAACCCTGGAGGCACCACCCTCTCCAAGTTTGGAGTGAGGGCCGCTCCGCTACGTACGGTCGCATGGGGGTTGATCACTAACAACTTTTGTGCTGTTGGCTCACTGGGAACCGAAGCCACAAACCAAACAGCCACCTGACTAAGTACTTCTAGAAAACACTGAAACAGCAACGGTCCTGTAGCACTTTACAAACTAACCAAACTATATAACTAGTATCCTGAGCGTTCGTGGGCACGACTCACTTCTTCAGATGACAAATATGGAGCAAGAGGCACAGACGTTGAATGACAAAGCAGAAAAAGAGAAAAGTGGGGGGAGAAAGAAAAGAAAAAGAACTGTCAATGAAAGTGGCTGCGCTGAATATTTTTTTTCCTTTCTTCCTCCTCCTCCTCTCCCCTCTTTTTCTGCTTTATCATTCAACCTCTGTGCCTCTGTGACGACGCGTTCGGGTTTTTCCCGTTTCCTGCACCCCCGTGATGGCATGAACAGACTCCACCAGCCAGTCGAATAGAGGGAGTTTATTGCTTCTCCAGGATACAGCACAGCATAGATGCAATCCAATCACAGGGCCAGGCCCAGGATGCCTCAGCCCCCCTTGAGATGGGGTGGGGGGACTGGCCCCTCAAATCCCAGGCCCTGGCTCGGCTGCTTCCTCCATGATATCCAGCCAGAAACTCCACTTCCAGCCCTGCCCCCAGCCAGGGCTGCATTCCCCCTTCCTTTGTGTCTCTCCCTGGGGGGTAGCTGGTCAGACAGGTTTGGGGGTCGTTTGCATACTGACTCAGCAGCTGTCCTGCTGGGCCGTGCTGCAGCCAGCAGCCAGTGGAGGCCACTCACAGCCCACTGCCCAGCACAGCAACCAGCCAGGTACCCCCACTACGTCACAGCCTCTCGCGCCATATTTGTCATCCGAAGAAGTGGGTCATGCCCATGAACACTCAGGATTCTAGTTACATATTCTGGTTAGTCTCTAAGGGTACGTCTAGACTACAGGCTTTTTTCGACAGAGGCTGTCGACATATACTATAGACAAAGCCTCTGTCGAAAAAGAGCGTCTAGACTACGACCAGTACTGTCGACAAAGCAAGCCGCTTTTTCGAAAGAGTGTCTAGACGCTCTCTTTCGAAGAAGCACAGTTTGCATGCAATAGCGCCTTTTTTCAAGAAAGTACTATCAGAAAAAGGCATTATTCCTCGTAGAATCATCGTTGACAAAACTGCTGCATTCTGTCGACTTACTGTCGACAGAACGTGGCGGTAGTGTAGATGCAGGTATAGTTTTGTCGACAAAAGCCCACTTTTGTCCTAAGGTGTTCCAGGACCAGTGGTGTTTTTTAAGGGTTTTTTTTAGTTACAGACTAACACGGCTCTACCCCTCGGAGACTCTTATGTGCAGCTCACCGAGTCAGGATTTCAGCTTGGGACCAGAAGACTCCATCCCACCATCCCCAACCATTCGCCACCGCGCCCCGTCGCAGTAATGAGCGAGCCCCCGGTTGCCATTAATATCAGCAACACGAAGCCCCAACTCCCAGGAAGGAGCAGAGGTTCGACATTTGCCCCACACCGATCGCCTCTAACACGCAGCAAGAGGCATCGCTCGGTCAGCCCAGCCCCACAGGAGCCGCAAGCAGCGAATTGCAGGGCGTAGTCACCTGTTCGCAATGTCGATTGCCTCCTTGTTAGGCGAGGGGATGAGGAAGCACACGGATGGCACCATGGCCTCATTGCCGGTTGGGCTGATCACTTTCCATTTGGTCCGCTGGGAATTGTCTTCCAGCACACACTCATCGTTCCTGCCGATGGTGATCTGCGTGGACAACACACACAAGGTTGCATCCCGGCCCCTGAGCTCGCTGCGCCTCCGGCTGTGGCCAGATCCCTATCTGGGCCGGAGGCGTCCGGCCAGCACATTCAGAAGCCGAGCAAACCAGACGTCAATGGCGAATCGCCTCGGGGAGGGGAAGGGAGGAGAAATTCCACGAAGCCCCCGGCAAGTCTTTGGCTACAAGGTATTAAGCCCCCTCCCTTGGGAACGGAACCTTTGCCTCTGCTCAGTCGGAGAAGCTGTTTAAGAAGCAGCGATTGCTCCACCCATAAGAACAAGAGAGTGACCACACTGGGACAGGCCAAGGGTCCACCCAGCCCAGGGTCCTGTCGGCCCACAGTGGCCAACGCCAGGTGCCCCAGAGGGAGGGAACACAACAGGGAATCGTCCACTGATCCCTCCCCGGTCGCCCCTTCCCAGCTTCTGGCCAACAGAAACTAGCGACGCCATCCCTGCCCATCCTGGCTACCAGCCACTGATGAACCAAACCTCCATCTGCCTCCTTATACATCCCCTCCCGACGTCGCCGTGGTTTCTCCCCATCAGCCACTGGAGAATCGGTCCAAGTTCCTCTGGGTCCTTCATCCCCCTCCCCCCCCCCGCCCTCTGCACAAACCCGGATTCTTCTCCTCCCCTCCCGCCAGAGCCCGCGGGCTCCGTGCCAGCAGCTCACCTCGATCTGCCGATAGTCGCACACGGCCTTGACCGAGATGGTGCCCTGCAGCACATGCTCCGGATTTCTTGGCTTTAGCTGAACGATGGTTTTGGACCGGCCCACCAAGCTGGCGACGGCGCTCTTCGACTGAATGAGCTGCTCCTTTTCATCCTGGCGGGAACGAAAGCAACGCGCTGCTAGCGGAGGACCAGAAACCCTCCGGAAGTTGCAATATCCCTCCCCCACCTCCGCCCCCCCGACAGGTCTTCCAGGGCTGGGCTCGCAAGGGCTGACTGGAGATGCCAAGCGAGCGCCTCTCCCCCCAGCTGTGAGGGACACACCCCAAATCAGGGCTAGACCCTTTCCTTCCATGTTTGGGCCATTCCAGACAACCCGCCCAGCCACATGCAGAGCAGGAATGTCTTTTGCTGCTAGAGACGAGAAAAGAACAATCGTCTAAACAACGTAAATCAGAATGTGCCTAGAACAGGGACCACGTGGGGGGGGGGGGATTTCATTTCTGCCACTTTGGGAAGGCTGCAGAACACTGTTCCAGCCCTCGCTCTTACAAAGCCAAGAACACCGCCACGTTTAAAAAACGCGCAGGACGTTGGTGTACAGAACCAAACAGATAAAACCACCCAGAGAGACAGCTCAGAAATCTCTCTTCCACGAAGAGACTGCTTTCCACGGTAGGGTGGGGAAGCCATCGAAGCTCTCGGGTATTTGGATAGAAATTGGATCCCGGGAGTGCACAAGTGGTTTCCATCAGTCACTACTGGCCCCGTACACAGAGAGCGGAAGTGGTTTCCCATGTGCAGGGCACCCCCGCACCAATCTGCGGCCACTGCGAGGGAGAAGTGTGGGTCTGAATCACAGCCTGAATAATTCTCTCCGGCTCGGCCCACTTGGACTGAGGAAGTTTGCCAACAGAGAACTTCAGCATTCGTGCGTTTTGCTCCGAGCCCATTCGAGTCTCGATTAGGGCACTAGGAAGGGGGAACCGGTCTCAGTTATGGAAGGGTTAAAAAAATAAAATTTAAAAAAAAAAAAAAAAAAAAAGAAGAAGAAGTGCTTAAATGAACTACCTGTGCCTGTCCCTGGGAGCATGAGTGGAAGAAATACAACTTTAACTCCTTCGTTACCAAAGAATAACCGCGTCTGCCAGGGAGATGGCTGGGATCTGAGATCTGGGCTACTTTTCAAAACACAGAGCGAACCACTATGACACCACCACGGGGGGGAGGAGGGATAGCTCAGTGGTTTGAGCATTGGCCTGCTAAACCCAGGGTTGTGAGTTCAATCCTTGAGGAGACTGTTTAGGGATTTGGGGCAAAAATTTGTCAGGGGTGGTACTTGGTCCTGCTGTGAAGGCAGGGGACTGGACTCAATGACCTTCAAGGTCCTTTCCAGTTCTAGGAGATAGGCAATCTCCATTATAGGGTGCCCGACTCTGAGCTCTTGTGGCCACAGCGCTAAGAACCTGCAGCAGCTCCGTGGGCGGCAGGCTTGAGAGCACAGACCTGGGCTCCACAGAGCCTGGGAGGGGGGACTGAGCCACAGGCACCTTGGAGAAGACAGGACAAGGAGTCCGGAGGACTCAGCCTGCCTGGCTGCCCAATCGCAGCACCCACATTCTCCCTGCAGCACCTCTGGGACCCAAAGAACTCCATACGGGGGCAGCTGCACATGGCAACCAGATTTCCTGCATCTGAGTTGATTAGTATTTAGTATTTAAACCAGGGGTTTAAAGGCCCTGCCTGGGTCTAGGACCCAAGCCTGGAACACACAAAATCTACTAGCCTGGGCCTCCCAGATCTCTGGCGTGGGAGGGGAATCTGGCGTGGGAGGGGAATGTGGGGAGCATCTTTCTCCTGCTCGGTCGGGGGCCACGTCCGGGAGGGTCAGTTTGTTTGGTTTTTTTGGTTTTTTTACTTCTCACTTGTGTGCAGCCCCCGACTGGTTTTTCTGTGGGTCAGTGCCTCCCCTCCAGGCAAAAAAGGTTCCCCAGACCCTGATTTAGTCCAATCTGAAATACTGAGCAGGTGTAGAAATGCTAAGATTTAAAAGGCTTTGATTAGCATCTGGCCGCTAACCTTTTGTACTGGATTAACAGTGAAATACCTGGGTAAGCCCACCCTCGTCCTTAGAGGTACCAGTTCAGTAGCTGGTTTCTTAAAACGCCAATTTGCACGGAGGAGTTATAAGTTCTCCAACTGTCTGGACTGCTCTTTCTTATTCCAGCTGCATCAGGTCATGCGATCTAAAGACTAATCTGTCAACGTTCAGCCCTCTGCCACCGCCTTGTCTACTGAACACGGGCATACAGGATTACCCCTACGTTCCCTGCTCTGCATCATTTGCCGCCCCGGAGAACTGGCAAGATAGACTCAGGAGAGATTGGATCTGGATGAAGAGGGGGCATTTCCCTTCATCCGTCCCTGCTCTTAAAACAGCACCCATCTAAATAGCCAAATGGACGCCGCCTCCAGCTGTATTTGACCGGATCAGAGTAACCATCTCGGACAACAAAACTCAGCCGTCCCCACGTTTCTATATGCAAAATACAGCATGGTAGGTGGCCATGGTGAAGAATCAATTCTGGACTTTATTTTGATGTGGTAGGAAAGGTCTCTAGCCAGCCTCCCTTCACGCAAGGTTCAAGCACAGCGCGCGCCTGGTGTGAAGGCACAACAGCTGCAAGAATCGGTTGTGGTAGTCACCGAGATTGCGTGTAGACAGTGTCAAATCAACAGTTTAAAAGACACAATGAAAACCACACACACTCGAAATGCAAAGACTGGCTTAAGACGGGACTGGCAAAGAATGTTCAACTCCACTGCGTTGGTGGTAGGAACACCCCCCCACACACACTCCCATTTTCCCTGGTAAAGCAAAAGCCCCCAAACGACGCTGCTGCCTGGTGTAGCACGCCCAGAGGCCACGGGGACAGGCATCCACACAACACCCACCATAGAATCCTGGAGCAGATCCTCCAGCCGGGTCAGGCTGGTGTTCTGGTCGCAGGAATACTTCCGCCGGATGGAGTCCTGCAGGTTCCGCAGGTAGGTCTCCGACTCTCGGGCGTCGCTGAAGAACTGCCAAGGCACACGGCATTACAGGAAGCCGTACGGCACCACACCCCACGCGTTCCCAACAGGCAGCATCGAAAGGAACCCCCCCAACCACCTCCGCAGGCAAGTTCCTTCAGCACTTTTCTTTGTGCTGCTGCAGCGGAACGCAGGGCCAGGGCTCGCAGGAGAAGTCAGATGCCACCCTAGAAAATGCGTAAAAGCCCACGGGACCAGGCGAAAGGGAAGGAAACCAATGGAAAGCCACCTCCGAAGGCCTTGACACAAAGCTGTGTCCTGGGCCAAGCCGCCCCTGCCCTGCAAGAGCACCGTGTGGCATCCAGACAGCCGAGACAGCTGATGCTGCTACGGTGCAGGTATCGGTCTCTGGACCGCAGGTCAGAGCCAGAAGTGCAGACTGCCGCTCCCGCCGTACCTGGAAGTAAGCAGCATTCTCCTTCACGTGCTGGTCGACACACAAGCAGAGCTGTTTGATCCACTGCCACTGGGACTGGACGGCAGCACTGTACGCCTGGGACAGAGACAAGTAAGTAACCGGGTTACCGCTGAAAATTCCAGTGGTTCCATGGTTCCAGACGGGGAGGCAGTGCACAAGGGGAGCCGGCCTCCCGCCTGTCCCCTTGCGCTGCTGCCTCCGATACAGAGGCAGCAGCGGTGGGAGTGTGGTCAATGTTCCCTCATTTTTTTTTTCAATCCACGTGCGGAATAAAGTTTCTGCTGTGCGCTGAGTCATGTGCAGATGTGCACCACCCGTAGACACACACGCTCTGCTAATCCGCCGGGCAGCCCCTGAATCTCTCCTGGGTGGCTTTCCAAGCGCTCATCTTACAGGCAACCCTGGGGTAGCGGAGAGGGAGGCGACTCCTCAGGAGCCGGCTGTTAATCCAGCTCCCCGTGTGTCCTGGGAGCCTGCGTGTAACCACGAAGGTTAACCGATGCGCCTGGTACCCGGTGACGCTCCCACATCCCTAGCTCACAGACGAAAGGACGGTAACGAGAGGCGGTGGGAAGTGCGCTGGAAACCATTAACGCAAAGGCAGCCCCTCCCATGGGCCTTCTGCCCCGCCGTGCCGCGGAACTGGTGGGCGTCGCTCGCCCGTCAGTCAGACCCTGCCCTTTGCTCCAGCAGCCTCCTCAGCAAGAGTCATCCCACGTGAGCTGAAGGCCAGTGGCTCTTATCTTGCCACAGGACCTTGGGCCCGGGCCCTGTGCACACAAACCTTTATCCTCCTTCCCTGGCGAAGGGCACGGTGCAGAAACGGCCCCACGCCTCCCCCTCCAACGCACAATCGCCCCTGCTCAGCCCGGCGGGGGCTGGGGCGCGGCGTGTCTAACGCGTGTCTCCCGGGATAGTTCCTCGAGGGGCTAACGAGGCCCCCCCGCCCCAGGGCTTGGTGGGAAACGCCCCAGCTTCCGGGCTCTGCCTGCGATGGGTTACCTCTACGGTCTGCTTGGCCGGGTGGTTCTCCAAGGACAGCAGCTCAGCTGTATCCTGCAGAGACCGGAACGCGTCCTGCTTCTCTTCCAGTTCCATCGTCAGCTCCTGAGCAGAGGCACAGGCAAAAGGCTCCGGTCAAAACCAAGCCGAGCGGGGTGGCGGTGTTGGGAACGGCGCCCAGCCCTCCCCCAGGTCCCAGCATGTTGGCAGGGCCACCCTTAGGCGTCTGCAGAGTACACAGCTGCCCAGGGCGCGGGGGCCCGCAGTTGGGGGGGGGCGTGGGCAGCTGCGTGGGCCCAGGGCGCTGCTGTGGGACGGGACGGCGAGGGGCAGGCCCAGCCCCTGCCTCCGAGCTGCGCCCGGTCGCTCCTCCATTCCACCACGCTGGGGTCAGGAGCAGGGCTGGGGGCCGAGGCTCGGGGCAGGTGGCGGAGCCCCATGCAGCAGCCGGGACCCCAGGAGGCAGCTGGGACCCCATGTTGAATGTGGGGGGTGCAGCACCCCCCAGGTCCCATGCTGAGGCCTCCTTCCCTGCTCCAACCCCGAGTCCTGAGGGCGGCTCCCACCCCATGGACCAGCCACTCCTCCGTTTTCCCCACCCCCATGTAGGGCGCGAGAAGCCGGGGCGGGGGGGGGGGG